>JAMXBB010000012.1:50812660-51394038 GCA_024138015.1 Lumnitzera littorea | reverse complement strand
AACAAAACAAATAAATAAAAAGGACGATAAAGAGACTTACCTTATATTGGATCGACGGTGGATGGTTTTGGTAGCTCCAATGAATGGAGGCCAACAGTGATGGGTCGCAGTAGCTCCTAAAGGCGTAGGTAAGTAAAGCCTTTTGTTGATTTCACAAAAATAGAGGCCTACAGTGGCTAAGTGGATCAAACCAATGCGGAATGGTATGAATAAACCCCAGCTTTATTCTAGATCAAAGTTAGAGTAAGCTTCGTAATATGGAATGCAATTGATGGATGGACGTTGCCCTACTGGTGATGAGGAATCAACCTATGTGTTTAGTTTGTTCCGATTTTCTCTATGTAAGAGATATTCAAATCGAAGGGAGGGGGGGTTGGGGGTTTAGTATGCTTGGGTCATGATCTAGAGAGGGAAACTAGTAATTTGTAATGATTCATGCATTGTTAGGTTAAAAAGCTTATTATAATTGATTGTTAGAAACTCTATTTATATTAAATCATGGTAAGTCAATAAAGAGAAATTTGTGTATTTGCCATCAAAATTAATAAATATTACATAATTACAAATTGCACAAAAAAATATTATCAAAATGCTATAACTATATGATATCTTGAAGGTGCAACATTAGAATTTATATACGTGTTGTATCTTGAAGATGTGATAATCTTATTTCTACCTTTGTCCCATCTTGAAGATTTGCACCAATGTTGCATTTAGTGCATTTGTTGAGAGCAGCTATTTATAAATAGTAATATTGCATCTTGAAGATGCAACACTGATATAAATAGTATTGTTTTATCTTAAAGATACAACATAACAATAGTAATTTGGTAATTTTTTTATATAATTTGTAATTATGAATTTTTTTTTCAAAGTTGGTAGACATGTATTGCATCCACCCAATAAACTCAAGATATGAATAAAAATCAAATCTTTGAAAAATATGGGTTTTTCTAGAGTTTTTTCTCTTTTAAGCAAAATTGATATGAATTGAGTAAAAATTTCAAGAAAAGGAAAAAAAAAAGTAAAATAAAAATTCCAAAATTGTCGCTCCTAGAAAAATATTCCTAGGAATATGGTAACTAAAATCACCAAAATCACCTCTTCAAGAGGCATTTTTGGCTTACACCACTTCACTCCAAAATCGCATCTTCTTAGCTTAGCTCAAAATCATATTTGACTGAAATAGTATACTTCAAATCAAATTTTATTAAGTATTATGTGAGTGAGATCTTTGGTTTTTCACTTTTTCTCTATACTACAAGTATAGCCATTGAATCAATGAAGAACCTTTTGTTATGTATCTGTATGAATTGATTTTACAATTTTGGTTTGGTTTCTCTAATTTTGGCTCAATCTAAAATCACCTATTCCAACCCAAATTCACTTCCCTCAAAGGAGATTTTAAACATAGAAATATATAGTAATTTCTAACCCAATTGAAGGAACATAATTTAGAATAATATATTTACTTATAACAATATGAAAGTATTAAGTATTATGAAACCTCTAATATTACTTTCAAATATCTACATAGTGTTTAAGAAGTCAGAATCTCAAATGTGAAATATGTTAATCTAATGTCATTGGCGTCGTCGGCGCACATGTGGATGGACATCTTGAAGATCTACATTAGGCTGGGGTTGCACCATCTAGTTCGCATCCAACAGAGTTATCTGTACCCCATCCTGATTGTAAGCACCCAAGCATAATGCATGCATGGGGACTGGAGTAGGGTGCACCTGTATAAGTCCTTTACCTATATCATTGTGCTGATCTCTAATTGGCTTTCTTAATGGTACAAGGAGTTGAACACTAAAGCTCTCTCTGATGACAAAGGTATGGAAGATCTGAACACTAGAGCTCTCTTTAATGAATGGTGTCCAAAACTTAAATCCAAGTAGTTTAGGAAATGCTACTGGTGACAAGTGCTTTAGAGATGGATTATCCTTAACACCGAACTCAACCTCTCGTTGCCCTCAACCCTTATCCTACCCTCATACTCGTGGATGACAGTACCCTCCTTATTGAGGATTGTAGGGCGAAGAGCTACCCTACTCGATATTTGGTACCAACCCTAGTGCATTGTTCTAATGCATACGTTTGAGCTGATGAATCATGGCATCTACCCTTAGCTACTCCGTCATGATATCCTTATATGACATCTGAGGTAGCATGTGGATGAAATTTACCTACACATTACAAAAAAAAAAAAAAAAGGGATTAGTTAGCATATAAAGGTGGAGGTGTAGTTTTGATTAAGGACAATGAATCTAAATGTATACCATGTATACCTAGGAGGCCCTTGACTAGTTAACATACAGCTGAGTGACTTATTGGTACCACTTGTTGTAGTTTGGAGCTACATTAAGCTACATCGAGCTACATCAATTTGCCCATTGTTCTAACTAACTAACGTGAGTGGTAACTCGATTTGTCTCCGTCCAACCACACAGGTTTATGTTGTGTAGCTTTTGGGATGTATTTGTCAGGGTGGGAATCCCCTACATCCCCTAAAACTGTTATGTAACCCAGTTTGGGAAATAGAACTTTACTACGTAAAAGCAGATCAGGGGTACCTACGCAGTCCACTACCAGCACGGTAGAAAGCAAAGAGCTTACCAATATTGTCATGGGAGTAGGCAATCTATACGACTTATAAAATCAATTAATTAAAACATTTAACCACATAACATTATAAAAGAAAATATAATTGTAGTTAGTTACTTCTATACTTGCTTTAGATACTGGCAACTGGCAATCAAACATATCCCTATACAAGCTGAAAACATGTGTGGGAAACTCTATAACATCAAACTCGATTCCCTATTGCCTCATCAATGAGTGATTATCCATTACTATCGCATCTTATAGCGTAGTGGAGTAATGTGTAGGAAGTGCTACCATGCTTATACCTAAAGTAAGATAAATGACCTACTAATCTCATGTACATCCATCCATAACACAAGGTATAGTTGGCGATAGAGACACACTAAGTATGTAGTATCTTAGGTATATTGACCAACTGTAGTAAGGTTGAAGAGGTAGGGGAGGAACATCAGATGCATTATGTTATTGGACTTATCTGAGAATAACATGCTCCTAATCAGTTGCATAATATGCACTTTGGTGTATTCCTATACAGTAATATCATATACATCCTCTAGAAGGTCACCAAAGTTATCTTTTAACTAAGATAACTTCACTCGAGCCCTATTAATAGCATTCAGAGGGGGCATAGTCTAAGCAACTGTTGGCATAAGTAAGCCCAGCTCAATTGCAAGCCACTCATCACAACTTGACCATCAACTGATAAACTAATCTGTACAGAGACATCTTAGAATATAACAGTCAACTCCCTAGTGTGGAAATGGAATGTATGCGTTTTCTCTCTCCAGTAGTCCACCAAGGCTGTATTCAAATGCTAGTCATGATGTATCAATGGTACTTGTTTAGCATTGAGAAAGCCGACCTGCTCAAAGTATGGAGACATCCATGGGTCTATCTAAATCTCCTATCCATCTCTATGTTTGAATATGGCCTCTCGTCTATGACATTTGAGCTAGAGATTCACTTGTAAGTTACAATAAAGGTAAACAAGTGTTAAATGCAATTGTAAGAATTGAGCTGCATCTGAATTCCAATGTTATATGTCCTCACCTAACCACCCCACACTATCTCATACTTATGGGATGCTGGTAATTAAAGCAATAACCTATCAATGGGTCTTGGATTCATCTGCACTTGCAAAAATAGAATGAAACAATGAGAGGCAACTCTACAAGATGACCAATCATAAGTACCAAAGGCACCTAATAAAGTATAAAAACTAACACTGGCAATGTATAACTAACTATAAGTATTACTAGATCAATCATAAATGCTACAGTGACGTTACTAGTGGATTCACTAGAATTAGACTGTTGGCCCTATCAAGAGCATCTTCTCCTATTATGCCCTTCAACCCCACATAATCTACATGTGTATAGCAATGGCCTTACAGGAATGTCCATCGCATTCTAGAACCGTTTCTCCCATAGCTTTCTAAGACTCCTTACCCTATCCCCAGTTTGCACCAAGTGCCATATAGGATTGTCAAGCGAAAGACAATCGACCTTATCTAAACAGGGCATGAAAGAACGTATGTACACACGTAGTTGATGTTACCATGTGTACTAATGTCCAGTGTGTGCAACACAATCCATGCTCATTTTTCCCATAAATGCTATTACGTAAAAGCATGAAATCTCATATGTTTGCCACTTATTACAAGTGCATTGGCGATTTCTAAGTGCAATATTGTGATTGTTTACCCCCTTTTGACCATGAACTATAAGGCACGGTACATTTATAACCTTGAAGATCTCCTTATTATAGTTGAAGATGATAACCTAATGTCTACTTGCTACTTTGCACCATTGATTAAACTGTCTATCAACATATTTAGTCAACACCATCCCCAACTATCCTTGCACTCCTCATCAACTAATGCAAATCCAAAGGGGATGATCTAATAACTCTAGTCACAATAAGAAGCTTACGTTTGTACTTCTTATATAGAAATGTACCATCTATGGTAATCACAGGCATGAAACACAACACATAAGTTAGTTCTAAATATCTAATTAAGTGACGATGAAATGGCTATTAAACGGTCCAAATGCACCTGCAATATATGAAGGCCTTGACATACGGTCTAAACACCCAGAATACTCAATCAAAGAACGCATGACCTATAGTATCACTATCTAGCCACCTCCAATCTACCATTGTACCTAAATAAGCCCCTTGAAGGGCATTTAAAAGATGTGGTAGCATTGCATATGAATCCTCCCACCTTCCATAAACCTGCTCTATCACTTTGCATTTTGCCTCCTAACTCTTTTTATGGGATTTTATTTTTTACTTTTTTTCCCTTTTCCTAGAAATTTCTATAAATTGAATGTTTCTAGATATTTTAGAGGTTTTATTTGACTTGAATATGTGATTGTTTTGGGATTTGTTAGGCCAAACGAGCCTTTAATTAACTCTTTAAAGATTTAAGTGTATAATATATTTTTATTTTTTTTTTAAATTTGAGATAATTTTTTAGACATTTTTGTTTATTATATTATTCAAATTTGGAATGTTTGAGAAAGTACCCTCAGTGTAGATTAAATTTCTACTTTTTATTTTAATTAATTTGGCAAAAAAAAAAAAAAAAAGAATTAGGTCAAAAAATGAAAGGAGTTATATGTTTATTTTGCTTGCCATTTTTTTTTTCTATATTCAAATCAAAGGTTGAAGAAGGAAACACAGTAACATGCCTTATATATGCCATGTGCTACTCTAATGTGTATAATACACTTGCCATTTTTAAAAATAAAAGGGCGTAAGTGTCACAAGTAGATTTCTCTTAATGGTCTTGTGCAGCACTTAACGTTCCTAACTACCTTAAGGAAGGCTAAGTCAACCTGAAATATACCTACAATGTCTACAGAGAGAAAGTAGAGAGAGAGACTTTAGTTACCAACTGAATTCCACTCAATATCTAAATGAATACAAATGTGGGGAGACTCTCCATATATATAGATGGCCTCTTACAATGGATAGATGAGATTTATTTCATCTAAAGGTTACAATTAAATCATATCTATTTACCCTATTTATTATTATAAATAGAATCTGGACATCTCTAGAATCTTCTTAGAACCTTATAGCTTTTAGAATTTTCCTTGAGTTTAGGCTTAGCCTTTTCTCTTCTAATGGGCCAAGAGAACTTCTCATCTTTGTCTTCGTTGTCTTATCTCTCATCCACAAGATCACGTTGGGCGTATCTCTATGGTCTTGAAAAATTAGCTCGTGACACGAGCATACCTAGTTTAGGTTGATGTTGGGACCTTTGAATTTCTTCTCTCTCCCTAACCAAGCCCTTGAGAGCTACATTAAGTTTGATTCTTTTTATTGGCTTACAACAAGATAAATATTTTACTTTTCAAACTAATTTTTACTAAAAGACCTAGTTAACTTTAGGCCTAGAACTTTAGTCTAAGGCCTTTTTACTCCTAAAAAATTAGTTTTTCCCATTAAATAATTATTCGGTCTAATAGCTATATCTAAAAAATAATTTTTAAGAATTGCCTAATATGATAGAATTATGGCTCTAATTTCTTTTCATGTTTAAGTTTACTTAAAATTTCAATTGCTCATAAAATGATCAATATAAATCCAACCAAGGCACTCTTTGAAGCAATAATCAACTTGAGTTGTCTAGTTTGATAATATTTTAAGAGCAAGCCAAACTTAGTCTAAAAAAAATTAATTTTCAATAAAATGTCCACTTTTACTAAATGAGCTTCAATTTTATTATATCACCAACTCCAAAAATTTCTTTTGACCTCAAAAAATAATTTCCACCCTATAAGTGACTCAAATAAACCATTGTAAGAATTTTTTTTTTTTCAAAATTTTTGTGATTTTTTTGTTTCATATATAAATATATATTACTCTTTTTCAACTTTTTTGTATTTTTCACTTGTTCCATTTCTTTTTTACCTTTTCTTAATTCTTTTTATCTTTTTTTTTTGCATTTTTTATTTTATCCTTTTTTCCTAAATTAAGGTTTTCTAAATAAGAAATCAAAATTAGGGTAAAAAAAAAGATGTTTACAAGGCCCATTATGGACTAGCTCTACCTCACTATCCCTTTAGTGGGGGATCCGTCTATATAGACATATTACAAAGGTTGTGTCGGGTGGTTAAGGTGCTTCTTCTTGATAGGTGAGCTTCGCGATGAAATCATTTAGAACTTGAGCTTTGATCGCTTTTTGAGCTCTAGGGCATATTTAACCTTTTAGCCTAAAGCATCTGGCTCTGTTAGGATCTGTCGAAGAGGTTGATTAGTGAGAATGATCACTTGATGAGCTTCAAAGTAAGGTTGAAGTTTTTTAGAGAATTTAACTATTATGAGGGAAAATTTCTCCATAGTGGAATATTTAAGCTTGAGTCCTTAAAGGATGTAGCTATCATAGTAGATTGGTTGGTGCTCTTTTCCACTAACTAGAATAAAGACAAGAGAAAGAGCCTTAGCATTGACTGCTAAGGTACAAGTATAGGTCTTCCCAATCATAGGCTTAGACACTAGCTTGAAGTCTTGTTGACATTGATTAGTCTATTGGAAATTGCTCAGGTTTTTCAAGATCTCGAAGAACTCGAGCATATGTTTATGGAGTGCAACATAAATTGGTTGAGTACGACTAGTTGTTCAACTATGCATTGGACTTCTTTAACTACCTCAGTTAGTTACATCTTCAGAATTGTTTGCATCCTTTCTAAGTTAGCTTCAATGCTACATGGGGTTAACGTGAAGTCAGGGATTTTCCTGTAGCTACTCTAAGTATGCATTTCTAAAGTCTAGCTTCACACTATAGTGTCATGACTAGAAATTCAATCCACCAATTAGTCTATCCATAGTAGCCAAAAAAAAAAAAAAAAAACCTTGTGCATAGGCCTTATTGATGTCTGTGAAGTTAATGCACATATGCCATTTCCCATTGGCCTTCTTGACTAAGATTGTATTAGCCAGCTATGTTGGGTATGGCCCTTTATGGGTGAAGTTTACTTGAAGAAGCTTATGTAACCCATTTCTATCGTTGCTTGATGTTCTAGTGTGAATTTTCTTTCTTTTGCTTGTCGACTTAGGCATCAAGATCAATGTTGAGGCAATTAGTCATGAAATGTGTCAGGTTACCCAGCATATCAAAAGGTAACGAGGCAATAGTATTAACTCGGAGGAACTTGAGGAGTTGCTATCTAAGATCTACAGAGGTAGATGTACCTATCTATGTTGTTTTCTCAGGCTGATGACCAATTTGGATAGTCTCCATGATTTTAGCTGGTTCACTTATGTTGTTAAGTGTAATGACTGGGTTGGATTCCACTTGTAGAACATGATTGTTAGGGAGAGCTTAAACATAATAGGAATGAGATACATGTTGGTTGCCATTGTAGATGTTAGGGTTGATTGAGGTTTAAAACTTTGCTTTGAGGTTAAAAGTGAACATCTTCACGACGTTTAGCATTGATTCACCAAGAATGGTATTGTAGGGTGACCAAGTGTGTATGATTAAGAAGTCGACTTAGGTCTCCACTACGTACTCTTTTCCACTTAGTTCTATGGGGAGAGAAACAATGTTGGCCACCTTAACAGGTTAATGATTGAAGTTGTATAGGTTGTTGTCCTAAGGCTTAAATAGTGCCGAAATACTATCTCTTATTTTAGTGAACACTTCCATAGAAATAATATTAATAGAGTCTACCATTGTTGATAGGTCTCTTATAAACGTTAAAGTCCGTGATTTTAGCTTTAATGACTAAGGTGTCATCATGAGGTGATGATTCCTTCCATATATGATCTATAAAAAGCATATATAGGTGTTTGTCTTTGGTCTTTTACTTAGTAGGTTGAGTACTTATTGGAACTACATAGCTAAGTGCTAGCATTACTCTAGGAGTTCAACCACCCTCTTATTGCCAAGCTACCCCTATCCTATATATAGTATTGTAGGTAAGTCGATTGATAGTGTTATTGGCGTTGGACGACCTTGCATCCAACAGTTCTTTACGTCAACCTCTCTTGGGAGGTAAGTGTAGTTGGCTTAGTTAGTGACATATTCTTTGAGATAATCTCTATGCACGACATCATCGATGGCATGCTTTAGTTGTGTGCATTCCTTCTAAGTGTATATGTGTTAGGTTTTAAGGTTACGAATTTTTTTTAAATCTGATTAACCTAAACACCTTAAGATCCATATATATCAATGAAATCAAGAAGAGACGACAAATATTTCCTCGTTTGAAGCCCTTTTAATTCACATATTTACGGATCATCAAGCATTGTAATATACAAACACCTTCTATTGATATCCGCACAAAAACAAACTTCTAAAATAGGCGGTGTAGACACTCCGTTTTTGTCACCCTTTATTTTAATTGTAGTTTTTAGGCTAGGTTTACAAAAAATCTAAAAAAAAATAAAAAAATTTATAAAAAGCTAAAAAAATGAACAAATAAAAAATAAAAAAAAGTGTCAAAAGTTTCGAGTCGAGTCAATTAGTCATTTAGAGTTAGATCAATCTATAGTCAAAAGTATACATGCAATTTAATAAATTTAGACTCTTTAAAATTTTTAAGCTTCATTGAAAAGTTATATTTTTTAATTAGCCTACTAAAATATTTAAGTTTATAAAATGGATTTTTTTCCAATTTAAGTATTTTAATTGGATTAATTAAAATAAGACTTAGGTTTATCAAATTAAAAAAGAACAGTGTTAATAATAAATTTAGCATGTATATTTTGGGTTACAAGAAAATTAGGATCCTTTTTACATTGGTTTAGGTCAAATTGGGCTTGATGGTGAAAGTCCAAAGTAAAGTTAGGCCTAGATTTTAGACTTTAAATGTAACTGGATTGCTTTTTACAAGAAAAAGAGCTCTAGTGAGTTGGTAAGGACAAAGGTTTGGACGTGAAAAGAGCAAGAGATAGGGGTTTGATCTCCAGCAATGCATAATGCACATTTTTATTTTATTTTTTCTAAGTCAGGTTACGTGCTCTACACGTAACCACATCATTATCTTCTCCAAATTTAGCCAAGAAAGAGTGGGAAAGAGAGAGAAAATGTGGGACTCCTAGAATCTGATTTTTTTTTTAATGAATTAGATCAAATCTTTAGATTTTTTTAAGGTTTAAATAGAATTATGATTAAATTATTTGAGAAATTAACAAATCTAAAGCACATATTGTCAAATCTTGTAAAAAAAATTAGATTTGTTAAACCCTAATCAAGATTGAATCTTTGTCCAAAAGATTTAAAAAATCTAAGAGATTCAAATTGCTTGTTTATAAATAGGGAATTCATTTGTCGAATAAAAAAGATATTCCAAGCCCCATATACAATCACATTCCCTTCTCCTTCATCTCTACACATAATTGCCTAATGTACAGCTAGCACCAACTCACCACCAACTACTTCTTTCTACTACAATAACCCCAAATCAACAACTACAACCCTCTAATCAACCCAACCTTCATCCTTTGGCTTATCTATGCTCGCATCACATAGTCATAGTCACACAATTCCATACCCACATACAGTTGCACGACTTATACAACCCCATACACATAACAACACATGTACGACCCCAACATCCACAGCACGACTAGTACCTAACCCCCAACTGCGTCCTCACCAACACCACAACCACTTCAATGCATGACCTACCTAGCCCTACACATAACCTAGCCATCGTTGCACCATAGATCCTTCTCGCACTCTCTTGACCCATATTTGATAACCTGATGCTACTTCTATTATCCCTTACAGATAGCCTAACATGGATAGCAACAAACTCATTGCATGAGCCAACACTACTTAAGCAGCTTTGTCACGCGTACCAACCAAACTGGTCACTCGCTATAGTATGCCTAAATATCATCAACTCCTTAAATTGAGCACTATTCTTCAAGGCGTTGGCATTAAACACGTTTGAATCGGTACTCGGAACAATTGTTATGGCGTTAGATTGTTTGTTGTATTGACAAAACTAACTTGACTCGCGTGATCTAACTTAACCCATGTGCCTAATACCAACCCGCACACCATAAGACTATAGGATCTGATTCATTCTTTTTCATCAGATACATAATAGTGATTTTTAATTATTGTGAATAGTTTGTTTTGTTATTATAACTATTTTTTTTTCTATTTCTTTTTAGTATAATTTGTTTTATTTATTTTATTATTTTTAAAACTTATACTAACTTCTTTTATTGCTATGCATGTTTTTAATTTTTAGTAATTAATTGTAGCCTTGTTGTTTAGTGTGTTTGGTTAGTCTTTAGTTAAACTAGTTTTTTTTTTAATTAGATTTCATATTTTTAAAATGGCATTTTTTATAAAATCCCTTATTTTACAAAATCACATCCTTTTGCATATTTTTAGTAAAATTTTATTAATTTTAAAAAATTGAATTACCTTAGTAAAACACATATTTTTAGAAAATTGTGTATCTTTTAGAAAAAATTGCATTTTTTTACAAAGTGTTTTAGGGATTTTTATAAAAATCATTTTGTCACTTAATTAGTTTGAAAAAAAAAACCCGTGCCCAAAATAAAATATATATTAATATGATTTTTTTTAGTATGGGATTTTATCGGTAAAAATAAATCAACTGTATTCAAAATGTATTTAAATGGTTTTTTATGGAACCTATTTAATAGGCTAAACCCATGCTTCAAGTTGTTTCATGCCATAAATAAACTCAAATGCTCAAAACATCGGTTGGACAAGCAAATTCACATCTTTTACAATCGACACAATCCTCAATTCTTAGAGCAAAAGCAATTTGCTTAGCTTTACTTCCATCCCAAGGTATCATTTCTAATACATCTATTGGGAAGGCTCATAATCTTTATTGGCATCTTTTCTATGGTTAAATATCTTTTTCATCTTTTCCATTTTTTAGCATCTTTTCCATTTTTTAACACCTTTTATATGCTTAGACATCTTTTCCATGGTTTAAGTATATTTTCCATATAAAATTTTTATTATGTAGAAAATTGCATATTTCATAAAAATCGTATTTTTAGGTTTTTAGGGTTTTTCTTAAACAATGAAAAATTTTATCAATTAGTTGTTTTTTAAAAAATAAAAATTTTAATTTAGGACTTTTAAAAAAATTAGTTTTTTAGGATTTTTTTTTAATTGGGAGAAAAAATTAAGCTTTTAGGGATTTTTCTTAATAAAAATAAAACTGTTAATAAACATAAATTTGGTCTAATTTTTTAAAATAAAAAAAAATATCAACCCACTAAAGTTTGTCTAAAAATAAGAACTACAATTGGTTTAACCTCAATTAACGGATATGTAGGTACCTCTAAGACAACCGTTAAATTTGTAAAATATTTTATTTCCTTTTCATTTTTAGGGAAATTTCTTAATAAAAAATTCATTTTTATGCATTTTTACATCATTTGCATACTTTCTCATTTTTTTGAAAAATTATAAAAATAAAGGCACGTTAGTTATTTATTTAATTTTTACATGCGACTTGGTTTTAATAGGTTAGCCTCCTAATTGAGATTTTCTGGTTATATTTTTTGAAAAATTGATTTTTTAGAAAATCCATAAACTAGTAGTTAAATTAAGGTTTTCCTATCTAAAACCTTAATTTCATTTTTTATCATTTTTACTGGTTGGAAACTCCAAACTATTTTGGAAACATTTTTTTCAAAGAAAAATATATTTTCCTTAATTTAATGTTGAGTAATTTATATTAAGTGGGTTGAACTTAATGTAAGTTAAATTAAGGAAAACCAAAATAGAACTCAATAGACAGTAATGTGCTAGTAGCTTTTGGCCGAGTCTGTATTCACACAGGATCAATCTTACGATACCTAGTGTTTTCTCTCTCTATTTAGCTATGTAAATTTTCTCTATGAGTCTATTTTTAACGACAAGCATTAGCATAACACTAATAGAGAGCCACCTCTCTCTTTCTCTCTCTCTCTCTCTCTCTCTCTCTCTCTATATATATATATATATATATATTCTTAAAGATATTTAAAGATATATTGCAAGATATTAAAGAAAATATCTAATATATTATACTATTATTTATTATTTTTTTCCAAAAATAATAAATGTCATTATTTACATTCTTAAACTGTTTAAGAATAATAAGTATTTCTATAATTCCCGTAGCCCATTTAGTTCATTCTTTATGTGCAACCCTGTAGATTCACCTAACGTTGATAGTAGGCTTAAAACTCTTTTTAGACCTACTAAAAATAAGTAACCTCTAACGAGACATTATACCTACCTAAATTAAGTGAAGGTCAGTAATCCTACTTTACCTATTAAACAGTTAGTTATTAGGTCCTTTTATCACATGATATCTAATGATTAAACATAAAGTGTGGATCAAAACTCTCTTACATTTTTCAATCACTCGTTTTTTGAATCTAAAGTTTGATTGACTTAGACAAATGACATTAATAACTCCTTACCAATTCATTTGAGCATAATCATGCATTTTCTTAGTCTTACTAGTCAAGAGGCCCAAAAGATATCTCTCAACTTAATGATAGGGACAAATTCCTTTACAAGCACTCATATTCCTTTACATAGTTTACTCCATATCCAATCATAGTCTTATAATCATCCGATTAAAAAAAAATGATAAAGAACCGAATCAAAACCTGTAAGTCACTATGTAAGAATCCATAGTGTCATCAAGTCAAAGGACTAAAATACTACTACTACGAACAATACTTATTAAATTGATCATGTAATACTCCTACGGTGGGTCAATCAAATATAATATACTTCTACATGTATTTATATGCTAAATCAATATCTCATATCCATAATCAATAAAACATGATTATCATTCAGCTAATATACTAGTCTTAATTCATTATTGTTCCATATAATGAGCTACTAAAGATAATTTATAATGATGTTCTCATCACCTTATGGTTTTATTATTACGGTCACACACTTTAATGACATAAGAAAGAACAAATATTCAAGAAATTCTTTTATCATGTTAAAAAGCCAATAATAACATGGAAAATAAAATGAGTCATATCATAAGAAATATTTAAGTGACATAAAATCCATATGGCCTAGGGCACATTACTAACACCATGGTCATGGTGGAACTCGCAATACTAGTTGGAAATTTGGCAAATGGGGTTGATGTATATGCTTTGACTAGGTGAGGATTCTATGGTCTTGAATTTTGAGTAGTATTTGCTGTCAAGGTTTGGTGAGCTCATGGTGATTGCTGAAGAGCATGATAGCATAGCTCTTTTACTTGGAGCTGGTTTGGCTCTATGTGCCAAAGTTAGCATTCTTCATACAGAGGTCAAGTTGATCTCTTGCTAGGGATCAATCTTAGCTGCCTTTGTTTGTTTTTTGTTATTATAGCTACCTCCTAATGTTGATATTGTCTTCTTGGGTGATATATGTGGGACTTTTGCTAAAACCTAGTGATAATTGTGGGTATCTTCTTGGTGAGGGAGTAAAAGAATCAGTAGCGATCTTTTGCCCCCCATATAGTTATATTAAGTGCCATATTCACATCAAGATTTGGAATCTTAAGTATGGTGGTGCAGAAGCGCAAGAGGTAGTCCTTGGGGATTCATCCAAGTACTGAATGGACGGTCATTAGGGGTAGGTAAATTAATCACGAGCCGTTAACCAAATTGCAAACCAAATTGAACCAAAAATTCAATTATCAATTTGGTTTGAAATACCTAAACCGTACTAATTAGACTTTAAAAAAATTTCATGAAATTACAGAGTACTAATTCAACCATGCACATGCAATGTTCCCTAACCCTAAAATTATCACGACATCACATTATTCTAAAATGAATTAGATTGAAGCTACGCCTCTCCTCTTTCTGATTCACATCATGGCATCACCCTTCATCTAGTTGTCCTCGGAAATTGCAAGTCACAATCGTTCATTGCTAATTACTACTAGAAAATCATAGGTCCAACACATGGAAGTGAAAAGAAGTAACAAACATATTAAATCAAGAAAGTGAAAGATGAGAATCTAAAATCCTTTGAGTTATTTTCTTAAATAGCATACTGAAATTTAAATTGATACAAATGTAAATGAATCATATTTTGTTAAATAAAAAAAAAAAACTCAAACCATAAACTAAACCATTTAAGTTTAGGTTCAGTTTAGTAAAGGAGGCAAACCATACTTAGCCAAATTGCGCCCACCTAGTCATCAAGTATGATGTATCTCTTTCTAGTTGCTTACTTATCAAAAAATGTTAGAGGAAAGACTTGCTAAGGTCTTCGAAGCTTGCAATGGAGTTAGGTTTAAGGCATAGTACTAGGTGTAAGTAACATTCTTAAGAGTGTTTATAAAGGCTTTACAAGCGATGGCGTTGGAAGCGTCATGCACATCCATCTTGGAAGTATAATAGGTTATGTAGTGTGTAGGTTCATACTATTGTTGTACATCTCTAGATGAGGGATCTTGATGTTGGGAGGGAAGGAGTTCCTCTCTTTTAGCTTAGACAAAGCGAGAGCATTTGATGGGGAAGAGGGTCTAAGGGTCATTCTATTGATTTAACTCCTTTACATTAATAAGCTTCCTGATCATGTTATCGATCTCATTTACGTTGATGTTCGTAAGAAGCCTTTTAGACTAGGCCTTAGATGTTCAATAGGAGGTTTTTAGTGTGTTCCATGCAATAGGGACTTGTAAGTTAGGATGAGATATGTTGTCGCTGAATTGTATAAGTTGTCCATTGTTTTATAGTGAGCGTTCATCTAAAGTAGCAAGCTTTTTGGTGAGGCATTTGTCTTTGGCCATCATTTCAATCATTTGTTGTCTAAATTGAACAATAAAGTCATCATGAGGAGCCTATGGTCCCGTTTTATCTAGGGGTAGGCAGTTGGAACCTTTGGGAAGATCAATGCTTTGTTTATCTCAAATGACCATGGTGGACACCAAAATGTTGATGTTTGAAGATTCATTTAGGCTTATTTATCTAGCATGGGTAAGGAGTTGTGAATATAAAAGAGAACACTTATGCTAAAAGTGCATGGAGGTGGCTCTAGCATGTACACTTTGACACTTAAGTCAATTGTTAGCTCGAAAGATATATAGAACATTCAATATTAATACCCAAGAGAGTTAGGGGTAAAGAGAGTAGACCTAGGTTAACGTGTGAGTATGACTCTCGATGGTGTGATCTTTGTCCATGATGTTGCCTAAAGGGCTTTATAAGATAAAGCATACCCTTAGATCTAGCTACATGGATGGTTTTCCTTATTGGCTTGTACTTCTTTCCTTAAGGTAGAGATAAATATGCAACATCAAATCTTCCTTAGTAGAGTATACTTATTGATAAGATCAAATCCCCTAGATGGTATGAGGGTTGTTCAAATTTGGATAGCTAGTGAGGAGTCCCTATTTAGATGGTATTCCTCTGTATTTCTCGTATTGCCATGGTATGCTATTTTCATGTCACTTTCCTTAAAGGCCTTCTCTCTTGGTGGGAAAGTTAGACCAAGTGCATAAGTGTTGGGGAAACATGGGCTAGGGAGCCCTCTAAGCCAAGAGAGTGTGTTGAGGGCCTAAAGGGTAGACTAAACAAATAACATAATTGAATCATGAATTGGCTAAGGCCAATCAAATGGTAAATAAGTTCAAACTTCATATAGGACAACAGAATTACAAATTGAATTGAAATGTTTTTTAAGGTTCGAAGAAGCTATTGACTAAACCAACCCATGAGAATTAAAAAAAGAAAAAGAAAAAAGGAAGAAGAAGCTAAAGTAATCACTATGTTGATTGTGAAAATTTGATGGTAGTAGCCTTCTTTAAAAAATACGAATTTTCTTTTTTTGTCCATCTACTTGTGTTTTTACCTTTAAATATGAATGTTAGTGAATGGTGCAAAGCCAAACATTCTAAATATTCTACTTCCATTTTGTTGATTTTAAAAATAAGTGAAGAATGATTCTTTTGTATTTCAATTGTGTTAATTTAGACACTATTTAACTTCTAAATTACCAACTAAATCATAGCAGCACTTAGTAGTTGTTTCTAGTGTATAGTGCCCTAATACATTGTTTAGGATGAGAAAAATATTGCCTCTAATGAAAGCTTTAAGTCCTTGATCTCAAAACTACATTGAAAATCTTTTTCCTATTGATGGTTGGAAAAACTTATATTAAAATGTGAGTATTTCTCTATTAGGACTACATAATGAACTGGATCAAATTATTTTTTTAGATTCAAAAAAATTATGAATCGAATCACAAAGTTAGGTTAGGACAAAAAATCAAATCATAATATTAGCTTTCGGTTGGATTCTAAGGGGTAAATCATACCAAACTAAACCACCCTATTTTTACCTTGCATTAAGATCATAGAATAACGAAAAAAAATCAAAATTTAAGGACGTGGCATTTTTCCTTGAATAAACCTTAATGCATTGAAGAAAGTACTACAAAAAATTATATCTTTATGTTTTATTGCACTTCCATGCATAATGCAAATTTTATATTTTATTACCAACAAAGATACAATATGAACGTGAAAAAAAGATTATTTAATATTACCCAAAGTAGGAAACAATAGAGGGACCGACCATGTCAAGATCAATTTATTTAATACTAAAAGGTAAACTTTCATCCCTCTTTTACGTAGTTAGAATTTAATATAGAATTGTGAAAATTGATCGGACGGAAAGCAATGTTAATAATTCTCAAATGATTGTACAGTAGGGTTAAGCGAGTATATGGCGAGTAAGGTATATGGCTTATCTATACCTTATCTTATAGGTACAGATTCTAAAACCTTGCTACTTATACCTTACCCTATGATACCTTAGAACTTGTATCTTGTAGATTATATATGGTATAGGGTATCCTGTAGAACTTGTAGATTTTTTTAAAATTTTCTTTATAAATTTCAATATGGCTATATTTTCAAAATATAAAACAAACCTGACCTCTTTTTTTTTTTTTTAAAAAAAAAAAAGTAATTACGCAATTTAACTAATCTTTCCAATGATGCCAATGAACAAAGTCTATTGAGGTTTAATTATGACAATTTTTTTTCCTTAAATAGTACTTTAACCATTATTATTATAGATAATTTTTTACGGAAGTTATACAAAGCATTCTTTATATAATAAAACATTTATTTTATAATAATCACATTATAGAAATATTTAAAGGAATAAGCACACTGTTTTAAAAATTAAAAGCAATAAAAACCATACTTAACGCAAAATTTACAAAGTTTATTAAGATGCGAATAAAAGATCCAAAAGATTATATATATATATATATATAATTTAATAATTATGGATGTGATGTTAATATGATATCAAATAATTAACCATGGAAAGATGAAGATATAACATGGAAAATAGAACAAAGCATAAACTCAAAATAAAATATTTTTCTTTCTCAAATTACATATATTAGCAAAATAATCTCTCTATACTTTAAGGGAACGAGATTTCGCTTTACTAATAATAGTAAATCTTTTGTCAAACACAAAACAAATATACTATTCTACTATAAAAAACATGTAATTGATGTGTCTTATAGTTTGTAGGTAGCACTAGAAGTAGAAACTAATAAGTCAAATTCCTTTTTTTTTTTAACTTTAATAGATTATAGATTTAATAAAGAAGGAAAGAATACAAAGAAAACAACAATTGAGTAGAGCTTAAAGATGAAAGATGAAATGGAAGGAACTAACAAGTGTTTAGTTTAAGGTCTCTAATAGGTTAAGCTTCAATTTATTTTAATGAGATTATATTCTTTATTTATTAATTTTATTTAATTACTATTATAAGATAAGAACCCTAAAACCGGTACTCTATATACTTCATAGTACAAATTGCAAAATAAGTACATGATACCTTAACTTCTTACTCATAGCCTACCTTATAAAAATAGGTTCTGAAAAATTACTATTCAGAACCTACTGTATGGCTTTAAATACTCATCCAAAATCCACCCAATTGAACAAGATACGGTGGTTCTTTATACAACAGGGTTACTTGCTCACCTTTAGTACATATTATGTAATTTATTAAAAGAAAACTATCATTTTCTTTAAATGAAAGTTCCTTTAATGACTTTAAATGCGATATCTATAATGTTACATTGAATGAATAGAATTGATATCCCCATGAAATTGCATAGCTTTACTTAAGCTATAAGAAGAATAGAAGTATTAAGAAAACATATATGCACAGGCCTCCTTAAGAGTGTTACCTTATATAAATTTGATATGACCACTATAGAAATTTCCATGCTTATAAATAAGTTCCATAAGTTAAATAAAAATATCATGACTGCTAAATGACAATCATATGGACAAAATGGGCTAAAAAGAGCAAAATAATCGCAAAAATATCATCATCACTAAACTACAACCGTAGGGAATAGAAAAATAAAAAAAAAGAATGTAAACTTGAAGAGGAATAGTCATTCCTGCACTTATTACTTTTAGTGGAGGTGAATCTAACCATTACTATGAATAAATTATTAATAAAGGCAGGCAACAACATATTTGAAAAAAAAAATGCTGGAGAAAATCATCCGTCAAATTGTAATTTTAATGAACATCATAATGGAGGAAATTAATATGCAATATCTTTACTATCTAGCTTATTCACAAAAAAAAATAAATAAATAAATAAAAACCTTCAAAATTGTCGATAGAGTATAAGGTCATTTAGTTGATATGCCAAAGTATGGTGCACAACAAACTTTTGAAGAAAGTTGTAATCGCAACAAACAAACAGGTGGCTTTTATTGATTTTTTTTCAATGATTCTCTATAACTCTCTTTTCTTTGCAATAGAAAAACATTTAGTTATAACGAATTGTATGCTTAATAAAACAAGCACCAAACGCAAATCAAAATTAGCAAGTTTTAGTCCTTTCTCACTATAATTATCTTTTTCTTCTTTCATTTCATGGTTCCAAAAGCAAGAAACAATCTGTCTATTGAACCAAGGCCAAAATCGGGTTTTTTGGCAAAATTGGCAGTCATAAACGACCATGATTGGTATCTAATCAATTGCTTGATTCAAAATAATAAATCTTCTTCAAAAGTCTTTTCTTGACAATTAAATTCAAAAACCCACCTCCTACCACCTTCAAAATTTTAATATCTTTCTTCCTTAATAAATGACAATCGCATTCATCTTCCTGAAAAAATCAATTAAATTTATGTAGAGAAACTTATTGAATCTATTCATACATAAGCATATACCCCCTAGCACATCCAATTTTAATATCACAAGTCCAACAATAATGATTACAATTTTTCCAAAATTTGTAGCTTCTACTAGAATTCTGGAATTTTCCATAACCGAAATATAAACAAGAAGAGACTTATTTGTTCCTCTTCTTTATACCACTTCCTTTTGCGTAAATTGTTCACGACCTTTTTTAGTTTGGTTGAATTGTTTCCAGCCTTTATTCTATTTTACTTTTTAGAAACAGTAGTTAAGTTACGTTAAAAAAAAAAAAAGTAACTAAACCATTATTTGAACTTAGATGTGAAGAAACACTCACCAAGAAAAATCCTGCTTTATGACTCTTGAATAAATAAGAGTCATAAGTTAGAAAATTTGGCCCAACATTGAATTAGATCAAAACCAAGAATTGCAAGAAGCACAAATTTCTGAAGTATTGAAGGATGTACCAATTAACCAATAACTTGCACGAGCAAAGATGCAACAGTTTTTACATGTTACATAGAGATTTTAATTATTTAGTTAAGAAATTCGTTCTAGATATGATGTACTCTTTTTTATTCATTTTCAATGAAACCCATTTACGTTTGTATTGGTTGAAGAAAAGCAAGAAAGGTGCATGGGCTTGTTCTAGATATGATCTTTTGTTTGAACATATCCCCAATCTTTGATTCCCTTTATTGTAATTCTGCCCTATTTATTTTGGTTTGAATAAATTTTTAAATGGAACAGTGCCATCCCTTATAGATATAGGACCAACAAGATAAGAATCTTGGCATTGTACCTTGTTTTGTAAGTATAAATTCTAAGTATATTGAATCAAAATCTATACTATGATCCTCTAGAACAACTTACCTATTAAGATTTATTTATTTCAAGGTATAATGAATTGTGGATTCTTTTACTTCATCGATAGATTTATATATCATAACCAACCAGCTTAAAATCATAATATTAGAATAGCATATAGCTTTTAAGGATATACCATAACAAATGCTAAAGTTTTTAAATAAAAAGAATAAAATAACAATAAACTTGTACCATAGCACCAACTTAAATTATTGAAGTGAGATATGTTTAATTGTCTTATTGAGTATTCGGCTACAGTAAGCTTCATAAATTATGTCTAGATACTTGGTTATATTTTTTTTACTTAATTTTGTTTATTGGTAATGTTAGCATATTAGGCATCAAAATATTCCTTACAATATATCAAGAATTTGTTAGATATGCAAGAATCTCAAAAATCTGGTTGTTGATCTTAGATTCTATTGGAAAAGATTTAGGCTTAAGGAGACCTTGAAACCAAGATAAGATGATTGCAAAATGGATAGAATGAGAAGAACATCCAAAGAGTCATTTGATAAGGCTACTTTGATGCTTAAAACAGTAGCAGGTGGTGGAGAGATAAGAGACAATTGAGTAAAATGTATAAAGGATAAGCTACATGTACCTCCTTTTGAGGAAAGATATTGCCATATCTATAAGAGGAGTTTGGAACTCAGACTAGTCGATAGAGTGCAACCTAGGATGTGTTATCCTAGGTTTTAGGCCTCAAAGTTAGTAAGGTCTCTTGACAAGATCAAGATGTGAATCCTTTAGGCCTTGCTTCCATCGCTTTGCATGTAATTATTTGGGAGCATCGTACAATCTGGACACATGCACCTACACTTCACATTTAATGCATTGAGGGCGCTATACAACCCAAGTGTAATCATCTATCACAAATCTTGATGTCTACGGCTGAGCATTCCTGCAGGTCATTATCATAGGGAACTCAAAGGGAAGGCTCGCACTTCATATGGTTAGGCTCACCTATGTAGGATCCTTGGGCTTCAACTAAGTTGGGCCTAGGATATAAGCATAAAACTAACCAACAGTAATGGTATATTGAGTAGAAGTTCGAGATAGACATAAGATCATACCTTATAACTTATGTCGAGCTTAAATTTTCGGTTTTTGGTTTTCATTTCCTTTAATTTGATTAATATTAAACCCTATTAGTTTAATATTAACACTCAACTAAGAATTAAGGAAACCAGGTTTTCTTTTGATTTTGAAAAAAAGAAAAAAAAAATGAATTGGAGTCACCACTCGACCAAGGTTGGGATAAAGAAAAAAGATTAAGTTATAACCAATTAGGTGGATCAATTATAATTTAACTGCTAGGCTGCATGGAAACGAATTTTTTCTTTTTGAAAACCAGAGGTTTTGGATTTGGGTGAAAACCTATTAAATTCTAAATGGATATTACCTTAACTTTCCAAGATTAACTTTATTTTTCGACTACCCATGTAATTTAAAAGAATAATTATAATCTACAAGTAAGGCAAATTATTTCTATTTACAAAAATAAGAGAAGAAAATAAGGAACTAGGATTGCATACAAAAGGGAAAATAAAAAAAAAAATCCATATTTTAAGTTCTCTGATTGTTGCCTACAAGTGCCTATGTACTCGCTATTTGGGATCAAGCTTTCATAATACATTTTATAAAACTTAAATATGTCAGTTTCTTTTAATTTCTTAAATTAGCCAAGTGTACGTTTTATTCAAGAAAAATTCTAAGAAAGAGTCCTAGATTTTTTTTTTGAAAAATTCTAAAAGAAGTCCTAATTTTGAAAAGGACTATTTAAATTATATTTTTGAAAAATAATTTTTCTAAGTGGTAATTTTTTTTTTTTGCTTCTCTCTCTCTCTCTCTCTCTCTCTCTCTCTCTAATTTATTAAAGGTCAAGAAGAAAAGAGGAAAAAAAGAAAAAAATGCTTTTATAAAGAGCTATTAAAAAAAATTTAGTAAAGGAAAATATCTAAAAGACCTCTCTCTTTTTTTTTTTTAATTTTTGGTTCATTTTTTTAATAAATAAATGAGAGGGAGTAAAAGGAGAAGGAAAAAGAAAAAACAAAATGAAACAAACCTAAAAAGGACTTGGGTCTGGGCATGGAGGATTCTAACCTAAACATGGGTAGGATCTAAGTTAGGGTCAGGTCTTATGACCAACACCTTCTTCAAAAGTCCCTTTCTTGACAATTAAATTCAAAAACCCTCCTCACACTACCTTCAAAATTTTAATATCTTTCTTTCTTTATAAATGACAATTATCTTCCTGAAAAATCAATTTAACTTATGTAGAGAAACTTATTGAATCTATTCATGCATAACTACACATCCCCTAGCACATCCATCATTTTATTATCGTAAGTCCAACAATAATAATTACAATTTTTTCAAAATTTATCCCTTGTGCTATAATTCTAAAATTTTCAATAATACCAATTCTATATTTTATTACCAACAAAGATATAATATGAACACGAAAAAAAATTATGCAATATTACCCAAAGTAGGAAACAATAGAGAGACCAGTTATGTCAAGATCAATTTATTTAATACCAAAAGTAAACTTTCTTTCCTCTTTTACATGGTTACAATTTAATATAGAATTGTGAAAACTGATAGGATGGAAAGCAATGTTAATAATTCTCAAATGATTATACATAAGTGGTGAGTGAGTATAAGGTAGGTAGAGTATATAAACTATCCATACCCTATCATGTAGGTACTGATTTCGAAACTTTGTTATCTATACTATACCCTATGGTACTATGGAACTATCCTATACCTTATACCATGTAGATTATATAGGGTACAAGATACCCTGTAAGTATATATATATTTTTAATTTTCATTATAAATTTCAATGTGGCTATATTTTCAAAATATAAAACAAACCTAACCCAATTTTTTTTTTTTCCAAAAGCAATTGCTTAATTTAATTAATCTTCCCAACGATGCGAATGAACGTTGTCAATTGAGGTTTAATTTTAACCTTTTTTTTTCCCTTAAATGGTTCTTTTACCATTATTATTATAGATAAACTTTTATGGAAGTTATACGAAACATTCTTTATATAAATAAAATATTCATTTTGTAATAACCATATTGTAGGGATATTTAAAGAAATAAGTACACCATTTTAAGAATTAAAAGTGGCAAACACCTTACTTAATGTGAGATTTATAAAGTTTATTAAAAAGTGAATAAAAGATTCACAAGATTATATATATAATTCAATAATTATGGATGTGATGATAATATGGGATTAAACAATTAACCATGAAAAGATGGAAAAATAATATGGAAAATGGAACAAAACATATATTCAAACTAAAATATTTTTCTTCCTCAAAATACATATATTAGTAAAATAATCTTTCTATACTTTAAGAAAACGAGGTTTTGCTTTCATAATAATACCAAATCTTTTGTTAAACATAATACAAAGATACTATTCTATTATAAAAAAGGAGTAATGGGCGTACCTTATAATTTGTAGGTGCCACTAGAAGTATAAACTAAGAACTCATATTCTTTTTTTTTTTCTAACTTTAATAGATGATAGATTTAGTAAATGAGAAAAGAATTAAAAAAAAAAATAAAACGACAATTGAGTAGAGCTTGAAGACGAAAGATGGAATGGAATGGACTAACAAGTATTTAGTTTAAGGTTTCAAGTTAAGCTTTACTTTATTTTAATAAGATGGTATCATTTATATATTAATTTTATTTAATTACTATTACAAGATGAGAACCTTGGAAGAATAGGTTCCGATACCTTACCTTATAAAAACAGGTTCCAATAAATCATTACTTGAAACCAATATTATACTTCAGTTATACATCCAAAACCTACCCGATCGAGTAGGGTATAGTTGGTACCTTTTATAACAAGGTTATTTGCTCAGCTTTAGTACATATTATGTAATTTATTAAAAGAAAACTATCCTTTTCTTTAAAAAAAAAAATTCTCTTTGATGACTTTAAATGCAATATCTATAATGTTACATTGAATGAATAGAATTGATATCCCCATGAAATTGCATAGCTTTACTTAAGCTAAAAGAAGAGCGGAAGTATTATGGAAACAAATATCCATGGGCCTCCCTAAAAGTATTGCCTTGTACAAATTCGATATGATGACTATAGAAATTTTCATGCCAATAAATAAGTTCCAGAAATTAAATAAAAATATCACGATTGCTACATGACAATCATACAAGAAAAATTAAATAAAAAAAGCAAAATAATCGCAAAAGATATCATCATCACTAAACCATAACCTTAGGGAATAAAAAAATAAAGAGAAAGAAACCAAAAGAAAAAGATTGTAAACTTTAAGAGGAATGGTCATTCCTGCACTTATTACTTTTAGTGGAGGTGATATCAAGTTCTAGGTTAAATCTAACGATTGCTTTGAATGAATTATTAATAAAGCCAAGCAACAACATATTTGAAAAAAAAAAATGTTGGAGAAGATCATCGTTTAAATTGTAACTTTAATGAACATCATAAAGTAGGAAATTAATATGTAATATCTCTAGTATCTAGCTTATTCACAAAAAGACCTTTAAAATTGTGGACGGAGTATAAGGTCATTTAGTTGACATGCCAAAGTATGGTGGATAGCAAACTTTTGAAAAATGTTATAATTGCAACAAACAAACAGGTGGCTTTTATTGATTTTCTTCAACGATTCTCTATAATTCTCTTTTCTTTGCGACAGACAAACATTTAGTTATGATGAATTGTATGCTTGATAAACAAGCACCAAACCTAAATCAAAATTAACACGTTTCAGTCCTCTCTCACTATAATTTTCTTTTTCTTCTTTCATTTCATGGTTGATTCGATTCGCTTAATCCCTGTTGGTTAACCAACTCCAAGAGTAAGAAACAATTGGTCAATTGAACCAAGGCCAAAATCAGGTTTTTTGGCAAAATTAACAACTATAAACAACCATGATTGGTATCTAATGAATTACTTTATTCAAAATAATAAATCTTCTTTAGAAGTCTTTTCTTGACAATTAAATTCAAAAAACCCACCACCTTCAAAATTTTAATATCTTTCTTCCTTAATAAATGATAATGATTCATCTTCCGAGAAAAATCAATTTAATTTATGTAGAGAAACTTATTGAATCTATTCATGCATAACCATATATCCCCCAACACATCCAATTTTAATATTTCAAGTCCAACAATAATAATAACAATTTTTCCAAAATTTATCCCTTCAACTATAATTCTTGAATTTTTCATAACCGAAATATAAACAAGAAGAGACTTATTTGTTCCTCTTCTTTATAGCACTTCCTCTTGCATAAATTGTTCATGAACTTTTTTTAGTTTTGTTGAATTGTTCCCAACCTTTATTCTATTTTCCATTTTAGAAACAGTAGTTAAGTTACATAAAAAAAAAAAAAAGAAGTAACTAAACCATTATTTGAACTTAGATGTGAAGAAACACCTACCAAGAAAAATCCTGCTTTATGACTCTTGAATAAATAAGAGTCATAATTTTGGAAAATTTGGCCCAACGATTGAATTAGGACAAGACCAAGAATTGCAAAAAGCACAAATTTCTAAAGTATTGAAGGATGTACCAATTAACCAATAACTTGCACGAGCCAAGATGCAACAGTTTTTACATGTTGCATAGAGATTTTAATTATTTAGTTAAGAAATTCGTTCTAGATATGATGTACTCTTTTTTATTCATTTTCAATGAAACCGATTTACGTTTGTATTGGTTGAAGAAAAGCAAGAAAGGCGCATGGACTTGTTCCCATGGAGGTTACGAAATTTTCTCGTCAAAGACTCTACTGTGTCTACTTCACGACAGGCCAGCAAACCCCTTGTTTTCTGCATGGAAACACCTGTTACCCTACATTTTCTCGTCATCCTGTTTTTAAACCTCAGTTGCACAAAAGAAAGGGTACACTAAACCCACCAAACACAAAATCCATTATTAAGAAATCTGCTACATAACCATAGTATTCAACTCTGTCCCCATCATGAGTTCTAGTAAACTTGCTATATTCCTCTTGCTAACTTTCCTTTTCAATGGTGTTTTAACCAGTGTTGTTGCGAAACATCACAGTGATGAAGAAGAAGAGGAGACATGGTGGCCAAGAGGAATATCAATAGAAGAACATGAGAGAAGAGGAAGGAGGGAAAGAGAGTTCGAGAGAGGAGGACGGGATTTCTTCCTTTTGCAGGACTTCAAGAGGGTGATTCAAACCGACGCAGGAGAGATGAGGATCGCGAGGAGCGTTGGTGGCAAAACAGTGGATAGACCTATGCATATCGGGTTTATAACTATGGAGCCTAAGACTCTCTTCATTCCTCAATATGTCGATTCCAATCTCGTCATCTTCATTCGCCAAGGGGAAGCAAGACTAGGAGCTATCCATAAAGAGAATCTTGTTGAGGGACGATTGAAGACCGGAGATGTATACGGAGTTCCTGCTGGAACAGCATTTTACTTGGTAAATACGGTGGAGACTCAGAGGCTTCGTGTAATATGCAGCATTGACACTTCCGAGAGCTCGGGGCTGAGACATTTTCAGTCTTTCTTCATTGGTGGAGGAACCAATCCAACATCTATACTAACCGGATTCGACCTTGAAACACTTGCCACGGCATTCAATGTCACGGAGAAAGAACTGCGAGAGATGTTTATGGCACAGCATGAAGGTCCAATTGTACACATTGATGACGATACTCATGAGTCAAGCACTTGGGCAGAATTCCTGAAATGGAAGGAACAAGATAGAAGGGCGTATCTCAATAGAATTGTGGCTGTTGAGGAAGATCCTGAGGAAGTTGAAGGACAAGTGACATGGTCATGGAAAAGGTTCTTCTTGCCTTCTATCTTCCGGATGGAAGATGAGAAGAATGGTGATTGGGGCTGCCGAACTGGAGAAGCACCTTACTCTTATAATCTCTACGATCGGAAACCGGATTTCAGGAACAACTATGGTTGGAGTGTGGCCCTTGATGGCAGCAATTATAGACCTCTCAAACAATCTGGCATTGGCGTCCACCTCGTCAATCTGACCGCAGGATCCATGATGGCACCTCATGTCAATCCAACCGCGACTGAGTATGGAATCGTGTTGAGGGGTTCGGGAACCATTCAAATTGGCTATCCGAATGGCTCGGCTGCAATGAATGCCAAAGTGAAGGAAGGGGATGTTTTTTGGGTGCCACGATACTTCCCATTTTGCCAAATTGCATCTCGAAACGGCCCCTTCGAGTTCTTTGGATTCACTGCCTCCGCGCACAGGAATAGGCCACAATTCCTAGCAGGACAAAACTCTGTACTTCATGCCCTTATGGGACCCGAACTTGCAGCTTCCTTTGGCATGAATGATGAAAGAATGAGAAGTTTCCTTAATGCTCAAAGAGAGGCTATTATACTACCACCCGATCAAATCAAGAACCACCATCATTACCACCACCATCACCATCACCATCAATTCAGAAATCGAAGGAATGCATAGTCTTTTGTTGATATGATGATTGATTTTTGAAGAAAATTTATGTATCAAAAAAAGAATAAGATCAAATTTCTGGAGGCTGTCTAGGAATTCATGGATGTTACAACTTCGAATCCTTTAGTTTCGTCCGTCTTTTATTCCTTTTGTTATTTCCCATGTTTGATGAGTTTGAGCATTAAATGGAAACAATGATTATATAGTGTAATCTTGAGTAAAGTGAGGACTCTTTTTTATCTTGTTTGAAATACACTTAAAACATATTAGAAAATAACTATTGAAATATTTAGTACTAAAATTTAACTTAATAATATGATGGCGAAAGTGGTAATATTCTTAATAAATGTCTATTTTCCTTTTTTGTTTACACTTCATTTAAGCATCAAATTTTTCCACTCTCGTAATATTTTCCAAAATTTATAAGGTAATTACCTTTATAATTAAAGCAACATTAATGTTTTTTTTTTTTACCAAAATTTTAAGTTGTGTAAATTTTTTATTAATTCAACTTTTTATTTCCTAACCTTTATTTGTACTTGATAAACATTGACTTTAGTTGTTTGTCCATGAGAACCTCAATCACTATCTTAATATTCCACAAAGCATTACTAATGTTTCATGTATTTAATTTTATCAACTTCGCACACACATGGCAATGCACCATTTCTCAGTATATATAAAAAGCTACAGTTACATATATATATATATATATGCAATAACAATTTGAAAGAAAAAGCAATAAATTCATTACTATATTCATAATTGCCATTGTCAATAAACCTTTTTTTTTTCTTTTCCATTTCTTGAATACTTTTGAATATCCAATTTGTGTTGTTATCCCTCTTCCTAGAAGAAAACTTTAGAAAACCTTGTATGTTTAATGCATTCGTATAATTTTTTTTTAATACAATATGGAAATGAAAAAGATTATTTGTAAAAAGATGAAGTATGCAAAAGCAATAATACTAAAGTTATAGACATTCGTAAATTGCTACTTGTATGTTGGTATGGATGAGAATCATCCATTTAGAAATCATTGAAAAGTTAGAAAAATATAGGGAGAATTATGTAAAAGGGTATCAATATTTCGTGTAAATTTTTTGAGAAGTTAAAATAAAAAATTAATATTTTATTAGGTATTTAAAATAAAATATTATCTTTAAATAATATGGCATTGTTTATCCAAGTAGCACATGTGGATATGATGTGCCGCTTACTTGACATTTATATATATATTTAAATAATAATAAATAGAAAAAAAATCCAATAAACATATTAAAATTAAAAAAAAAAAAAAAAAGGTTGCCTTTCTGATCATTGCAGCGAAATAGAAGAAGTGGAGAAGAAGCCCACTGCAGCGGCTGTTGGATGCGGGTGCCCCGAAAGACGTTGGCAACGATGGAGCCATCTTCAAGATGGATATGCACTGTGAAGGCTGTGTCAAGAAAACCAAATGAACAATTAAGAATATGGCCGGTACGAGTTATAATATTAGGATTTACTTAAAGCCTTCTCTTGACAAGATTCTGCTTTTTTGCACATTTGACAGCTATACATATGACGGAGATTTTACTTTTTTTTTTTTTTTTCTCGATTAGATCAACACGCATGTCATGGATTGGATTAATTGTTAATGTTGTCAGTCGGTCATCGATGGTTTCCAAGAGTTGAAAATGTGATAATAGATTGTGATGGTAATAAGATAACAGCAACTAGGAAAGTAGGCCCTGCAAAAGTTAAGACGTAACTAGAAGAGAGGACGAACACGAAGGTCGAGATCGGGTTGCGTGATACAAACGGGTTTACAAGCCTTTCTCATTTTTTTTTGGTTTCTGGCTATGGGGTGCTTGTCCACCACCAAGGGTCAACCCCAACCCCATCCCCTGTGGTCAGTTTAGGGTTGATCGGTTCTAATTTTTTTTTAATTTTTAATTTTTTTATTTTCTTTTAAATTAATCATATTAATATTTAGGAAAAATTAACTATATTTATATAAATATAATATTTAATTGTGTTATAAAGTTAGGTTAATATTTATTTATTTTTTATTTTTAAATATATATTTTTATTATTTTAATATGTTTTTGGATTTTTTTTCTATTTATTAGCATTTAAATATATTTATAAATGCCACATGAGCACAATGTCGATCTACATGTATGCCAGATGGTAGATAACTGCCATACTACTTAAAGTTAATATTGTTATAATAGAGATCCCTTATTGTAACTACCTAATAAACCGTTAATCACTTATTTGAATTTACTTCCAAAAATTAATATCATCTTATATAGTTCTCGCGAAAAACATATGAAGCATATATTATGAAGTATTAGATTATCTTATCACAATTCAATATATTAGTTAAATATATACCCTTCCATTTCAACCATTAATGAATAATATATTAGTGTAAGATAAATCCCAAAAGCATTCCAAAATTTGCTGAAATTTCTAAATCAAGAAGATATTTTTCCTAAGTTATTATCAATATAGAACAAGATAATTTTAAGTATCTACAATCTCAATTCAACATATATAGCGTGTAGATCTCTAACAAAATGTAGAAAATTTATGTGGGGACTTGTCTAGTTGTTGGCAGATGGTCATAAAGTAAGACAGATCTCTCTTTGGTTGTTTGCTTATCATGAAGTGGTGGAGAAAAAACTTAGTGTGCTCTTCAAAGCTAGTAATGAAGCTAGGCTTGAGTCATAAAACCAAGTGCGAGTTACATTCTTGAGGGTGCTTATAATAGTTTTGCAAGCAATGACATTAGAGACACCATATAAGTCCATCATGATTCGTAGAGGTGTTATAGGTCATATAGAGCATAGGCTCCATTGTACCATTAGACATCTCCATTTAAGTGATCTTGATGTTAGGAGGAAAGGTTCATCTCATATGGCTTAGATGAAGGGAAAATGCTCGATAGAAAAGGTTATCCAAGTATCAAATTATTCTTTAAACTCATTAGCGTCTTAAAGTGTCTTGATCATATCTTTGATGTTGGCTAAGTTTGTAAGAGACTTTTTAGATTATGCTTCAAAGTGTTCAACATGTGACTTTTGGTACATTCTACTATACATGGTAACAAGTGCCTAATGTCAAGATGAGACTCGCGAGATGGCCTACAACATGTTATCCCCAACATATATGTGCTAAATGTTGTTTTGAAGCAAATGCTCTTCCAAAGTAGCAATCTTTTTTATGAGGCATTTGCTCTTAACCATCATTTTAGCCATTTATTGTTATAGTTAAGCGATGGGTTCATCTTGTATTGTATGTAGCCTCGTTTTGTCTAAGGGCAAGTCATTGGAGGTTCTAGGTAAGTTAGCGCTTAGGTTGGTTTTTGGTTGTTTTATAGAGGTTATTAAGCCCAAATTTATGGAAATTTTGAATATTTTAATCCTTTGATTCTTAAAAGGCCTCCAAATTATGAATCGCTCGACAAAAGAACTAAAAGATGTATAAACTCTTTTTAAAAATCAAGTGTTTACAAAAGGGATTAATGAGATCGCTTATTTGAAAGGATACTTATTTGACCCAAGTTTACCAATCAAGAACCTTTTAGGAAAAACTAAAAGTGTGCTTGATTCTGTTTCAAAAATAATTTTCATTTAAAATAAATTATTATCTATGATTAGAAGCTTTTGTTAGGTATAGGTGGAATCATAGTCAGGTAGGTCTTCTGTTTTGGAGTTTTGATATTTGATTCAAGAGTTGTATGAAGGCTTTGTGCTTTTTTGGATATAAAGGTTCGTGTTTTGGGGTATAAGGGCCTAGTGTTTTTGGAGCCCCTTTTGAGCTTTGAGTCCAAACTTTGTTTTCTTGTTAGGATTGCATTTTCTCATTCAAGCCTTATTTTTAGGCTCATCCTATTTTCTTCTTCTTCTATTTTTTATTTTCTAATTTCTATTTTTTCAATTTAATTTACCCCATTCTTTTATGGTTTCATTTCCTTTTCTCTTTTCTATCCCCAAAAGTGAAAGTGTGTGGATAAGGTTCTTGTGCTCTTCTTCATTTTAGAGGGATTAACTCATCAGAAAATAAAAATGATTTTTGAATTGATATTACTAAGGTAAGCACTAACTAGTTTTATCTTACTTTCCTAAGTGATTATTCTAACCTCTAAATTGCCTCCATTACGGAATGGTTCTTGAGAGGGGTTAAATTTGAAAACACTCCAAACTAGCTCAATAGGGTTGACAAAGGATAATTGTGTTTAAGATTTGAAAATGAATGCCTAACTTCATTTTATCCTACGTATCAAATTCAAAATGGAAACCTTTTAAGAAATGAGTCCAACATATCCTCACCATGATATCGTTCAACTCTCGAAGTGTTTTAGAGATTAGTGAGTGGGATCTAATTTGCCTTTTTCATTCTAAAACTTAAAAAAAAATGAGTTACCATTCCCTTAGATAAGCGTTTGTCTTGGTTTGCCCTCAAGCAAGGATTGATTTGCCTTTGAAACACCTCTTTAAAACATGCCTCTAAGTGACAAAACATCTTTTGAAATTTCAAAGACTGAATCCTGATGTTGTCCCCCTGCCCCTAACATGACTAGTATGCCCTTATGTTGAAGACAATAGTTACCTCGAGCTTTATAGACTAAGTGCCCCTTAGGTTTTGAGTTTGTTTGCCTCCTTGTGAGTTTTAGGCCCAATTATTCAAGGTCAAGTGAGTCATGTAGAAGAGTTGTCTAAACTTGGGGTTAAACTTAGGATTTGGGCTTCCTTGTGTTTGAGACTGTAGTTGTGTCTAGTTTTGTTGCTTTAAATGGGCTAAGGTTCATGTTTAGGCTTAGGTTTTCTTTGATGAGCCTGAGTCCTGTGGCTTCGCAAGTTGAGGGTTCATGTTTAGATCTAATTATCTTATAAGGCAAGGGGCTTAGGTTAGGCCAAGGGCCTGGGCTTGTGTTTAGGCCAATCATGGGGCCTTTCCTTTCTACTTCAAGCTTTCTTAAACCTAGCAAGGGTTTACAACCGTTAGCAACTTCTTTCCTTTTCTTCTTTCTTTTCTCTTTATTTTTTTTTTTTAGAGGGAAACTTTTACTTTGAAAACCGAAGAACTTATTCGAGGCCACTTTCAAAACCAAAATGAGAGAATTGATGGTTGACCAAAAAGAAAGTTAATTGAAGGGGGGAAAGACCTTTTAGCTAATGGGTTGAAAGAAAACTAAGGAGTGAAAGCAAATTAAGACTTCATGCTTATGGGACTATTTACAGGATTAGGACTTATTTACAAAGGCAATGGCCTTAAATTAAACTTACCAAACAAAGTTGATGATTTATTAAAGAAAATGACTTAAGAATTGATAGAAAATTTTGAAAATTCATTTGAAGACTAGATTAACAATCAGAAGGAACATAAATACTAATGAAGAGATTGAATGACTACAAGTGGAAGGATTAACGACCTAATGTGACAAATGAGAGCTAATTTACACAAGGTGCAACCCGAAAGCCTAAAAAGGAAGAATCAAACTTTACTTCTCTTCTTTATTTATTTATTTTTTTCTTTTTTCATTTTTCATTTTTCTTTTCTTTTGTTTTACCAAAGAGAAAATAAATGCTAAAATAAACATTTCAAATGCAAAGAGTTAATGCCATACAGATGCAAGGGAAGGAATTGTCAAATAAACTATAATATGGAAAGAAATGGATTTTTTATTAATATTGCAACTTTGAAGTTTCCAAATTCATAATTTGACTTCTTTATTTTCTTTTCCTACAAAAAAGAAAATCCTAGAGACTAATTCCTCATTTTCTTGTGGTATTCTAATTCATCTTCTATCCTTTTTCTCTTATTTAAGCTAAGCATTTCTACCCATCTTGTAACCCAAGAGAAGTCTTCAACATTAAACTTCTAAAATGCTCTAACCCAATAATAAGTAGTGATACCTTCAAAAAGCTTGATCATAAGTGGTAAAAGCATTCGTAGGGTTCATCTCTTAAACACACTTCTTATGAGAGAAGTTGAGTTTATTTACATATGGCTAATAAACCAAACTACGAGAAAGGTCATGCTAGTTTTCAAATCACCATTTCTCTCTTCCTTAAGGGAGTTGAGAGATCTAGTTTATTTGACCAATGGCGTTGAGATGTAAGACTTCCCTTCTAGGAATTGGATCAACATATCTACGATCCTGTGATGTATGTGAAATGCCCCGTTAGGAAATACAATGGTTCCAAAAGCTACTAAGATGTAGGCATTAATCTTGCCTTGTTGCTAATCTTTAAGGTTAGCATAAGAGAGTTCTTGGCTATAATTGGAAATAATTGCAAATTAAGTGAAAGATTGTTTACCTTGATAATTCTCTTGTTGCAATCTGCCTACCTCTTGTAGATTACAAACTCACGAAGGCCCAATAGTTTATTAAAAATCTTCACTTACCCAACTATGATATCTAGAACATACCATTCACTTCTAACAAAGGGGACTCCTAATAGATAGGAGTATTCTTCAACAGTTGGGCTCAATCAACATGGGTCAAAACAAAAAGATAGCATCTAAGGGTCCCAAAAGTGAACTAAAGTACGTACCATGGTGATATTAGCTTAAATCTTAAGTAACAAAAGGATAAGCTTAATCTTATCCTGAATTGTCTTCTACTAGGTTGGGTTGAAAAACTAGGACCATTTCTTGAGTATCCCTTATAGTTTCAAGGGCTAGTGGATGTGAATTTCCTTGAAGAGGGCTAGTGTGAAGAAACTAGCCATTTCTATAAAAGAACAAAAAATTACATCAAATATATCCCATTTGTATGGAGATTACATCAATATTTACAAGGAAAGGAAAAATTCATATGGGAAACAGGTTAAGAAACTTCATGGTTGTAACATTTTTTTTTTTTCTAGGCCACATCATATTCAATTTGCCAATTTCAAGAAAAGGTTCTTGAAATGTATTCAAGATAGGTTGTAGATGTCCTTAAGCTTTGTGACTATACACATTTTTTAGGAAATGGCTCATTAGTCACATAGAAACTTAAGTAGGGTGGCCTAATCAACTCTAAGCGGTGGCTACACGACTACACTTGGAGCCTATACAATGGTCTCCCATCCTAACGTCCTAAGACAACCTGGACCTGACCGTATCTACTATGTTCCCATGATGCAATAAATAACCTTCCAATATCTGAATGTATTAGTTGCAAGCAAAGCTAGTACAACAATTGAAAGAGAATATTTATAAGAAAATAATCATAATTAACATTATCATTTTGAAAGATAAATTTAATTTCAAAAGGCTTAAGTGTTAAGCCTTCTTGATTGTCTCTAGTGGAGTGGCCAAGCTAGCAAGCTTAATTTTTTTTTAATCCAATTAATATTAAACCTTACCTGTTCAATATTAACCATCAATTAATAATTAAGGAAATCAAGCTTTTTTTTTTTATTTTGAAAATAAAAAAAATAGTGTTACCCCTAACCAAGGGTGGGAAAAAAAGAGAGGTTAAATTATAACTAATTAGGTAGATCAGTTATAATTTATCTATTAGGTCGTGTGAAAATCGATTATTATTATTATTATTATTATTATTATTGAAAACTAGAGATTTTAAATCTAAGGGCTAACCTATTAAACTCTAAATGAGTACCGCCTTAACCTTTTGAGATTAACTTTATTTTTCAATTACCCATCTAATTGGAAAGAATAATTATAATTTACAAGTAAGGCAAATTAATTCTATTTACAAAAATAAGATAAGAAAATATAAACAAAGGGGAGAAAAAATTTGCTACTTTAAGTTACCTTGTAATTGCCACTAGTGTCTATATACCTATTCATTTTCTTTTAATTTCTAAAATCAACCAATTGTATGTTTTGTTTGTTTATTCAAGAAAAATTCTAAGAAAGGGTCTTAAATTGGTATTCTTATTTTTTTGGAAAATTCTAAAAGAAGTCATAATTTTGAAAAGGATAATTAAATTTTATTTTTGAAATATATTTTTTCTAGGTGGTAAAACCTTTTTTTCCTTTTTCTCCTTTTTTTTCCCCTTCTTTCTCTTTTTTTTTTTTTAAAAAAAAAATTTCTTAAAGGTCAAGAAGAAAAGAGGAAAAAAATGCTTTTATAGAGAACTATTGAAAAAAATTCAGTAGAGAAAAATATTTAAAACACCTCTCTTTTTTTTAGCCTTTTTTTTTTTTTTAAATTTTGGTTCCTTTTATTAATAGATAAATGAGAGGGGGAAAAAAAGAGAAGGAAAAAGAAAAAAAAAAATGTAACAAACCTATAAAGCACTCGAGTCAGGGGCATAGATTGAGGTTTAGACAAAAACGTAGGTTGGTTCTGGTTTGGGATCAAGTCTTACGTGACTGACATGTGATTGGAAGAGGAGAAAGAAGCAGCAATTGTGACGGGTATTGTAAACCTTGCAAAAACCTGAACTTAAACTAACCTCAAAAACTCGAACTTAAACTCCTAAAACCCTAAATAACAATTTAAACCCTAGTTAGCCCCTATACTTAAAAGCCCTAAAATCTTATAAACAAATACCAGTAACTAATGTTAATTCTCAAGGTCAATCTAATCTAATGAAATTAACCCTAAATCCTAATGGGAAAGAGATTGATAGTCGAAGTCCAAGAGAGCTCCTTGACAACGATAAAGGGTAAGTTAAACAAAAAATGATTATTGGTATAGATAACCTTAACAATAAATTTAAAGCATTAAAACTAATACTGTAGCCCTTAAATGAACCTTTATACACTAAAATCTTAATTGAAATCCTAATATGTGCAAGCCTTTAAATTGTAAAACCCTAATCTACAGTCAGAAACCCTAATCCAACTAGTATACTCTAATTAAATAGTAAAACTATTCATTAATTGAAAACTAATCGCTTAATTACCCTAAAACCCTAATCTATCCTCTAAAATGTACTCAAGCAGCAATAATTACCTCAATTCCTTAAAATAATTAAACGAGATGATCTAATGGGCTTAACCAACTTAATTTGACACATTAAGCCCTAAAATGAAACTAATTAATGTCAAGTGTACGAATAATTAAAATTAAGAAACTTAATTACACCTTAATCTGCTAATCGAGTTTTACATCATAATTAACTATAAGTCAAGAACAATTAATCATATGAAACTAAAGTAATTATATGAAAATATCTTCTTAATGATGCCAACCTTATAATAAGGGAGACAATATGAAGCCGGTAAACTTTTAGATCCGAACTCGGAGTCAAATACACGAGTCAATAAATAATCCATAGAACTGCTCAATATATCATAATAAATCATATAATAATAAAATCCATAAATGAAAAGATTAAACCTTAAATTATAAGTCATAAACCCTAAAAATAAGTCAAAAAACCCCAAAGAGAGTAAAACTCTAAACCCTTAATCATACATATAAAACCCTAGAAACCCTAATATGTTAGAATCCTCAAAATGATTGGAAAATATCAATAAACTAAGCAAAACCTTAATTGGAAGTGCAAAACCCTAATTCAACTAATAAACCCCAAGTGTAACCCTAAAGTATTTGCTAATCACAAATGACTTCTCAAATCACTTAGAAACCTTAAATCACAAGCCTCATTCATGGTTTGAAAACCCTAATTGATCCTGAATAATAAGGGAATATAACAAGTGAAGTAATATAGGTTAATGAACTTAATTAAAGTGACAAAATATGGCAAGGCCCTAGTTACACCCTAATTAGGCCTAAATTGCTTAATTAAATACAACTGCGATTAATTAGCTTAATTTCCCTTTAATCCATTTACCAACTCCCATTATATTTTAATTAGTAGCAAGTCAAACTTAATTAAAAACAAAAGACAAAGGATTAATTGAGAATTAAATGACACTTTTCCTTAAGGAGACAAAATCTCCCCTCATTTGGCAAAAAGCAAACAAGATACAATAATACCAGGAAAGGACCATGTACCCTTATCCCAAAGTAGCTACCTCTTGCCCCCCTTAATCCACCTTCAATATTTGCCATTTCATCCCTCCAAAACCCTCATTTGACACCATTCTTCATGCATAGAAAACCCTAGGAAACACTCTCAAGAAACCTAAACAAAAAACAAAGGTAAAAGGAAGAAAACAAAAGGAACTACCGGAACCCCCTTACATACCTCAGCACCTTTTTATTTTACCTCCACCACGCACCACCAAATGATAAGCCACCACCACCAAAAGATCACACATACACCCTAATTTCTTGTCGATAAAAATTTGCTCTTAAAGGAATGATTTTCGACTTCATTTCTAAGTGGAAAAGTTAGAACTCATGAAGGCTAACCTAAGGTAAAACTCTCCTAAACTGACTTTTTTGTTCACATAAGTTATAACTATGATATCTTGAGAATTTAAGATTAGAAATACTATATAAATATGTTATAATCATGTACATATCATTTTAGAGCTTTATAATTACACATTCATTCATGTACTTAGCTAGTTTGCTATTTGTATTCTAAAAATGTAGGAAATAGTTTTATGTAGATAACTTGAAAGGATGTTAATTAAACTCCATGAAACCTTAAGTACCATCCATGCTGCCCTCTCCTTGATATTTATCCATCTCATTTTCACCATATCAGATGATGTTATTAGCTTAAAACAAGTAGAAACGTGATTAAAACAATGAAACACACTAAAATAAGTGTTGGATGGAAAAAGTTGAAGGAAAGCCTAGAAGAACCCTACTTGGCCACTACTTTCATGAAAGCTTCGAATCTGTAAATTTTGATTTATTACCTTAATAACATGATTATTTAGTGTTAAGCATGATTTAGAATGTAATTAACTAAGTTAAGTAGGATAACGATGAATTAATGGTATAAACTAGTTAAGTTGGAGATTAAGGCCTTAGGAATAGTGTTAGAAACCCCACTAATGAAATGAACCAGATCTAAAATACTTAATAAAATGGGTTATTTAGTGGACCCATTAGGATATTTGGCCTATTAGAATAAGTTAGAATCAAGTTTAGGGTCCTAGAATGTAAATTAGGCATAAACTAACTTAGTTAGTTATTAAAGCCTTAAAAATATGATTATGAAACCAATAAATGAAAAGAACCAGATCTAAATCCTAATAGAAAATGGACCTATCTTAAGGCTTTTAGTGGGTTTTAAGCCCAAAATAATAAGTGGGCTTGGGTTTAAGGCCCTAAAAGGCAAGATAAGCACAAAAGCCTTTAAAAGAATTAAGAATAAAGCTCAATAACTTAGTGACCAGATCTGATCCCTAAATTAAAAAGCTCATAAAATAAAATATAAAAGGCTCATTAAGTCCAAATGCCCATTAAAGCCATCCCTTATAGGCCCCTTAGCAAGCTAAGGCCTTAAACTAGTAAAAATTATCCATTTAGGTCTACAAGAGCAATACTAAGGCCCATGGTGAAAATTTAAAGTGTTGAGTAGAAAAGTCTACTTAAAATACTTAAGAGAAAGCCTAAAATATTAAGTGCAAGGTCCAAGATCAAAAGTCAAGCCTAAAGCCTAAAGCCTAAAGCTTAAAACTAAGCCCAAACCCTAAAGTGACCAAACTCATGCTTTGGGCCTACGAACTTTTAAGGCCCAAACCAAAACCTTGTTTATCTAAAAGCTTAAAAATAACCTCACCAAATGAAAGAACACTAAAAAATGATGAAAATTGACTAAAGAACACGAAATTCTAACTTAAAATGAGAAAGTTATAACCAAGATATGAAATAAGTGGAAATAGGAAAATTATAGCGAGGCTAGTGAATAGATTGCATTTAAGATGAATCTTATTTACTTTAATTACCTTACTCAGGCGATTTAGGATACTAAGTTTGAGACTACTGATGACTATTGGGAATACTTAGCTTCATGGTTAAGTAAGTATACCACTCCTTATTTTACTCTGTTTTGTGCTTATAATTAGTGCACCATCTAATTGTATATGATAATTGAACTTGATGCATGTTAGGTATATGGGAACTTGTGTATGCCTGTTTTGGTTCAACTATGCTTGCAAAATATCTTAAGATATTTCAAACACCCTTATTTGCTGCATTTGAACATAGTGCATTAAAGTGTCTAAAATATACTTTCTTGACCACCCTATGAATCCGGAATTAATAAATATTTGGCCTCTAATTAAACTAGACATGCATTACATCTTATAACATGAGTTAAAGGATGTCAGCACTACATAGTAGAGCAGGAGATCATGCTTAGATGGATCCATATTGATATTATGTATTGTGATTGTTTATTGTACAACGTATTTCTTATGACATGTTCTTGCCTCAACCTTTGAGAACTATTTGGCTTTGAGGAGTATCGCCTTTTGCTTGAAGTTGAGCCTTATCTATTGCTAAGAGTGGTTATATTGTTAACAGATTTCGTATTAAACATAGATACTTAAGTCCTGACATGCTTAAATACTTTCCAACCTAAGCAATAGTAGGTATTAAAATCGTGCTATATACAGTTACCGACCGATTGTATATACTGTTTGCATTATATATGCTTGTATATGCATTCATATGTTTGATAATAACTTACTTGTTATTGTATGATGGTAAGATAGGAAGGTTACTCACTAAGCTGGATGTAACTTACCCCCTAATAGTTTCTTTTGCAAGTCTTACAAAGCTAGGGCTAGGCTAAGCTAAGATTCGAGTACAAAGTACTCCATCGAGCTGAGAAAATAGAATATAAACTTAGGAAAGCAAGTGGTATTGTCGAATTAAACTTTTAAGGTATTTAGTGGCATTATAATTGTCGAGGTATAGATACCCTCTCTTATTGTTTGGGAAGTGATTCAGACTCTCTGTGGTTCTGGTGACTATGGATAGTTGAATCACTTATAGACATATATATATAGTTAAGCAGATGCATGTAAATTGAATAAGCACTCTTAGAAACTTACTTGTTAGAGCCTTATAACGTCTGACTTGTAAAGCGGTCTTTATATCATGGGTACACATGTGATATAAAGATTTTAAGTAAAACTACTAGGTCCCCTTCTAAGGTGTCACAGGTGTTTCATGAGTAGCTTTAGGTGGTTTTTTTAAGCTAGTAAAGGCGGTTTTTTGTATTTTGTATTGGGAAATATAGATTTTAGTAGTGGTATGGTGGATTTTGGTAGTAGTTTGGACAGTGGAGCAAGTTGGGCCATGGAAGGTAATAGTGGTTGTTACTTATGGTGGTTATTGAGTATAAAAGGGGAGTGTAGCTAAGGGCTTCAGAGGGTAATGGTTATGGTTATGTAGTTGTTTTCAAGTAAGTGTGGCTAGAAGTGGTGTTTTGAGAGGGGTGGTTGTGGCTTGGTTGGGATCAATAGCTTAAAGCTTAGTAGAGCTAATAAGTAGCTTAGCTTGGTTCGTAAAGGCCTAGATTGAGAGGAATTTGTAGAGAGAGAATGGGACTCATGGGTAAGGGTTTCTAGAGAGAGGAACGAAGAATTTAAGCTCCAACAAAGTGTTTCGAATTATTGTTGGTATTAGAACAAGTTCCTAAACCCCTTATTTATATTTTTATAGCATAAATCAAGTTTGGGAAGTCAAAAGAATTGATTCAATTCACCATTTTCAATTAATGAGTTTGATGAATTCTGATTTCAATTTTAACCCTGAATCAACTTTGGGAAGTCACAATAATTGATTAAATTCGCCATTTTCAATTAATGGGTTTGACGAATTTTGATTTCAATTTGAGCATAGTTCTTCATAACTCAAGTGAAATGAGTGGTCAAAATGCATTCCCCATTCCTTGTTCTTATCGGAAAACAACAATAGAAGCTTTGAATTTCAGTAAAAAGGCAAGAATCAACTTAGTTTACTTGAAGTAAAACTTGCACATTAAAGCTTTTCCCCGATTTTCAAATCCATTTTGACTCATCAAATGACTTACCTAGACATGATATTAGTATAGATTGGAAGTATTCAGTTTACTTTGTGATTTCACCATTTATTTGGTGAAATTGCAAAGAAAAATGGATTAAAATTGATTGCAAAACGAGTTGCTTGGTCATGTTTAATACATGAAAACATAGGAAAGCAAGCGAAAGAGAAACAAAGTTTACTTAGAGTAAAACCTATGCATTAAAGCTTTTTCCTTGATTTTCAAACCCATTTTGACCCATCAAATGACTTACCTAGACATGATATTGGTATGGTTTAGAAATATACGATTTACATTGTGATTTCACCATTAATTTGGTGAAATTGCAAAAAAAAAAAAAAAAGGATTAAAAATGATTGCAAAATGAGCTGCTTGGTCATGTTTAATGCAAGAAAACACAGGAAAGTAAGCGAAAGTGAAGGAAAGTCTACGTAGTAGTGGATGACACAAAAAAAAAAACAAAAAAAAAAGGCACAAAGGGCTTATAATAAGACTTAAACCCAAGATATCTTACTCTTTCTTGTTTCTAAAACCAAGTGCTATAACAATTAGGCTATCAGCTTACATCTTGATTTTTAATGCAAACAAATTATATTTGAACACATTCATTTAAGCTTTATCAAAACAAACCACCTCATCTTGACTCAAATACATTAACTAAAAACTACTAAAATATAACTAGCACTAAAAAACTGCTTTTATTCTTTTCCAATTTACGTTTTTTTTTTCTTTTTGGTATTGTTCTATAATTTTTTTCAAATTTTTTTTTATTTTTTTTATAATTTTTCCTATTTTTCAATTTTTGAAAAAAATTTGTATCTTTGTTGAATTTTCTATTTTTCTTTTAAACCAAGACCCCTTCTTTATTCTAAAATTTTTTTAAAAAATTACAAGGGAGCACAAATGAGGTGTTTAAACCCTCACTTATCAATAGGTCCAAATATTTTGGATGTAAAACATTTTCATGATGCATAATTTCTATCCTTAAACTTACACAACCATGTAAGGTACATTTTCATGATCTATAATTCACAATGTGAAACCATTTCTTGTGATAACTAACTAATATATACCATTTTTTTCTTTAAAAGAAAATGAAAAAAGGATCCTAGTTTCAATAGTAAAAGTTCATATTAGGAGATTAACTATTTATTGTTACGAAACTTGCAAGCAGAGAATATATGAAATTCAATCTTTGTAAGAAATATATTTAGGTTACAATGATTTTTTTTTTCCCCGAATGAGCCTCTGTTCAATGTTTTAGATATAAACTAATTAAACTATAAAACATCTCATGAAAAGATGTTACTAAAAATGGGAGCATCGAATTTATATTTCGTTCTATACAACATTTCGTTCTATATAGCATAAATTTCTTAATAACATTTGCTCAAATGATTTGATCATATACACATTTAAAATAATAATTAAAAAATTTATAAATATATTACTTAAGAAAATAAATCACACATTTACAATAGATAATCATGCACATAGAGGAATGAAATTGTTGGTTGGTTTCAACCTAGTTATGTTAGCCTAAAGTAGCCTATTTCCTACCCATACATAAAGGGCTATATTGACACTACTCCTAAAGAGGAGAGTAGTGGGACTTTAGTGTTGGTGATGCAATTATAGGTGGTGAGGACAAAGGAAGGACTCACAATTTACTTATTTTTCTTTCTTATTTTTTAAAAACATTCATCATCTTTTATCATGCCCTAAAATACAAGATTTAATAATTCTACCACATATCAATAACAAAGTAAAAAGATTTGCTAAGTTTCAAATACTTAGCAATACCCATTATATATATATATACACTAAAAATCACTTCAACAATAAACATATTGATAATGCTCAAAGAAAAGTTTGCCATCTATCTTCATAACTTATTAGATTCAAAATTAGTTATCTAAAGAAAAGAAAACTCATACTAAAAAAGACATTAACATTTTTAAATAAAATTCTCTCATAATATACTATTCTAATAAATACTTAATTTTCATACAAATTAAATTTTGGATTTAAATCTACACTATCACCTGTCCAATCCTTGTTCTACATATTGTAACCTAGGTAATCATACAAGTCCATATTGCAACTTCACTCGTTACTAAAAATGAAATATATAACCCTAGAGGGGTGTGTAATTATAATATTACAAAGAATTATTTCTAAAAAACAAGGGCATTTTTGTCTTTTCAATGGGTTACTAAAACCTTACTCCTTAAAGCAATCTCATTTGTCTTAAACCTTAACCCCTTTCTAAAAATAGTCTAAACCTTTCTCCTATTGTAGAAAAACTAAAGTAGAGCAACCTCCAAGCTTAACCCAAGAGGGAATACAGTAGAGATTAAGGTAAGATTGAAAGTTTAACTTAAGCAAATTCATTTTAGGCCATCCTCATCCTAAAACCTTCCACTTTTGGTTAATCATAACTTGCACTCAAGAGTTTTCAAGTGGGAATTTATTGTTCATTAAGAGTAACTTCTCCAAGTTTTTAACGTAAGTTATTGAGGTTTAGCATATATTAAGTTAGTTCCAACTTTTGTCATCTTGTTTTAGAGGATTCTACTAGGTTATATTGAGGATTGAACCTAAAATGGATAATTTCATTATGGATATTAGCGGTATTTAGCTACATTATCGGACTTCACCAAGTATTTGAGTTATTGTAAGTAAGTTTTATAAAGAATTGTTGAAGTTGGGAGTAAGATTTTAGTTTGTAGCTGAGTTTTGTTAGGAATCATTGAATAGCGTGCCTTAAGTCTTACTTGGATATGTATGAAAGTTGGGAAAGGAGTCAGGCGAAGTTGTTCTGGATTTAAAGTTAAACCAATCTATAAATTGCATAATAGTAGCAAGGCATCTAGACTCCTTATTCTACAGCATCCAGATGCTAAGCCAGTATATAGGCTTTAGCTTAGCATCTAAACACCACACTCTATACCATTTAGACGTCGTATCGTATTCAAAACTCCTTCATTTTTCAAGTTTCCTTCTAACCTGAAATTGCCCAACCAAATCCTTTTATAGCCTCTTCGCTTTCAAAGGATTCAAAGTTTATCTTGAGAATTGGAGTTTTAGAAGTATTTTCAAGTTGTCTAATTAAGAGACTTAAGGGAGGATTAGATTATAATTAACCTTATGAAAGAAGTTTATAAGTTAGATTTAATTGAGTAATATGAAGGTAGGTTTATGGATCAATAAGAGAAACTAAACTTGTAAGCAAGATAGGCTTTGTAAACGGGTCGGAATAGGATCTTGTAATTTTTCATATGGTTGGGAGATAAAGGAACTAAATTGAATCTATTATCTGTTGGGTCAGGTGTTTAGATTCCTTTGCTTTTTGGTCTCCCTTTGAGCTATTTAGTGTACTTAGTAACTCAGGTATGTGGAATTTAGTTGTTGCTTATGCTTGTTAAGACTTGGCGAACTAATCAAACTAAGTTATTCTCAGACTAATTGATTTGTTTGTTAGTTATTGTTAAACTGCTCATCATAAGAGCTCATAATGGTGGATCTCTAAGAGGTAACTACTGATCATATGTAAGGTTTCCTTAGTATATTTGCTTATAGGACGATGCAACTAGAAAACTAAGTTTTAAGGATTTTAGACCTTATACATAAAGGACTTAAAGAAAAACTTATATACCTATATCTGTATATATGTATATATACTTAAATGTATAAGAACATAGCATAGCGAGGTCATGAGTATCCATTTGTTGCTTTCTAGACTAAATTCAAGATAATAATATGCTATATGTTTCTCATGACATAACGTAAAGGACTTAAATGAAAACTTATATATTTATATCTATGTATATTTATGTGTACTATATGTATAAGATCATGGTAGGGCATGGTCTTGAGTATTCCTTTGTTGCTTTCCAAACTAAATTGAAGATAATAATCTATCATGTGTTTCTCATTACATTATGCATGTGAATTGAATGGTGTGGCATCTATATGTGCATGTGCTTGTGCATCATGTACTTTCATCTCACTTTATATCTTTTTCAAGCAAATGTATTAATGATTATGTTATTTGTAACGAGTCGTATGTAGATGATATCTAGGAAAAGGAAGGAATCAAGTATCTCTATTTTCATGATGATAGAGGCTTGTTGAAGCTATGAATTTAAGGATTAGACCTATGTTCACTTGGAGACTTTGTTACCCATTAATGACTTGTAAGGTGTAAAGAATTAGACTTCCCATTTAGTTATGGTAACTTGAGTTTATTATGGAGCTTTTAGACTTCTTATTTTGCAATATTTGATACTTATGGCTTTAAGAGTTTGTTAGACTGTTTTAAACCATTTTGGTATGGCTTACATTGTCACATAGGATGTATTTCCATTTGAGGATTTATCATCTTATTATTTTGTTTAGTGTTGATGTTGAGGAGATGTTGAAACCTAGAATTTGTTTTGGAAGACTTAGAGCGTTAGCATGTTCTCGATCAGCAAGGGCATGTGATATGTTGTAATACCATTTAGAGTCTCAGGGAGTTATAGTAACTTATCACAAAAGTAGTCAATAAACAAGTACACATAGATGATCATATAGATGCAAAAGATATATACATATTATTCTAATGCTACACTCATAATTATTATCTTTCATATCAATTGTTTAAGTCCTATAATTTGGGATCATTTGTAACTAATCCCAAATTTAAAGTGACTTGCAACTCCATATATATACATACTATTCGTTGATGCACCTACCATGTGTATGCAAATAATAACTAAAGCGTTTTATATAAATTGAGTTATAAAAAACATCATTTCAACCTTAGATTTTTAGGATTTTGTAAATAGTAATTTATCAATGTGGAAAGATGAGAGTTAATTATAAAAAAACCGTAAAAGAAATAAACAATTGTTTGAACTTTTACATAAGCAAAACAAAGCAATATTGCTAAAGATATTCACATGTCAATTTCAAATTAATGATATAGCAAATCAATTTGAGTTGAAAGAAAAATAATTAGATTTAAAAAAAATGGTGGAAGAATATAAAATGATATGACAATATTAACTTGCAGAAGGGAGACAATAATCAACTTAAGGAAGAGTTCAAGGATGTTGGATATTTTTATCACTTTGTAGCACTAAAGAGAGTTAAGCTCAAAATTCCCATAAGTAATGAGAAGTTAATTTTTTAACCTATGTCCTTAAGTAAAATGCATTTTATTGCTCATCCATTGACAACCTAATGAAGGAGATTCTCTTTTGTTGATCTTGATGTCAACTCATGCTAAAGGAAGAAGCTTTGATTAGGTTTAATGGTCTTTCATCATTAATTGTAACAAATGCTAGAAGTGTACTTTCATGCTCTTATCATAACCACTTAAAAGAAAATTGAGAAATAAAAGAAAATAAAATACTATTATTATATTGAAAGGAGAAGTATAGAGAGAGATAATATACAATTTTGCATCGTGATACATCAAGAGTAAAATAGAATGACAATTGAAATGAAAATAAATATGTTTTTCACTATGAGGAAAACCAATCCCAAGACCTATTTAGAAAGGGAAATGTTTTCATCTATTATTTAGATAACTACTACCAATTAAATAAAGAACCTCAAGAGGAGTTTATCTTTAAGAAACTGCTCACCCACAATTATAAGAGAGAGAGTAAGAGATAATGGATTAAGTTTCCTATTAGAGAAGTTTATAATTTTATTATTGGATATTTTTAAACTTGGTTATTATAATTCATGATTTAATTGCATTTTTTCAACAAATTTAAGGGTATAATTGTGATTGAAAGATGTTGAGTCTAAAAGAACAAGTATGTGGCTTAATTATATACGTATGTGCTCGCGTGCACACACACATAACCAATATGAAAAATTGCATAATCCTTTGTGTAACATTGAGCAAGCCTTAATACACCCTTCCACTCACAAGTATTCATATAATTTTTCCATTCAATTGATACAACATGGTTATGATTTTCTCTCAATATGTTAACTCATGAAGCAATTTCACTTACACTCAATATGTTAACTTGGTACATAATTTCACCTAGATCACCTACTAATCTTTTATCAACACCGAACTAACCAAATTAGGTTGTAAGATGATTAGACAAATCGAACCAACCATTGTATGGATTTTATCAAATCACCAATGTTTATCCGTATATCACTAGGCCTTTTCTTGAGTACAAATAACACTTAATTTAATTAGGTTCAACATTTCTATATTCATTATTGTTTTTCTACTCTAATAAGCACATCTAGCAAACAATATGTGTGATATTTGAAAACTCCCATTTGTTGAATTTACACTTCCATCACTTCTTGTATACTCAAAAGTATAGTATCCATTAAAAATTAGGCTTCAAAACTTAAGGAAAGATAATTTACTTACTACTTTAATCTATAACACTATCTTTATTACCAATATTGATCAATAAATCCATTTTATACTCTAAATAATCCATTCTTTTATCTATTTCCCATCTCCTTAATCAAGTATAAATATTTTAATCAACTTAGTTACTTTCTCTTAATAAATCTTTCTTTAATAAGAACCTTTTATATGTATAATTGTACTATTAACAAAGCAACTTGCACCATGTAACTCTTTATCTTGTCAAAATCAATTGTTAGATTTTGTATATTAACTATTAGATTTAATATAACTAACTCCTAGATCTATTATAACTGATTATTAGATTCAATATAGCTAACTGCTAACTTTATAAAATTAAGGAGAAAATATACTTTTGATACATAATATTTTCCTGTTTCTCTATTTGAACACTAAACTTTTTTTTTTTTTTGTTTAGGTCTTCAACATTCTCTTAGGCTTCCATTAAATACATCAAACTTTCTATCCATCTTGGACATATATTGACTTCCTATTAGCCTTTGACGAGTTCGCTAAGATGGTTGGGTACAGATAATTTTTTTTCCATCTACTTTTCCTGCTTTCATTTTTCTTTTTGTATTTTTATTTAGATTATATCGTTAATTCTATTTAATTTTATTTTCTAGTATATTATGTAAATAAATCTATTTAATGCCGTAACTTTGTTAAATTAATTATCATAGACCATGTTAAAATTGATACATGCCATAAAAAAGTAGGTAAACAATAAGGACTAAAATTGTGCTTTTTCCTAAAATTAATTATTACTTATTTTACAACCAATTTTTAATTATTATAACTAACCATTAATTAATATATCATTTTATCTATATAACTTATAACAATAATTAATTAACCCTCTTCTTTTTAGGGCCACTCCCCAAATAATTAAGGGTTATTTATGCACAAAGAAAGGTTGGTTGATTAGCCCAATTGCAATCACTTGCCCCCAACCAAACATGATTGACCAACGATTTCTTTCCTTTTTTCAACCTCCTAGCAATAAGAAAACACTTTTTATAAATTATTTGCATCAAAATAATTAAATTACTCTTTTTGCCTAAAGTTTCCATTAATAATATTCTTTTATGAACAAATCAAGAATTGTAAATTTCCCGCTTCTTTAATGGCTTCAATATGAATTATAATATTCTTTATCCACCTAGTTCCACTTATGAAATGAAGGCGCTTAATATATAAACTTCATAATTTGTCAATAATAAACAATAACTTCCAAATCTTGATTCCCATAATCTTTATATTCTTAAGCTCCCTCAAAAATCTTAATTTGATGATCCATGATCCCACTTCACACCTTACATGCCACACAAATTACCACAATCACTTATCTCCAAATTAAATTCCTTTTAGAAAACCATAGGTTAAAACTTCAATTTAATAATAAGGGATTATCTTGTTGTTATAATTTTTTACTAAAACAAGTATGAAGTTCTAATCTTCTAGGCTTTATACGCCACCTCTAAGGAATCGCAACTACACCAAAACTTCTTACTTTAAATGACAATTAACATGTTAAATTGTAATTTATCGCAATTGAAAACTCAAAGGAATAGAAAGTTGTAACTTTTACTATAGATGCCTTCAAGGGAGAAAGCCTATAGAAGTACCTCAACCTTCAAATTTTTTAATTTTAGTACCAAAATTTTAAATTTATTTATTTCAATATCTTAACTTTTTAAATAAGAGAAATTATTACTTCTATTATAACAGCCCTTATCATAATATGATAGGATAATAGTAAAATTGTATAAGTGTATCAATTTTCTTTTACTTCCATTTTAGTTCCCAAACTTTTATCTATTTATTTTTTAATTTTGGTACCTCAACTTTTCAAAAATAAAACAAATAAATAACTTCTTCCTGTTAACTTTTGTAAAAACATTATCAACAATCAATGAAATAGGTTAGAGTCTTGAAATTTTATTTGCACATGTGGTTTTTATAGACAGTATATAACTTTTGAGAGTTTTTATATCTCTAAATAAAATATGTCATTTATCATCATCGTCATTATCATCATTGTCAATTAAAATAAAAACAAGAACCAAAAAATAGCAACAACAACAACAACAACAACAACCACAATAATAAATAAATAGGAAAACATGGTAAATATGGGAATGTATACATGAAATTGCTCTGCTGTTAATTCCTTCTAGCTTTAGTCTAACCTTATATCTCAATTATTACTTAGCCTACGTTAACTAAAGCAACCTTTTGTTAATCTTTTTCCGATTCTAACTCGATAGAATCAATTTCACGTCAATTCATAGTTTGTTCCATACCAACATGCAACAGGTTCAAATCAATATTATGCCAACCCTTTTGTTAGCATTGAGTTAAAAATAATTTGCTCTACACCAACAAGTTCAACCACAATTGATTTTGTTGGTATGTATAAATTTTCAATCTTTTTCTATTTATTATTATTGTTGTTGTTGTTATTGATAAATAATAACAATAATAATATAATATACGTAAGATTTTACTTTGGTAATATAAAAACTTGCAAAAGTTAGATATTGTCTACAAAGTCACATTAATTAGAATTTGAAGATTCGGATCCATTCTTTCTTATTCTTTTCTTATAAATATGTTGTAATTATTTATTGCTATTTATTGAATTTTTTTTATAATGCTTTTACAAAGGTAATAATAAAATGTGCCTATATGTTTTATAACGAAAAATTGAAGTACCAAAATGATGGGGAAAAAAAGTTTGAGCATGAAAATGAAAATAAAATAAAAGTTGCTATACTTATATTATTATCTTATCATTTATGATAATGGACGCTATAATGGTTATACTAATTTATCTCATTAAAAAATATGAGGTACTAAAATAAAAAAATTTAAAGTTTAGGTACTAAAATGAAAAATTATGAAAGTTTAGGTACCAATGGAACTTCCAATGACTCAAGGCACAATTCGATATGACACACAAATCAGTCTGGTAAGATTACTTGCCACTTAGCTTTGCTCAAAAGTTAGGATAAGAGTGATACCGAGAGTAAACAAGCAGTGTTTACATAAGAAATGAAATACTCAAGTGTATTAAGGATAATCTCTATGTCCCTTACAACTATAATTACAAGGGTATTTATACTCATAAGTTAGGGTAACTTGCCCAAAAAGGAAAAGACAAAAAAAGCATTTTCTAAAGAAGTAATGTACAAGATATAAAAGAATAAAAATGAAAATACAACGAAAACAATCACTGGTCCAACAGATTCTACATATGATATTGTACACGTGGTGATATTGTATTGGTGATGCCATTGAAAGATATAGACAAAAAGTATAAATAACTCACATGTCCGAATAGGGGTAGCTCGGTCAATTTGGGCTCTTTCTCTCGGCAGGGTGTAGTCGAGTAAGTAATTAGCTAGGCATACAAGAGAATGAAGATGAACAGTTGTCTCAGCCTTCGGCTTCTCGGCACATAACATGCAAGAAACAAGTAGTCACTCGATTCGACAAGTAGAATGGGTCGGTAAGAAGATACTCGGCCTTCGCATGAGTCGGTTGGAACAGGATGATTCGTCTTGCTAGTTCCTCTAGTCCTCAAGCTCAGCTGTGGGTCAATGGTCTGGCAGCCTGATTCCTATCATTTCCTCTAAGTTGTTTTGGATTTGGGATCAAATCCAAATGGTCTTTGTTCAACTCTCCATTAGGGTGATATAGATTGAGGTCAACAACGTTGACGGCATCAAAAACCTTATAGTCCTCAAGCAAGTCCAATCTATTGATATTGTCATTGATGTTCTGGAGGATTCTAAAAAGTTCTTCAATTCTTGTAGATAATTTGTTCCTCCTCTTGGTCGAGAATCGTTCCTTACTAAGGTGCATCCTACCCCTAGTCTTCTCTTGCATTCTTCTAATAGCTTGGTCAATGCACTAAGTAACTTTATCATAGATGTGCTGGAGGGATCATACTCTTGCTAAGGTATCAGGGTCCTCTTACATCGGTACAAGTACAAGGGTATGGTCGAAGGGCAACTCAAGATTGAAACCATAGACTACTTCAAAGGGAGTTTACTTAGTAGTGTCATGCACTGTTCGATTGTAAGAGAACTCAACCACTAACAAGCAAACGTCCTAATCAGCTAAGTTCTTGCCTACTACAACTTGGAGCAGTGATCCTAAAGTGTAATTGGTCACCTCTGTTTGGCCATTAGTTTAGGGGTGATAGGAAGTACTGAATAGTAGTTTGGTCCCCATCCGACGATACAAAGTCCTCTAGAAATGGCTTAAGAACTTCAAGTCTCTATCGAAGACTATACTTCTCTACACGCCATGTATCCATATAATCTCCTGCTTTCCCTTGCTCAACTTGGCACTTAGCCCTCTTGCACATGGTATAGCTATCGATTACTTGGTGCACTTCTCTCCTCATCCTTGGCTAGAAGAATCAACCATTCAATAGTTCACAAGCCCTTCCTTTTTCAAAGTGCCCAGAGAGTCCTCTACTATGGGTTTTCCTGATTAACAGTTCCCTCAAGGAACAAGTTAGTATGCATAGCTTCCTACCTCAGAACAAGTAACCGTCCTCCATATGATATTCATCCACAGTCCTTCCATCAACGTATCACATGATTATGTGTCTAAAGTATGGATCCCCAGAATATTGTTCTTTAATACTTTCAAACCTAAACAACTTAGTCTACAATTCAGTTAAAACACATGTCTTATCGAAAAAACATATGCAACTATGTTGCTCTTTCCCTACTTATATTTAATCATAAAATTGAATCCTTCAAGGAATTCAACCCATCTCACCTGTTGCTTCGATGACTTTGTTTGACTTTGGAAGTATTGATGACAAACTCTCTTGACAATAGATAATGTTGCCATACTTGCAGTGCTCAGATCAGTGCTAAGAGTTCTTTGTCATACATGGAGTAATTTAACCGTAGTCTTCTGAGCTTTTCATTATGGAAGGCAATTGGTCAGCCTTCATGCATTAGGACAATGCCTATTCTAATGCCTGACGAGTTACATTCTAGCTCAAATATTTTCTCAAAGTTAGGTAAAACCAATACCGGGGTGGAGGTCAGCCTTTCTTTTATCTCAGCAAAGCTTCTCTCCTCCTTTTCTCCTCATCGGAACTCGGTGTTCTTCTTTGTGAGCTTAATAAATGGTGTAACGAGAGTGCTAAAATTCCTGATGAATCGTCTATAGAATGAAGCTAATCCATGGAAACTTCTCACATTGCCACAAGTAGTAGGAGTTGGATACTCTGCAATTGCTCAGATCTTCTCATCATCCACTTATAAGCCTCCTTTACTAACTACATAACCCAAGAATACCACTTCCTCCTGACAAATGAGCAACATTTTTTAGGTTGTCGAATAATCTCTCGGCACGAAAGGTTTCCATAACGACTCAGAGGTGTTTACAGTGACTTGGCATGTCAGCACTGTACACTAAGATGTCATCAAAGTATACCATGATACACTTCCTAATTAGATGTCTCAACACATGATTCATTAGTCTTATGAAAGTGTTTAGGGCATTTGATAAGCCAAAGGGCATGACCATCCATTCATATAATCCATGTTGAGTCTTAAACATTGTTTTCCATTCGTCTCTAACATCATGTGAATTTGATGGTAGCCAGACTTAAGATCAATCTTGTTGAAAATCTTAGCTCCACTTAATTCATCCAGCATATCTTCCAACCATGGGATAAGATATATGTCTTAATAGTAATCTTGTTCACGATGTGGCTGTCTACATACATCCGCTACATTCCATCCTTCTTCGACACTAGAAGGGTTGGTGCAACGCAAAGGCTAAGGATTTCCTTCATATATCCTCTCTCTAGTAACTCATTAACTTGTTGTTAAAGCTCAACAACTTATTCGGGATTCATCCAATAGGCTGGCTTATTCAATAGTGTGACGCTATGTACTAAGTCAATGCAATGCTCTATGTCTCGAGTTGGGGGCAACCTCTCAAGTAATTGTTTTGGGAACAAATCAACATGCTCGTCCAACAACTTTTTTATTTCTTAGGGTAATTTACCTTACTCCTTCATTTCTAATAGGCGCTTGACCAACATGAAGGTTGGCTCATCAGCATTGGTGGCCTCTCAAAGTTTGGCATTACTCATTACCAGAGCCTTCTGCAATTTGGGAGCAAGTTTTCTCTACAACTTATTAACTTCTCTCGGCGGCATCAGGTTTAGTGTGATCTTCTGGTCATCTTTCTCAAACATGTACATGTTCTTGTAGCCATCATAGATAACTCTTCTATCAAATAGCCACTATCTACCTAATAAAACGTGGGAAGCGTGTGTGGGTAGCACATCACAGAGAATCTAGTTTGAGTGATTTCCTATAATGATCAATAGTATTATTTGCCAAGTAACATGTAATACTCCTTTCTCGCTCAACTAGAGCAATTTGTATGGCCTTAGATGTGCAACAGTCGACAACTTCAGTTTTGAAACAAGATCGGCTGATACTACATTGGTGCAGCTTCCACTATCCGTAATGAGGGTGCACACCTGATCACTTACGTTACAAGTGGTATGGAGCAAATTCTCTCTCTTCTCCTCCTCTCATGAGGGTTCTATGTTCATACATCGAATGACCATGAGTAACTTGTCTAAGTCCTTAACAAATATGTCCTCCTCAATCAGCTCTTTCTCAACATTTTCTTTCTCAGCATGGACCTCCTTCTCCTCGGGTTCCTCATCTGTACTGTCTACTTCTAGCTTCAGGACATCTCCCTTGATGACCATTATCCTATGATTTAGGCATTGAGTAGCCATATGTCCAAACCATTGGCACTTGAAGCGCTTGATATGGCTCGTTTTCTTACCAAACCCTTTGCCTTTCTCATAAGTTCGAGTCGACACTTCACCATTAGGTTAGCCTTTCTACTTGGCTCGGTACTCGACTAAGCTTGGTGGCTTGCCTGTTTAAATCGACCAGTTGGCATCCTGGTCATTAGTTGACTCCTCCTTTGCCTTTCTACTCATTAGGTAATCCTAACAGCTTCATCAATTGTGTCAATTTGTTGGAGCTCCACAATGTCTCGAATGTCTCCTCTTAACCCAATAATGAATCTTAAGACTATTCAGGCTAGTGGTTCCTCCACTTCATAATGGATCATAAGCATTTGAAATTCTTGAACATATTTGTCAACTGTCTAGCCTCCTTGTCTCAGTTCTTAAAGCCGAGTGAAAGTATCTTGAAGATAAGTTTCTAGCACGAATCTGTTTCTAAGTACTCTCTTTATCTCGTGCCAACTATTAATCTCTTGGTAACCCTCTCGTCTCCTCATGGCCTAGAAATTCTTCCACCATATGGCGGCATATCCAAAAAACTCAACAACAGCAATTCTTACTTTCTCGGTATCTTCATAATGATAATAATAAAAAACATGCTCTACTTTCTCTTCCTACTCCAAATATTCATCAATATTCCTAGATCTATTGAAGCTCAGAATCTAAAGCTTTACATGGTCAGATGTTCTGGAGATTCATATACGCTCTTCTTCGAAATACTTTTCCTCATCCTCTTCATCAAGCTCTCTCAAGTCTATTCTTCACCTTACTCATCCACCTACTCCTCTACTGCGAACTGGTCAAGCTGTAATCTAACCTCTAACAAGTTGAGCAGCTTGTAGTTTATTTTGCATGGCTTCAGTAGGTTGGCAAGCTAGTACGTGAACAACTCAGCTCAGATCAGATCTACCAAGAGGTTAGCCACCTCATCAAGTCTCTCGTCAGTACTTCTCGACGTTCCATAAGACTGTCATCCATGGTAAACAACTCTACTATTATCATCTCCAGCACTAACATTCACACTTGGTATCCGTCATTTTCTTCATGTTTCAAAGCTTACACAAACACTTCAAGAAATCAACAGTTAACAACACAGCACTCAAATGAACATAGTAACTTGCTTTGTTTTATACACGTAGAACAGAGTAGAAACAAAACTTTAGAGAAACCAATAACTTAAACAAAACCTCCGCTCTGATATGAAGATGTTGTAGACCGTAACCAAGAACAAATAAGGTCGGTCGCTAGGTGAGTCTAAGATTGTAGAAAGCTCAAAAGGAATAATGGAGAATGGTATAAGAAAGGGTAAATGAGAATGAAGAGTAAGCAAAAACCTACGAATAGCTCCAATGGATATAACATACCAATGGAACTTCTAATGACTTACAACGCAATTCAATACGACGTACGAATCGGTTTGGTGAGGTTACTTACCATTTAGCCTTGCTCAAGGTTTAGAATAAGAGTGATGTCGAGAGTAAACAAGCAATGTTTACATAAGGAAGGAAATGCTCAAGTATATTAAGGATAATCTCTATGTCCCTTACAACTACAATTACAAGGGTATTTATACCCATAAGTTAGGGCAACTTGCCTAAAAAGGAAAATACAAAAAGGGCATTTCCTAAGAAAGTAATGTATAAGATACAAAAGGATAAAAAAGAATATACAAGGAAAGCAATCCTTAGTGCAATGGATTCTATACATGATACTATATACGTGGTGATACTATATGGGTGATGTCATTGGAAGATATAGACAAAAAGTACAGACAATTCACTTGTCCGAATAGGGGTGGTTTGGTCAGTCCAAGCTCTTTCTCTCTATAGGGCGTAGCCGAGTAAGTAATTAGATAGGCATACGAGAGAATGAAGATGGACTATTGTCTCGACCTTCGGCTTCTTGGCATACAACATGTGAAAAACATGCAGTTACTCAACTCGACAAGTAGAATGGGTTAGCAAGGAGATACTTGACCTTCACACGAGTCGACTGGAACAAGAGAATTCATCTTGCTAGCCCCTCTAATCCTCAAGCTTGGCTGCGGGTTAGTGGTTTGGTAGCCTGATTCTCATCAGGTTTTATCTCATCTCTTCAATTTCTCAATACTTTTTAGTAGCTACCACTTACAATTTCTAGGATCTTTTCTCTAATCCACTAAGAGCATGTGAACCGGGATCCAATAGGTTGTGAACATAAGAAAAATCAAAGAGATTGAAGGTGAAAGCCCCGTACCTTAATGATGTGTCATGGCAAGCATGAGAAGGATGGATCTCTTATATTTTCTATTTATTTGATGTATATAGCAGTTTTGAATGTAGTACTTAATAGTTAAGACGAGCTCACACCTATTAGATGACATAAATCTACAACTAAATTAAATAAATCACCTTAGTAATTATAGATAGAATAATTAAATAAATCTTGGAAATGTTTAAACTTATTTGGCAGTTCATAATAATATATATTGCCAATAAAAAAAAAAACTAATGAAATTAGACTACCAACTAAGTTGGTAATGTAAGTACCAATGGAAGCTCATCTTAAACACAAATTCTAATAATAAAGTTATTGAAAAACAATAAGCAAGTATGTGGTAACAATTTTTTGAAACATTGTTCACAATATTCAACATTTCCCATTTTTCCTTTTCAACTTCTTTTAACCAAAAGGCACTTCATAAATTGAAAGAGAAAAAAACATATATAAATTTAGATCGCATAACCTTCTTATAAGTCAGAAGGTCATTAATAAATAAAATAGAAGACAAGGGAGATGGGAGGTTGAGATCCTTAAGTATCATGTACATTCCTTTTTATCTATGATGCAACTTAGGTGACACATGCATTAGTTTTTTAACTTATTAGACTAAAACAGCAAAAAGAAAAACAAAACTTCAAAATAAAATCTCCTTAAGAAACAAGTTTTACACTCCACGAAGCTTTAAAGATTGGACAAAATTGCTAATAATAAGGTATAACTAATTTTGATATGCTCTTTATTCCTGAGATTGTCAAACTCATGACTCTATCTAGAATTGCTAAAATATCTATAAAATCGAAACATAAAATCAAATCTTGTAAACAAAAGTCATTATAACCTAGCTAAAATAGCTTTCAAAAACATGTATATATGCTTATAGTAGCTATTAAAAACTTGAAATATATTATGAAAATAATATAATATAAAATGTATAAATGAAGTACAAACAAAATTGAAATTAAACTTTTTCCATTTTCATTTTTTAAAAAAGTAATGAATTGAAGAGAACCAACCCTTTTAACTCATTTTAGGTTATCAATGATATAAATTGAAGTATATAGTTTTCCTTATAAAATTTACTGTTAGTGTTGGAACCTAAGTGAAAGTTATCTGCATCAAATAAGGGATTAGAAGTGAGAGAAAAATGAAGAAAATTGTAATAGGATATAGAAAATAATGTAATGCCTTAATAATTGATAGCTTATAGAAGCATAGTTGTATTTTTTTAATTTTTTTGCCCATTCAACTCAAACAAATAGAATCAGTAAGTTCAGTTAAAAACATAAGTTTTTACTAAGTTTAATATATAAACTAAGTTAAAAACATAAGTCTCCACACAAAAACGATTTAATATAAAAGTTAACTTGGAAGAGTTTCATAAAATCGTAACCTCATAAACTCGCATTGGTGGAATTGCAATTTCGATGCCTATGTTTATTCCATTTTGCTAAAGCAAAGAGAGGGCTTCCCTTATCATAGTTTCATTTACATACTCCACATCTAGACATTTTGATGCATAGTATTTAGTAGCAATGAATCTTGCTTGACTATCTGATGCAATGAAGCCAAGTCTATACCATCATAGTTGATTTTGACGACTACTTTTCAAGCCTAAATCAACTTTAATAGTTTGTGTAAAGAAGAATGAATTCTAGAGAACTAAAGTCATATTAGTTAAGTGTTTGTCAAAAATACATTCATTTTTGTGTTTCCAAATAAACTACATTGTAATAATAGTTCACACAAAAAAATCTTTCTACCCTTCACCTAACTTTAATAGATCTTCTAATATCTTCATCAATTAGCCTTCATCTCTTGTGATTGAACCAAGTTTGGCACAATAACTTAGAACCTTAAACCAAATTGGTTTTATCCAACTATAATGAAAAATTAAATGTTTAATATTTTCAATCAATTAACACAAATTATAGCTAGTTGTACTTCTAATTTTTCTCCTTTGGAGATTGCAATTAATAGCTAAGCTATTGATACAAGCCCTCTACATAAAATGATCTATTTTAGGACACAAGTAGAGCTCTAAATTACTTTCCATAGCGATTGGTTAGACAAGGCTATGTTATTATAATTGATCTTTTAGTTCATCTTCTTCTAGATACTTTTATAGCCAAATTTGATAAAGCAATCAATAGTTTTCTCTTGCGATCAGATTAATTCATCTTTTTACCTCTATCTCTTAATGTGAATCTCACAAATAACTGCTCCTTTCTCGTTAAGGATATCATTTTCTAGCTTACATATATGACATTCCTTGTTCTCTATATCTAGAATAGTTCTAACTCAAGTTGTTGTCATAATTTTTAAGGTGGATAGAATGTAATTTGTAGGATGGGATATGTGGGGCCTAAGGATCCTCACGATTCCCCACTTACCATAAACAATCCAGTTCAATAACATTTTTTATTGAGAGGATATTTTGTTAGCCCTTAAATGATATATCCTAAAGAAGTAGATAAAAATTCTATAACAGAAAAGTAAATAAATACTCTTAAGAATTTAATCAATGTGCTTTAAGGATTTTTCTTGAGTTCTATAGGTATTTGTTTACCTCTCAAGAAGTTGCAAATATGCAAAAGGCTTTAGATTGCATCAAGCCAATGGTAATTAGTCAACAAAATGAGAAATTGACATGCTCTATTTCAGTAGAGGATATACAGGATGTTGTTTTTTAGCATTGTACAACTAAAAGCCCCAAGACTAAATGGATTTGATGGCTTCTTTTATCAAATGCAGTGGAGCTCTATTGTTTCATATATTTTGAATGCAATTAAGAATTTCTCCCAATCAAGTATTTCCCACCCCCCTTCACCACCCCACCCCCCACATGTTTAATGAGTCTAATATTGTCCTAATTCCTAAGGTTTGTAATTTTGAAGAAATTTTCCAATTTAGACCTATTAGCTTATGTAACATTTCTTATATGATAAGATCAAAAGTGTTAGATAATAGATTGAAAACCCATCTTAATGGTACACATCACTCATAAGAGCACTTTCTTCCCTTAAAGACTCATACAAAATAACATTATTACAGCACATGAGGTTTTCCATTCTTTAAAAAAGAAGAGAAATTCTAAGAAATATGACTTAAATAAAACTGGACATAGCAAATGCATATGATCAAGTTGAGTGGAGTTTCTCAAAATAAGTAATGAGGAAAATGCATTTTAGCACGATATGGATATCTTAGGTAATGAATTGTGTTGTGTCCATGTCATATAATTTGTTGGTGAATGGTAAAATAGTGGGAAGTTTTAAACTAATAAGAGGGATACGTCAAGGGGATCTTATATCATCTTATCTATTCCTGCTAGTAACGGATTGTTTATCTACGATAATATAGAAGGAAAATGAAGTTGGGAATTTAAAAGGTATAAAAACTAAAAGTAGTCTAGAAATTACTCAATTATTGTTTGCAGATAATTCATTATCTTTTATGAGGGCTTCTAATAATCTTTGTACTCTTAAAAGGATTTTGGATGTACATTATGTTACTTTTGGTCAATTGGTCAATTTTGATAAATCATCCATTTTCTTTTGTCGTAATACTTGATGAAGGGCTAAGACAAAAATATGCCTATGTGCTGAATATCAATCAAGAAAGAAGGCTAGATCTTGGATTACTAACCAAGAAGGGAAGATCCAAAGAGAGGCATTACAAATAGTTAAACAAAGAATAGAAGCAAAATTAGATGGCTGGAAAGGTAAATTCTTATCATAAGGGGGTTAAGAAGTGCTTATAAAAACTATTGCATGTGGCATCCTGACATATACTATAAGTGTATTCATTTTTCCTTTAACATGGTACAGGGAGGTGACTTCCTTAATTGCAAAGTTTGTTATGGGTTTAGTAGAGGAATCCACTGAAATCTTGTTCGAAATTAACAAAACCAAAAATGAAAGGAGGTTTGGGTTTAGAAAACTAATTACTTCTAATAAAGCCCTCCAAGGGAAATTAGCTTGGCGAATTTTGTAAAGCGAAGTAACCTTTGCGTTAAAATCATCAAAGGTATTTGTTTCCCTACTTTAGTTTTTCTTCATGTAAAAAAGGGGAATAATTCTTCATGGCGTTAGTAGAGCATCAATATAAAAAGAGAGCTCATTGAAAAAGATTACTTGTGACAAGTGGGAAGAGGAAATAGAGTTTATGTGTTTAAAGATCCTTGGATGCATTCATTAGAAGGATATTGCCTAAGGTAAAGAATTTAGATGAGGAATGAGCTACCATAAGAGAGAGTGATGTGTTGATCAAGAGTTATTTGAGCATCAAAAGAGAGCAATTAAGGAAGTGGTTGTTTTTTAAGGGCATGTTGAGGATTGAATAACTTAGCTAAACAGCAAAAATGGTTGATTTTCAGTTAAATATGGCTACCTATGGTAGGTTTAAAATGGTAATGTAAATAGCAAGAGCACAGTCTCTTCTTTAGGTAATTCGGATGATAAAATATGGAGGATTATCTAGCATTTGGATGTAATGCCGAAGATTAAGCATTTCCTTTCGAAGATATGTACAAGCTCAATTGTTACTAATTGAAATTTATTTAAAAGAACTTTATAACCGAATCCATTATGTTAGTTTTGTAGCATGGAAGAGACCATTGAATATGTCTTCCTTTTGTGATTGGACACATAGATTTTGGTTTCATGTCCTTGGTTTCCATGTGAATTTTTGCACATTAGCAAGTTTCAAGATTGTTTTCTTATCCTTAGCATAAATTTAAGTTTATGGTTGAGATGAAAGAAGTTTGTTGTTATAGAGTAGCTATTGTATTGTAGCATGTGTGTAAAGAAAGGAATACTAGTGTGTTTCAAGATTTGTTACTAGACCTAAGAGTAATAATTAGAAGGATTAAAGCTGGAACCCAAGAATATATTAGTCTATAGTAGGTAGTTCAACAAATACAATTAGGCGATGGTGTTCCTATCCAGGTACGAGAGCAACGACTTTAGGTTCCTCTTAGAAATCAAGTGTTGAAATGTAACTCTGATGGGGCCTTTAATTCGAGGAATGATATGGCTAGAGTTAGAGTGGAATTTTGTGTCAACAATGATCAAGTTTATTAATGCAATCAATGTAGCAACTATTGAAGCTATTGCTGTGTTGCAGGGGCTTCAAATGTCAAATGAAAAAAGATGGATAACAGTTGAACTTAAGTCAAAATGTGTTGATATGATTAACAATATTCACAATATTGACTCTTGCTAATGAAGATAGTTTCCTCTAGTGTATAAGATCAAACATTTGTCTATGTCTTTTGTTTTTGTGATTTTCAAGAAAATAAATTGGAATGCTAACTATTGAGCAGATTAGGTTGTATCCCAAGCAAGAAAGGCATAAACTCTATTTGTGAGAGGGCTTCACCTCCTTTGCCTCTGCCGTCTTTGGTTCTTACTAATAAAGGGGTTAATACCCTAAAATGGCATACTTTTGGTTTTCATTAATACACATACACATATATTCTTTTTGGTTAAAAAAAATACTCATTATATAATTTGGGAACGAAAAAGCTATAGATTTGATTATAATTTCCCTAACTTTAAGTGACAACAACAAACTTTTCCACCTTTGTAAATTTACTATGATTCTTTCTTTTAAACCTATAGTGCCTCTTTTTTTTTTTTCTTTTTAATCTTCCCCATTCAATAAGAAGTCCTAAATATTTCCCTAACAAGTTTGGTTTAGAAATTTGCAAATGATTACAATATCGGTCGTTTAATTCTTTAATTGTACTTTTACTAAAAGAAATTGATGATTATTGGCAGTTAACAAATTACCTAAGGGCCTTGCAATCACCATCAATAAAGACTTGACGTAGTTAACATTTTCAACTATAGCTTTTGCAAAAAGAAGGCAATCTTTTGTGGAACGTAAATGCGCAAGCTTAATATTATTTCTCTTTATTTTCTACACTTATTGGATCATTATGGACAAAGAGTTAGCTGCTAATAGGAATTAGGCTACTAGGCCTTTAACCTACAATCAAGCTCGAGGACTAAAGGGACTAGCGAAGCAAATCCACTTACTCCAATTAACTCCTGCCAAGGCCAAATTACTCCTTACTATTGATCAACTCTCTATGCCATGCTGAATGACTTCCCATATTTTGGAAATTGTTTGCCGACTTGAAGAATGCCCTAACATCAGCCAAACGTCATGTACCTACTTAGTCGTGTTTAAGCCAACCACTTACTCGGCATTAGTCTTGTCGAGAGGCCAAGAGAGCTACCCTACACTAATCTTCAACCACTCCTATTCGGACAAGTCCATGCTTACTTAGCACTCCTATTTAGTCACCCAACTAGCTCATACTGTTTTGTTTGCATTTTCCAACAGCATCAGTAATGCATCTCTACCACGTATCTAGGACCACGTATAGAATCTGCTGCACTAATCATTATTTTTCTTGAATATTCGTTTTTACCCTTTTGTATTCTTTGTAAATTTCTCCTACAAGATAATACCCCTTTTTTTCTTTTCTATTTTTAAGCAAGTCGCCCTAATTTCTCAAGTATAAATACCAATTGTAGATGTAGTCACAATCATCAAATTATCATTAATATACTGGATATTTTCCTTCTAGTAAACATTGTTTGTTTACCCTTATTTCACTTTTTTCCTAACCTTTAAACAAGGTTAAATAGCAAGTAACCTCATCGGACCAACTCATGTATCATATCAAGCTATGCCTTAAGTCCTCGAAAGTTCCATTAGTATGTCATATCATTTTGAGCTATTCGTGGGTTTACTTACTTTTTCATCCATTTTCCTTTCTTCATGCATTTTCCCACTCACCTTTTTAAGCTTTCGATAAACTTGGATCCATCCTTACGATCGGCCTTATTTGTTCTTGATCGCAATTTGCATCAATTGCTAAGAGAAATATGTAAGAAGAGATTAGGTTTCCTTACCTAATTCCTCTAGAAAGAGCAAAATTGTAAAGCTACCAACACATTTTCCATTTACTATAGGATTGTAAGAGACAAAAAAACAAAAACAAAAAAAAAAAAAAACCCAACTCACAATCTAATTAATTTACTTCAAATACAAACCATATTTTTTCATAAGCTCCTCTAAGAAATTCCATGTTGTACACCATAAGCTTTGGCAATATCAATGTGGATAGCACTGATACAACTCTTCCTAGACCATTTTTTTTATTGAGATCATAAAAACTTCATGTTCTATAATTACATTACTCCGAATGAGTCAACTTGAGATAAAATCACTTTGCAAGAAAGTTATTATGTAGTCAAGAATATATTGTAATCTATTAATTGTAATTTTCGAAATGATCTTATATAATACAGAAAATTGCAAGGACCAATAGGTTAAAACTGTAAGGTGCATTTCAGAACATTGGTTTTTATAATAAGATATGTATAATTATAGTTGCAAGGGATCAACCCTCTTTCAAGAATTGTTTGATAACTTTTGTGACAAAGGTACCCTCATCTTTGATTGGGTGAGTTAGCCAGCCATCATGATCCTTAAAAATAATGTCCACATAACTCAAAGCCTTTTATCACAACACCCATTAAGAGTATACAAGCTATTAAAGAAGCTAAAGAAGACAATAGAGCTATCCTTTTGATTTTCTAACCATAGGTCATTCCCATCGTTAATTTTCAAAAATTTATCCCTTATCCTCCTTAAAAGGGAAGCTTAGTGAAAAACCTATGCCTATCTTCATATTGGAGGATGGTTGTCTTGAGCATTATTGCTCAAATAACTCCTCATGGGAAAGAACATTATCCAATTCTAGTTGGATTCCTCTACAATATTTGCCAAAGATGCATTCTTGATTTGTTCAACCTCTTATTTTATTAATTTTTTTTTCACCAATTCATTATGCTAAATTATTATTAAGGCCCTGCTTCCTTCTCTAATCCATTGGGGCCTACCTATAAGCATTTATTATCTTAATCAAGCCACTTATATTCACTGTAGAATACGTTGATTCCCATATTTCCTCAAAGGTTCTTATACATCCTTTTGTTTGCATCCTGTACTACTTAAATCTAAAAGTTTTAGGGCTTCTTTATTCAAGCATTTTTTGTTCTAAAGAACTAGGGATAGTGATCAAAACCTTGTGCAACTAGATTTCAAGAATAATTGAGCCTACCTAGTGTTTATTAGGCCCATATCTAGTCTTTCCATTATAATACCATAATATTTTTTATGGCAAATACTGTATATCGATAAGCGATGCCAACCCCATATTTTATTGATATGAAAAAAGGTTATAAGAAAAGAGGGGAACATGGACTTGACCTCTCTGAAATACAAAGCACTTGAACCTACTAGAAACATAAGAAAGGGAGTTGTAAAACCCAAAATAAATGAAAATTATAAAATATAGAATAAAATAAAGGACGTAAAATAAAGTATTTTATGTTAAAGGCTAAAGCGGAATTATAAGTTATAAATGGGGGCATTTTCAAGTATAGGAAAGTGATACAAGCTCTAATATAAAAGCCACACCTAAGGTTTGGTAAACCCTTTTTTTCTACAAGCACATCTCATGTGCCTCCTTATGTGTGCTAGGGTTTCGTGCACAACTCAGACCAAAGAAGTTTCAACGTATTTTAATAGAAATCAATCACAAGAGGTTAATGGTATGTAGCACAAATCTCTTTTTCTTAATGATTTTTTATCAAAAGATATTGAAAATTCGTTTTTTTTTTTTTTTTTTGCAAGGTTAGCAAGAAAAACGAATTTAGAGAGATTATTTGGGAGTCTTACATTAAATTTTTGGTGTTGTGAGTTACTTTATGGCGAAGGTATCAAGGTAAGGTGATTTAGATTAGTTTTCAATAAGTTTTTAGTCAAAACTCTTAAGAATTCGTTTTGATCTTTAGGGTACTATGAAAAGCAATCCTAGAGTTGTCCTATGCATGTCTAATATGTTTTTGGTGGTGGATGCACTAGTAACGAATCTCTACAAGCACAAATTTGATTATACATCTTGTACATGTTGTTTTATTGAATTATGAATTGAATGATAGAGTTGAGAAGAGAATTTGGCTATAAGAGAGTGTTTTATTTTATGTTTTTGAGTGGTATGGACTTGCATTGTTATTAGGTTATCAATTTAAGAGTGGTGATATGAGAAATTGATGAAGTGTGGTGTTGTTACGGGGGATGAAACATTGTTGCACCCCTTCAACTATGGCATCTAGACACCAATTAAACTAGCATCCAAATGCAATGATCCCTGTTTTTTACAATGACGTTTCTTCAAGTTTTTCCACCCTTTTCAAGTGTATTTTCTGATCATAAACCCTTTCCTAAACTTTTGTAAACGTATTTTGACATCCTAAACTTATCTTAAACCAACCTATCTTCTTAGAAATTCTAGGACCATAAAGTGACGAGTTGTGAGTGAGTGAGTGTTGTGTTCTAAGATAAAGGTTAGTAATAGATGGACTTATAAACTAAGTAAATGTGTTGTTTCTTATATAAACAAGTTGTGAGGCACTTATTTTGGATTCGGAGTAAACACATTAGTCGAGGATAGGATTTGTATGCTACATGTGTATGTATAGGATTCATAATTGTTAACAAACCTAAATCATACTTGGCCTAAATAAGTGTACTCTGTATGCTTAGCTGGACTCAAGGGACGAAGAAGACTAGACCTTGGGGTAGTACCCCAATGACTTTAATGAGATAGTGTCTTAATTGAAGTTTCACTTTAAAAGGATTTAGGTAGATTAGGTGTTACATGCTTCTTAAGGTATTGAGGAGGACTCAATACTTATATGTATACTATATATTGTGTACTAGAGTCATGAGTTATTCTAAGTTTCGAAATGCTAGAGCTGTGTGCTTGATGGACCTAATTAAAGATAATAACCTATGGTTGCTGCATATAGATATTTGAATCAATAATCATGTGTGTTTGTACATTATTGTGTGTTCGTGTATATGTGATTGATTCATATACTAGGCTTTTGCTTACCCTACTTTTAATCCTTGTTTTTAGATGTTGGGATGGGTCATGGTGTCTGTGAGGATTACTACTGTGAGTATGGATACTATGGCGAGAATGTTGATTATTATGACCATAGAGGTGGTTTAGTGTAGTTATTGTAAGCCCCACAATCAATCACTCAAGATTTTGATTGGTTGAAAAATCCAATCAAGCCTAAATTATAAGTAAAGCCAGAAATATTAGTAAAAATGATTCCGTAAGTTTAAATTTAAGAAAATAAGTAATAAAATAAAAGACTATAAAAATTCCAAATTTTAAATATATAACTCGTTATTTATCAAAAATGCATAAAATGCATTCCGATAATTAATGAATCATTAGAGATAAATTATATATATACTAAAAATCATAAAATAACCTAAATAATATTTAGGAATATCTATTTGTACTATATATGAATTTACATGTAGGTAGAAATACATGTAATTACTTAAAATACGCGAAATGTGCTAAAATAATACTAAATAATTAAAGAAAATTCATAATTAATTAAGGAAAAATTAGGAAAAATAAGGAATGATGCAGATATAGGTCGTGGCAGCTGGGGAAAATAAGAAAAAAATTAGCCAATTAAATTAGAACATCACAAAAGTCAAATTGGAAGAAGATAAGGCAATTGTCTTGTCTAATTAATGCACAATAATTTCCCTAAAGTTCTATAAATAGCAAGGAAATTTTAGAAGCTCATTTGGTCAGTTTAGAGAGTGAGAAAAATAGAGAGAGGCGAAATTGAGAGAAAAATTAGGGTTAAGAAAAAATTATGCAATTAGGGCTATAAAGGGGAATCCACATCAGACAAACAGTTAGGAGTGGACGGCCACCACCACCATACGGTAGTGGTAACATCCAGATCGATCGACAAGGCCATGGCGGCCGGCAGTGGTTGGAGCTACCTAGACCGGTGAGTCAAATTCCTAGTTCGATTTTGTGTAATTTTGTAAAAAATATTAAATGTTGTTAAAAAATTATGAATTTTGTTATTCTGTAATATTTTTGTATGTAGTTTTTAGAAAAAATATTATTTTGATGAAAATATGTCGTATGATATAAGGTCCTTAAGAAATCATGCAAAACCGACCATGTTTCGGTTTAGAAATAAATGACCTTAGGAGTGTAGTTTTGAGCCCAAAATTTTTGTGTAGATTACTTAGATGATATAGAACAATGCTGGGAAGCCGATTTTCAAAAATTAATTTTTGAAATTTTTAGATAATTTTTAGGCCTTAAAATGAGGTATAAAATGGGTAATTTAGGGCTAATTAAGTAATTAAATGATTAATTACTGATTTAGTAGATAATTATATGTTTTAGAATGTTGAAATCTGATGAAGTATGATACTTGTAGCATTTAGGGTGTTAGATATAATTATTAGGTTAATTATGTAGTAAATGAATAATAAGGAAAAATAGTACATTTTAAGTTAATTTTGTAAATTAGGATAATTAGATGTAAAATCTGATTTAGGATGAATTTAGACATTTTGAAATGATAATTGATGTTGGGAGATAGTAATTAGAGTGATAAAAATAGTATATGTGTATTATGTACATAATAAATAATAGTACATAATACACAATTATTGAAAATATAATAGATAGAAAATATTAGAATAAAAATTGATATTATGATAATAATAAAAATATACAATAAATTTGATAAGAAACTTGAATTTATGAAATTATATGAAAAATGTAAAAATTTCTTACATCAGGAGTAAATTCAGTACACTATTAAGGATTTAAATGTATTGGATATAATAAAATACTGACTAGGGATAGTTATGGTAATTAGGATATCTAGAAGTAAAGTAATTAATTTCACGTTATGAGTTAAAATAAGTTTCTAGAGTTCGAGTATAAAACAGTACTTAGAAATCGAACTAGAACCTAAATTAAAAATCGATGCGAAAACTAAACTCGAACCTAACCCCAAACCTAGAATAATTGTAAAAGACTTAAGACCTAGATAATTAGATATATTGAACCCTAAACAAAACATAACAACAAGTGCTATAGAATAAAACGAACCTATAATAGTTATATGAAAAACTGAAACCACGTTTATGTTATAGGAATGATCGGCAATGGCTTAAGCAAGTCGAACCTCAAGTGAGTGAGTGGGGAGTCGAAGTAAGTTGGGATTAATACGATGCTGTATTTTGGAGACTTAAGATTATGCTTGGTTGTGCTTGTTAGATAGTTGATTGTGTGCATATGCTTGATTATGAGTAATGCTATGATTCTGTTTGTTGTTCTGGCATGTATTGTATGATTTGTATGAAATGAATGATCACCCTAAACTGGACCTACTCAAATATACGACTTGTAATCATAATCGGTCTTGTATGGTAACCCATTAAGGGAAACTTAGGATTCTCCGACTAAATACCGACTCCTTCGAAAGAGATAGCGCAAGATTATAAAGGGTCCCTTCTTCATCCTTAGTCGAACTAAGTGACAGGTGAGGAGATCGCGGCGAGGGTGAAGTCAATGGTTCGAAGGTAGTCGCAGGAGGAGCAAGGTCTTTATTACACAAGCTTGAGTTTGGTCGTGAGCTGTTGTATTAACGGCAACTCCTCAATCCGGATTAGAGCGAGCGTAATTTCTCTAATCTTACGACAAGCCGGACAACGTCGTGCGATGGCATTTGCTTAAACATGCATTACACTTAATAAGTTGGTTGAAAACCTTTTTATGTTTATGGTATAGTTTTAAGTCCTCCATCCTAACTTACTGAGCTGTGGTCGCTCACATCCCTATAGACGTCGTGTGGGTGCTAGCTAAGAAGCGGCATACAACTACTCTGAAGTTAGCAACTGCTAGATCTTGGGGAGTGAGGAAAAACATCGAAGAATAAACACATATTTTTAAGGTCTAAGTTTTTATTTTAGAATTATCATTTCTGAATAATGTAATAACTAGGAAATATATTATGGAGAATCCCTATAGATGTCGTGCAGGTGCTAGCTAAGAAGCAGCATACAACTACTCTGAAGCTAGCAACTGCTAGATCTTGGGGAGTGAGGAAAAACATTGAAGAATAAACACATATTTTTAAGGTCTAAGTTTTTATTTTAGAATTATCATTTCTGAATAATGTAATAACTAAGAAATATATTATGGAGAAATATTGTAAACTTTAAACTTTAATTGCAATCACTGAATTATAGTGTATATATATATTTCCTCACTTCTTAGGTAAATGATTTATTTAAATTACAAACTGTTTACTTTAAAGCGGGTTAGTCATGGATGCCTTGTATAAATCAGGTCTAAGATAGCGGTTGTAAGGCCAACTTCTATCTTAGGATGATTTACACGATGGGGTTGTTACGACTCTGCCGCTTCAGGGTGTGACAGTATTATGAAAATGGTAATAAACAATTGATATTTTCTTTTATTTTGTTCTTGGGTCTTGAGAAGTCACCTAAGACTTCTCCTATCAATTTTAGTCTTATGTTAATTGTTCAATTTAAAGAAGTTGAGACTTGAGTTGTATTTATAATTCCTAAATTGATGTTATTGAACCGATTATGAGTTTACTTCCTTAAAAAAAAAAGTAACTTAGGAGTTGATCTTTATGAATTTATTGGTGAATTGAGGATGTTTATGATATTCTTAAAAAACCATCTTGAAGTAATTATAGGTGTTTGGTGATTAATGAAGTACATAACGATGTTAATAGATTGAATATAGATGCCTATCATGTCAGTAAATTATAGGGACATATGATAGGTTGTAATTTCTTAGGTTATAAGGTGTTACAAGAGTACTGCTCCCCTTATAAGTATACCTAAAGATAAGAAAACGATGGACTGCCAACTACTGGTCCTCTCACCCGCACGTGCCTCTAAGGCTTTCAATCACTTACTTACAGAATTCTCTCTCATTAACCTATCGAAGACAAGAAACAGTACATAGTAGAATGGTAGTTGAACTCCTTGAGAGCTCCGGGTGGGTATACACTACTCTACTCTAACCTTTGTGTTGAGGTTGACTTCTCCTTTGCCAAGAACTTTTTGTCGAGTGATGAGGACTTGGGCCTTACACACCAAGTCCTACTCGAACCTTCAATTACTGAAAGTTTCCTGCCGAGTGCCAAAACATAGGCTCTTGCTAGCCAAATACTTCTTTTTTGGCCTACTACTATTACTTATGACATTCCTTACTCATCACAACAACCTAGTACCACCACATCATGATCCAATACTATTGACAAGTTGCCACCTGTCCTTTTCACCTGACACAATACTATTTTCCCCTTTTATCATTTGTCCTATTTATCCCTTTTTGTATGTAGTAAGAATACCCTTTATATGTATGCCTTTTTGTAATTTTCTTTATTTGTAATGTTGCTCTAGGGACTTAACATAAATATTCCCTTCTCTTTGTATCCAGAATCATCTTACATTTGTTATAGACATTTTGAATATACTTGGTCCTTGTGAGACATTCCTCACCAAGTCTATTTCTACACTCTTATCTAGTCTTACCAAGTAGCGCAAGATTAATGGCGAGTGAACCTTAGCATTAGCTTGTGCATTACATCAAGTGAAGTATCGAGTCATGTTATGCTCATAGGTGAATCATATCCTCTAAGTAGCTTTACATCAGCTACTGCATTCAATTTGTCGACCTTATCATCTTATTTTCTTCAATACTTCGAAGGACCCATTTGATTCTCATCTCTTATAGTAAGCCATAATAATAACTAAGCTCCTAGGCACATCAAAAAATAAAGGATAAGGAGGAAGGGTTATACCCCATCTAATATTCAAAACAAACCCATCCATAAGCAAATACAAGACAAAATAGAATACAGGTAAGAATCACATATTTGTAATTCTAAAATTTCCACAGCCAATCTTTTTTTGCATCAAAGTTTTCTTTAAGTCTATATTAAGATGTGTTGATTCCTTCCAAAAGAAATTTGATCAAATATCCTTAGCTGTCTTTGCTAACCAATCAACAGCTTCATTTTTCTCCCTCTCTCTATGACTAAATTAGCCATCAATATCTTTCAGTAAGGTCTTCACCCACAAGATGTCATTCCATATGTCCCATTTGGCGATGCTTATTGATAACCATCTAGATACCACTTTAGAATCTATCTCAACCTATACTCTTGTGATATTGAAATGTTTACAATATTCAAGACCCTTTACAAGGGTTGTTAGCTCAATAAAATCAATTAAAGCATTTTCTTAAGGAAAGCTAAAGCACTATGAAACACTACCATCACAACCCCAAAGAATACCACCACCACCATCGTTTCCTCAAGCTAATCTGCCATTAACATTTAGTTTATAGTGGCCCTTCTTGGGATATTTCTAAGACAAGGAATTAATAATCTTTTTCTTTGGAGTCCTTACTACAACAAAGAAAATATCCTCATCATACCTAATTTGGTGGGTAGCAAGAGGTTTAACATACTACAGGTTAATTAGATCCTCTATAATATGTTTTACCAATATCTTAGCTAGCCTGAAATTGTTTTGTATTTCTTGTTATTCCTTTCTCCCCATATGTGCCATAAAGCAATAATAGGAATGAACATTCTAACATGACTAGTTACATTAACAGCTTTATTTTTCTAGAATTTAAGCATGACATCTATGGATGAAGTGTTTGGAAGCCTAGTAAATCCAAAAAATTAAGGCAAGTTGCCTCCAAACATCATAGTCATAATCACATAAAAGAAGAACATGTATAGCCATTTCACATTTTCTAAGGCAACATACATATTGTGAAGTGTTAGACAACTTTCCATAAAAAGAATGATATCTTCAAAGGTATAAAAGGATGCTATAAGCACTTGTGTAAAATAGACTTCTTAGCTTTGTTTCTAAACTTGTTTCAGGTACTAGACATTGAGAAGGAGCCATTTGATGATATCATCCAAATAGGCATATCATCTACATCCTCCTAAACATTCATAGTTAAAATATCCTAAACCATATGATCAAAAGCATACCAATAAGCCTATCAATATCCCATCCAATATTAATCCAAAGATCACATACTCTTAGATGGGGGAATTTACTGATATTATTTTAAAGAAAGGACCTTTTAGCAGCCAATTATCAAAACGAAAACTAAAATTGCCCCTACCAAGGCCATAAAAATATGTAATCCTTAATGAATTCCCTAGCCCTTAAAAGTCTTTTCCATAAAGGAGAGGAATAATACCATAATTTAGCCTTCCATTCAACCATGTAAATGGTTGACCATAAAAGCTTGCATCTACTAACTAATAATCATATATCATGCCATTGAGGACTAATATTTTCATCATCGGTCTCCCTTAACCTCCTAATTTTTCATCTCTATTTGCAATTTCATTCATGTCCACTATAATAAGCCATGCATCATTGAGTCTTTTAGATATATAACTTAAACTGTCCTAGAATTTCCATTATAGTTGAAATTAGGACATGCATAACACCAAAAGGATCTCATATCAATAGATCTATTATCACCCACACCTATGTATCAATTAAGTTCCAAGAGTGGGATAGTGTATTTATCTAGATGTAACCTTTCCACCATGGAGCACAGTTGCTCGACAAGGATCTACATATTACCACTTATTGAATAACATATTTCTTTTAATACGGTTAAGAAGACTATTTTATTTCTCTAATTGTTGAGGATTAACCTAAATCTTCACATTTACAATTTGTTACAATCATGGCTCCTATGTCTTCGTTTAACTTTTCTTTTACTTTAGATGTAAGCACTATGTCTTTGCTTTTGGTATGATTTCCACTAAGTAATAGCAAACCACTATCATCCATTATTGCTTCTATGCCCCTCTTTATTGAAACACAATCTTCCTCTCCTTAACTTATAACTAATCCCCTGATCTTTTAATAGATAAGTTGGTGAAAGATCTAGTTAATGGTGAAGGAAGTTCAAACTTATGGTTTAGATAATATCTAGAACAACTTGTGTGACTAGTTTTTCTAATTAAGGTTTAAGTTGAGATTATACTTCTATAGGAAATGTGTTGATAGGGAATTTTGGACTTGGCACCCCTTAAACCCATGCCGACTTGACCAAGCTCATGGCTTATGCTACTCTCCTCTAAATCCAGCCTACTAGAATATTTAGCTAACCTCGACCAAACCTATGACGTTGCTTGCCTAATTATAATAGCTCACAATGGCTACGAAACTGTAGATAAGGCTAGGCAATTGGGTTAATAACCACCTCTTGCAATTGAGAACCGCATCGGAGCTACATGACTCCATTACCTACAGCTTACGAATATGTCTTCTACCTACTAATGACTCTCCAACAGCTAACTCTACTCCTCGATAAATACCAAGTCACCACCTAACAGAAAACCACTTGACATTTTATGCACTTGAGCTTTACCCTACTCTCTAGCATACTTGCTACCTTTCTCTACACACTACTAACTTAAGCATCTGAGTGGCCATACTGGATAAACCCCCAGCACCATTCACTAATTCTTGTTTGCAGGCTCATAAAGCAACACAAAGCCTAGATTACTTCCAATCTCTACCAGCTAAAAACCAAAGATGACATTTAGAGCTGTTTGTAGGAAACTAACCTTGTTTCCTACCTAAACACATACCCAAACATCGCCTTTGTTTGCATTATAATCACCATATCTCACATTATTGACCCTGAGGACCAATTGGTGAACAATCGACCCTCAGCTAAGGAGATACCTAAGTAACGCCTAGCTTACTTAGAGCTGTTGCTTAAAGAATTTGCTACCCACAATAGGATACGCCAAGGCCTGTCTCAATGAAGCTGAAAGGTACAACAAGCACAGTCATGTACTTAAAGCATCCGACACCTACAATGGGCAAGACAATTCACAACAGCAATAGCAATAAAATAATAGGGCTCTACAACCTAACTACTAAAGGCTAGAGTAGTAAGCATGGTCCATGACTAACCACAAGTGTGCCCTTACTAGAGACAAGCAAGTGGCTAACTCTCATGGGAGAATAGCCTTATTAGTTGCTTACAAAGCCCATCCAGCTGAGGATGCCATATTAAATGAGCTCCACAAAACTCTCATGAGGCTTACTGAAAAAGTGGAGAGCCAAGCAATTACCCATCCCTAACCATTGTGACGGCACAAGTGATTCTGATGATCACCTCCTTTACTTTCGCACCCTTATGAATCTTTGATCATTTCTAAATAAAGCTTTCGAGTTTAATAATTTAAAATCCTATAGTTTATCCTTTACTCAGATAATTAGGCAAGTGTACATATCGTTTATTAGTATAGATAAGTATAAGGTTGTCGCCACTGGGAACAAATTCAAACACTAGTACCAATTATTCTTCCTTTTAACTAGTGAATCGAATGATCAAACAAAGTAATTAAACTAAATTCTACAACTAAACTATACTAATTCTACTATTATACCAAGAAAACACTACAAAGAAGATCATAACACGAAAACAACAAATTACAAAGCAGGTTTACTTTATCATATTAATAAGAGTTATAAACTATTTATCCTAACAATTACTCATCTACATGAATTCTCTATTCATGAGTATTCTTCTCAGAATTACTCAATTCTAATCCTGATTGCATTCCTTAGAAGCTCTTCTAAAAGAATGGACAAGTCAAGATTAGATGAAAATTTGACTAAACCCTTGAATTCCAAAAAACATGCAACAAACTTTCTAAAAATATCTCTATTAGCAAGAGTAGTTCATTCTAGTGACTAAGATCTACTTAATGGAATCGTTTCTCAACGTATTCCCTTGAGATCTACTACAAGATTGTATCCATACTACACTATCTCAACTTGTATGAAGTTTTAATCACCAAAAATTCATAAATATTAGAAGTAACAACAAATCAAAGTATAGTCATGTTATAACGACTTCGTAAACCCTAAATTATTACTTACACATGATAGACAAAGATTGAACATAGAGAAATGGGAAAAACAAAGTAAAATATAACATAGATAGAAGAAGAGATAAGAAGGAAACCCATTTTTATTAACTTGAAGAATCTAGATGTAACAATGTACAATACTGGATTCTTCACAATTCTCTCGAATTAAGTGAAGAAGATTATACAAACTCACGTCACGTTCCAACTATACTAAGAACACAAATAAGAAATTTAATAGATTTCGATGATCTGTTATGTTTCTTGATGATGATGGTTCTAATCTAATTCTCTCCCTTTGGTCTAAAAGTTGTAGTATATTTATACTTAACTCGTTAAAAGACTCGAAATATATCACTTCAAGACACCATCTAATGTTAAGATATGTTCCACGTACTAGTTCGTGTGAAAAAGTTAAAGAGGAACAACCATGTCCATTCCCATTACACTCGTGACTCAAGGAGTGACAATCTTAGAAAACAACATTCTACACCAATTACAATCGTGACTACGGACGTAAACTCCTTGTCTCTTCATTACTTTTAATCACGCTCATGATTAAGAGAATGATCATCCTCCTACTATACAATCACGGTTGTAATTGACAGGAGGATTGCAAAACTTCTTCAATCACGCTTGTAATGGAGGGCATGATCAATGCTGGCCATTCCAATCCTTCATTATTACACCCATGATGGATTGCATCTTGGTTTTACTTCAAGGTTTTCTTCACCTCACGGCTGTAATTGCCTTAAAATTCATTGTTCTTGTGTAAACTTCATTTCCTTGCTCTTAATTCAGTTTAAATCAATATATTACACAATTAAATATCAAAAACTTAAGAAATAAACACAATTAAGGTTAATTTATGCCTAATTATGTCTTAAAAGTGTAGATTAATTTGCCTTTATCAAACTTTCTCACACTTAAGCTTTGCTTGTCTTTAAGAAAACACTTAAGAACAATCAATGAAACTCAGCAACTTTTCGATTGCATATTTAACAAAACATTCACAGTAGCTTAGCTTTGTGCCTACCACATCGTGTTCTTAAAATACACAAACCAATATTCTAAGATTAATCAAAGTAGAACACACTTCACCCTTACTATTTAATGATAGCTTCCAAAGGTGCAAAGTCAAATAAAACAAAAGAAAATTGGTTATACTTCATCCACTTCTATAAGTGTATAAAGACTCTTCTATTAATTTTTAAGAACACTAATCTAGAAAAAAAAAAGTACATTACATCTATCTTTTTCTTGTATTTCTACTTCTTCTATTGAATCTCTCCTAAAAACAACTTACATATTATATTTTCAATTTTTCTTTTCTATTCTCTTTTTCTTTTTCTTTCTTTTTCTTCTTCCTCTTTTTTTTTTTTTTTTTTAAGAAGGATAAAGACCAAAGATTAACAGTGAAGTCAAATTTCACTCTTTTGAGGAACCAAAGCCTACCCTAACTAACTTGATCCTTATATATCCTTATTGCAAAGTTATAAAGATAAAAATTAGCAGCGGGGTCAAACTTCGCTCTTCTAAAGGACCAAAGCCCGCCCTTACTAACTTCGTCCTTACACATTTCAATTTACTCTATTTTGAAGAGATTCTCAAGAAGCATCAGCAAGTGAATCATTTCATTTTTCCTTTTTATTCAAGGTTAAATGAGCTCTAAAAGTAATTGAAAAGTAGATATACTACTTAGATTTAACCTTGTACTAAAGACTTTGATTCACTTTTGACCTCTAAGTTCATTCATTAAATAGCAAGTAAGTGTGCTTCACTTAAATTTGATCCAACAATTTTGATCATGTACACTAAGTCCACAATAAGTGAGTAAGGCACAAAATTAGCTGTTATTTTGCCAAACTTTACAATCTATTTAGTCAACTCATAACTTAAAAACAAATAAACTGCTTAAATGGGAGACTTTTGATAAACAAGTCTAATCCTATCCTTCCCCATACTTAAAGAAAAACATTATCCTCAATGTTTGAGGAAAGAAAACATAGAATAGGCATTGAAAAAGAATATATAGAAAGATGAAAATAATAGACAATGAGAACAGGACTTCCCTGATATGTTAATTTTGACCAATGCATTGGATCTTAAACCGTCAGATAGTATAGCCTCCAACAACACGAAAAAGTGAACAACAAAAGAGACTTGACCATCAAGACAAAACAAAAACAAAATACAATGAACACATGATATGAAAGTCTCCATTAAAAGTACATCATTGAGGTTAAGCTTTCAACTAGTGAATAAGTCTAAAAATAAACAAAATAAAACAAAAAAAAAGAAGAAGCAAACAAAGCAGTTGTCCTTAGCTTCTGTCTCTTCATCTAAACCATCATCGTCCTCCCTAGATGACTCTTCCTCACTCTCATTCCTAGCCCTTTATCCTGCTATTTCTTGTTAGGTTCTTTGGGTTTCCTAGTCATCATCACTTCTTCTTTAAACCCTTCCTCCTCAGTACTAGAGTCTTCTTCTTTCGACCCATCACATTCTTCTTCTTCTTGCTGAGCACTTACTGGTAGGGGAACTAGAGGTTGACTAGGACCCATATCCTTCTATGTTTGAGGACGAGAAAAACAAAAGGGAATGGCCGCTCTTACTTTTGTGGTGATATTTTTCAAAAGTTCAACAAATCCTTTTTTAGTCTCTTTGATCTCAACTACTTCAGTTTCCAACCTCTTCAAATTACCGACTAAGAAAGTTGATGTAGCTGGTGCGAAATCTAAAGCACTAAGGTCCTTAATGTCTAAGTCAAGATCCGAGACTCTAGCAATACCCCATTGATTGAAAAAGGTTCTTGGAAGTGGTTCTGGATTAGCGTAAGAGTCTCTTAGCCTGTCACTAATAGGTTACAACCTCAAATTCCTAAGATTTCTCATAATCGATCCTCTAACAAAAATACCCTTGCTCTTATCTGTTGGCGAATTCCAAATGCGGTGACAATTCCCAAATTCACCAAAAACCCCTTAAGTACACTGTACAAGGGTAGTAAATCATATTCCTCCATTGCCCTAGGACTCTTGTACCTCTCATAGATTGTCTTAACTAGGACGTAGTAGAAGACTCGAGCACTAGTTTTCTTCAAAGTTAAAACTTTGGACTTGCTCGCTCCGAAACTACTCTCATTGGAGATTTCTCTCCAAAATTCATTCACAGAAGTTCTCCGAGGAAGACTCACTAGCAAATTTACAAACTCATCATCCTCTAGCTCAACCCAGGTATACAATCTCATAGCATGGACAAAAGTTAACATATCAAAGGTACGAGTTATTCCAAAGGCAAAGAACTCCACTTCATTATCCATTTTTGAGCCAATATACTCATATTTGATCTTGAACAAGGAGAGGAAAGTTAATGTTGTTTATTTGTAGGTTTTCCCTTGAACCATAAATAACTTCAACCATGGCCCATTTCCTAACAACCTCTACATAGCTATCTTCAACCCATACTTTCCTAATACGTCCTAGTCTATAACGCAGTATCTCTTGATTATCTTCTTAGTAGCAAATTCCATAAATCTCTCTTCCATTCTATAATCATACCAGCTGGTGGAGCGACTGCCCTTCTTGAACATGTTACATTGGATCACTTGAGAGGAGGAGAAGGAGAACGATCAGCCTTAGGTCTCTTGTGCTAAGAAGTTGTTGATGATTTCTTAGGTGTCATCTGCAAACATCCACGTTAGTTCAAGAGAAGCAAAACTTATGTACAATTTAAGTATAATTTAGACTAATCCATTCTAACTTCCTCCAACTTATAGATATAAAGCAACAATCAACTAAACATGATCAATCTTAGCCTATTGTCAAGTATGAATTGCACAATTGAATTCATAATGAACTCAACTTGTAACATGAACTTTAACTAAGGATTAGTATCTTCCCTTAACTATACAACACTCTAATGTAAGCCTACGCAATTAGGTGTTTGGGGTTTGATCCATGAAATTTAGGGTGGTCAGATAAGTTGTCTGATTAAGCCTAAATTTTATAGCAAAATTAGGAATATTAGTAAAAGTGATTCTGTAAGTTTGAATTTAAGAAAATAAATAATAAAATAATTAATTATTAAAATATTAAATTGTATGTAAATTCCTCGCTATTTATCAAAAACATATAAAATAAGTTTTGATAACTAATAAATTGATAGAGATAAATTATATGTACACTAAAAATTATAAAATAATATTTAGAAATATTTATTTGTACCATATAATATTTACATGTAAGTTAAAATATGCGAAATTACCTAAAATACAAGAAATATGCTAAAATAATACTAAATAATTAAAGAAAATTCATAAATAACTAAAGAAAAATCAATTAGAATACGGAAAAATGAAGATAATTCTAGAAATGAGGTGTGAGAACTTGGAATTGAACAAGAAAAAGTAAACCAATAAAATTAAGCCAGATAAAAAGTGAAAAAGTAAGAGATAAGGGACACTTGGCAAGGAAAAATTAGAAGAAAAATCCCAAACCCAACTATCAATTCAGCAAACCACTTCCAAAACCTCATTTGGTCGGTTTATCATCAGAAAAAAATTAGGGAGAGGAGAGAAGAGAGGAAAAACCAATTTTAGCAAAATTAAACAAAATGGTGTGTATTTAGGGCTTGTAAAGAGAACCTATATCCAACGACCACCTAGAGAGGAACGACCATGTCTAAAGCTGTAGATAATGGTGGAACTACCATTGGTAGCTGGAAGCTTGTCGATTAATGAGTTTCGATTTCTCTTCTGAATTTGTTTAATTGAGTAGAAAAATCAAATATACATGGAAAATTATGAAATTTTATTTCCCTTGGTATTTTTGCATATAGAATCAAAATATCCAACTAGTTTTTTTTTTTTTAAATTATAAGTTATTATATAGATTCCTTGATAATAGGCTTGATTTCAATAAATTTTGTATGAATTTTAAAAAATAGTAAATAATGTTATTTTGAGCTAATTTTTTGTGTACGTATTCTTTGTATGATATGTTTAATTTACATAAAAATAATTTGTGATAAACTATACATTTAGTATTTATTAAAATTGTTTTGTTGAATCTACCATGTTTTTCATATAAAAGAAATAATAAGTTTTTAATTAAATTCCTTAATCAATATGATATGTACTGAGTTCTCCAGCTTAGTTATGAATTTGAAAATATTCATGTTGAATCTTATAATTTTATTTGGTCATTTACTTAATTTAAGCTAATTTTTAGCAAAATTAGACCTAAAATCGATATACTAGAGAATAATATATATTAAACTATCCTAGTACTTTTCATGATCATAATCTAACAACCATAATTTACTGAGTATAATATATTTTTCGTAGCTTTATTAGAGTTTGAGGTATTAATTGTATGTATTATGCATAATATGCACTATGCATAATATGTACTAAATATGTAAGTAAAGGGGTATATTTAAGTTAATTTTGTGATTTAGGGTTACTTAGATATAAATTCTAATTTAGAATATCATTAGACATCTTAACATGTTATTGGTAGTGAAAGATAATAGATGTAGTGTTAAAAGCGTTAAATAAGTGATATAAGTGTATAATATGTAGTAATACATAATGTGTATATAGGAATTAAATGAGTGAAAAATATTAGATAAAAATTTATGGTATTATAATAATAGGAATATGATATAAATCCGATTTGGAATGGGAGTTTATGAAATTACATAAAAAAAATAGGTTATTCTTACATCGAAAGCAAATTCGATAGTTAAATTAGGATTATAGTATACTGTATGGACTAGAGTGCTAGTTAGAGACTAAATATGATATTTAGGATACCTGAGCATAATGTGATTAATTTTACATTATGGTTTAAAACAAGATCTCAAGATTACATATAACACTCGTTGTTGGAACTAAATTAGAACCTAAATCGAAAACAGATTTGCAAAACAAAATCAATACCTAGCCTAAATTAAAAATAAGTGTAAAAGACAAAACCCGAATGATTAGGTATAATAAAACCCTAAACCGAAGACAATAATAAGAATTTCAGAATAAAACATATCTATGGTAGTTATTAGAAACTAAAACAACATTTGTATTATAGGGATTATCGGTAAAGGCCTATGCGAGTCATACCTTGAGTAAGCAAGCGAGAAGTTTAGATAAGTTGAGATTAATATATTATTATATTTTGGAGTAATAATTTGTAGTACTTGAAGACTTGAAATTGTAGTTGATTATGTTTGTTAGATAGTTGGCTATATACATATACTTGTTTCTAAATCGGACTTGCATAGCAACCCATTAAGGGAAACTTAGGGTTCTCTAGCCAAATACTGACCTCTTCGAAAGAGATAGCACTAGATAGCATAATTGGTCCCTTCTTCATCCTTAGTTGAACTAAGTGATAGGTGAAGAGGTCGTAGCAAGGGTGAAGTCAATGGTTCAAAGGTAATCGCAAGAGGAGCAGTGTCTCCATTACATAAGCTTAGGTTTAGTAGTGAGCTACTACATTAAATGGAAACTCCTCAACTCGCATTAGAGCAAGTGTAATTTCTCTAATCTCACGACGGACTAGACAACGCCGTACGATGGCATTTGCTTATATATACATTACTTCTAACTAATTCGGTTAAAAACTCTTATTGTGTTTGAGGTATAGTTTCAAGTCTCTATCCTAACTTACTGAGCAGTTAGTTGCTCACATCCCTATAGACGATGTAGGTGCTAACTAAGAAGTGGCTTATATTTACCTTGAAGCTAGCAACTACTAGATCTTGGGGAATAAGAAAATTCATCTAAAGAACAGATGTCTTTTTAAGGTCTTAGCTCTTATTTTAAAATTTTCCATTTTTGAATAATGTATTACTTAGAAAATATAGTACGATGAAACCTTGCAAACAGTATTTGTAATATTTGAATCCTAGTGTATACATGTATTTTCATACTTTCTTAGGTAAATAATTTATTTAATATATGAACCATTTACTTTGAAGCGGGCTAATCGTGGACGCCTTGTGTAAATTAAGTCTAAGATAGCGGCTATATGGTCAGCCTCTATCTTAGAATGGTTTGTACGGTAGGACTATTACAACTATGCTGCTTTGGGGTGTGACATCTAATTCACAACCTCAACATCTAAACACACTCCAATTCCTAAATGCCATACAACACTTCAACATATAGAAAACCAACTAGCAATACAATCTTACATAACACTTAATTACTATGGCAAGACTAAATCATCAAATTAGGCTCAATTTGCAAAAATCCCCAATTAGATAATTATCAATAGGAATTAGGGTTTAAGCATGGTATTCTAAATTCTAACACAAAATCATGCAAATCAAAGTTTAATTCCTAAACAAACATAACTATGAGTACAATCATAATACATTTACAAATCATAGTAAACACGCATGTACAAAACCTAAAGTTACACAAATCAAATCTATGTAAATGTAGAAAAACTAAATAAAAAGAAGAAGATCATTCCTTAGAAGAATGTAGTGGTGATGAAAATGATCGTACAAGTGTTAGAAGTGGGTGGAATAAGGGTTGATGTTGAGAAAAAAGGGGTAAAATTTTGTAGGAAACTAGCATGCTGAATGTTGTCACAAGATAGAGTTTTAAATGTATGAGAAATGAAGAGAGAGAGAGAGGGAAATAAGATAGAGTTTTAAATGTATGAGAAATGAAGAGAGAGAGAGAGGGAAATTTCTTATATAGTAGGGTACCAGGGACATGATCATAGCCATGACATGAGGAGTGATGCCTTTTTCAAGCTTAATCATGGGCGTGATGATTCCCGTGATTAACACTGTAGCTAAAATTTTTTAAACTATCATAGCCTATACCCTTCACTAGTCACAGGTGCAAACAAACCCATGATTAGCATTGTAGTCAAAATTTCTCACTTAAATCATTTTGTCACGGCTATAATTGAATTGAAAAGTTCCCAAGGAAGTGATCATGGCTATGATGGAAAGGTGAATTAGCCCTGTTAATTTATAGTAGCCATGATTGATTCCGTGATAGATGCTATGCTTAAAAAATTAAATACTTACCTTTTATCATAGTCGTAATGTGTATTAGCCTTCCATCCTCTATCTATAGCCCTACACTTAGTGAAATTCTTCTCTTTCCCTTGAATTACCAAGACTTCCACTTGATGTTTCCTTTCTTGTTGCATCAAACTATAAACAAATATACTCAAAACAAATAACAATAACAACAACAAATAATTTAAACTTAACAACATCAAAGTAATAAATCCAACACAAGTAAATAAATCTAATTTAAAGGATACATGCTTATTTAACGTCTCAAGCCTGATGTTTCCAGAGGATTCATCTTCATTCTTGAATTGAAGAAGTTTTAACTGCTCCCTACCTTCATTCTAATCAACTTCTCCATAGTATAACTTCAACCGTTGTCCATTGACCTTGAATGTCCCTTTTTCTAGATGCTCAACTTCCACCACCCCAAATGAAAACACTTTGTTCTCTAAGAATGGCCATAACCACCCAGAATTAAGTTTTACAGGGGATAACTTAAGCCTAAAATTGTACAAAAGTATTAAGTCACCTTCCTTGAATTGCTTAAGGTGCTTAATCTTGGAATCATGCAAATGTTTGGCTCACTCCTTATACATTCGATTGTTCTCATAAGCCATCCAACGCCACTCATCCAATTCATTGAGTTGGAGACGCCTAAGTTTACCAGCTGCTTCATAATCCAAATTTGCGATCCTCAAAGCCTAATAGACCTTATGTACAATTTCTACAGGAAAATTGCAAGCCTTACCATAAACCAATGGATAAGGTGTAGTACCTAATGGAGTTTTATAAGCAATCCGGTATGCCCATAAAGCGTCATCTAGCTTATCAGCCTAATCTTTTCTATTATATGCTATGGTCTTCTCCAAAATCCTTTTCAAGTCCCTATTAGATACTTCCATTTGGCCACTTATTTATGGATGGTAAGGAGTGTCGTTCGATGATGTACACCATATCTCTTAAGAACTCGTTCAATTTGATTGTTGCAGAAGTGAGTTCCTCTATCACTGATCAATGCTTGAGGTGCCCTAAATCTAGAAAATAACTTTCTCAAGAATCTTATTACTACCCTAGCATCATTCATTAGTAAAGCCTGAGCTTCAACCCACTTTGACACATAGTCCACTACGACTAAAATGTACTTTTTGTCGTAAGAACTAGGGAATGGTTCTATAAAGTCTATTCCCTAAACGTCAAAGACTTCACATTCTAAGATGTATTTCTATAGCATTTCATCCTTCTTGGAGACATTCCTTATTCTTTAACACCTATTACAAGCCACAACATAATCATGAGCATCCTGAAATATACTTTGCTAGTAAAAACCAGCCTCCAATACCTTTTGAGCTGTCCTATTTACATTGTAGTGACCACCTATTGGACCACTATGGCAATGAAACAAGATCTTCTATCCTTCTTCATGTGATACACAACGTCGAATAATTTGGTCAACACACATGCTAAAGAGAAAAGGGTCTTCTTAAATGTAATGTTTTAAATCTAAGAAAAACTTCTTCTTCTTGCGGTGATCTAAATCTTGAGGTAAAATCTTCCCCACCAAATAGTTTGCTATATCAACAAACCATGGAATGTTATGGGTTTCAACTATGCAAAGAGCAAACAAGCTTTCTTCTAGAAATTTATCATTGATGTCATCCTCATTTAATTCCTTCAAATGTAGATTATTTAACCTAGACCAATGATTTGCAGCCAAATTTTCGACCCCCTTCTTATCTTATCTCCAAATCAAAGTCCTAAAATAACAACACCCAACGAATCAAACGTAGTTTTACATCAGATTTAGATAGAAGGTACCTTAAAGCTGAGTGATTGGTGTAGACAATCACTTTTGAGAGAATGAGGTAAGGTCGAAACTTATCAAAGGCAAAGACAATCGCTAACAATTCCTTCTCAATTGTGGTGTAATTCAATTAAGCTTGAGTGAGTGTCTAACTGGCATAATATATTGGATGAAAGTGTCTTTCTTTTCTTTGCCCCAATACCACTCCTACTACTGAGTTACTTGCATCGTACATTAATTCAAATGGCATGTTCCAATCTGGCACTATCATAATAGGAGAATTGGTCAATTTTTCCTTCAAAACATTAAAAGCCTCCAAATAACTAGTGCTAAAATCATACGGAACATCCTTCTCAAGAAGCTTTGTCAATAGCTTAGCTATCTTAGAGAAGTCCTTAATGAAATGTCGATAAAACCCAGCATGTCCTAAGAAGCTTATCACAGCCTTCACTGATGTTGGTGGTGGTAACTTTGATATCACCTCTACCTTAGCCATATCGACCTCAATTCCCTTGTTTGATATTTTATGTCCCAACACAATGCCTTGCTATACCATAAAATGGCACTTCTCCCAGTTGAGCACCAAATTTGTCTCCTCACATCTCTACAGCACCTTCTTCAAATTTGCAAGGCATCCATCAAAGGTATCACCAAATACGGAAAAATCATCCATAAAGATTTCCATCACATCCTCTACTAAAATCCTTAAAAATAGCCATCATACAACATTAAAAGGTGGTCGTTGCATTACATAGTCCAAATGGCATCCTATGATATACAAAAGTACCATTGGGGCAAGTAAGGTAGTCTTCTCTTGGTCTTCCGGTGCTATTGGAATCAAAAAATAATTGAACATCCCATTTAGAAAACAATAGTACTCATGACCCACCAACCTCTCCAACGTTTAATCAATGAAGGGTACTGGGAAGTATTCTCTCCTTGTGGCGTCATTGAGTTTCCTGTAATCAATGCACATTCTCTGACTAGTCACAGTGCGCATCGATATCAACTCATTTTTCTCATTTGGTACTACTATCTTGCCACCCTTCTTCGGAACGAGTTGAACCAAACTTACCCATAAGCTATTTGAAATTGGGTAGATGAGCCTCACATCTATCAACTTCACTACCTCCTTCTTGACTACTTCCATCATGTTAAGATTCAACCTCCTTTGAGGTTACACTATCGATTTAAATCCGTCCTCCATCAAAATTTTATGGGTATAAAAGGAGGGACTAATTTTCTTGATATTTGATATCTTTCATGCAATTGCCCTCTTATGTTCTTTTTAAACAAATAAGAGTTTTTCTTTTTGGCAAAAGTCAAGCCCCAATGATATGATTACTAGCAGCTTAGATTCCTCAGCCAAAAAGACATACTCTAGGTAAGAGGGCAATTGTTTCATTTCCAAGTTGAGGGGTTCCTCAACCAATGGCTTCAAACAAGTAATATTACTCCAATTAATCTCCTCAACTTTGAAATCCTTCAATTGTGCCATGCATGCCTCTGACTGAATGATCACTTCTTTCACCTCATTGACTCCATCTAACTCATTTCCTCTTATCAATCATGACTCTAAAGGATCCTTACTCAAAACATCCTACAAAAACTCAAAAACGGTGAAATCAAAAGAATCAATAGCAAAGTATTCATCATCATCGCTCATTGATTTCTTAAAGATGTCGAGCATTCTGATCACCACCTCCTCTCTTTTGACCTGAAGGACCAACTTCCTATCCTTGACATTAATCATAGGACCAGCAGTTGCCAAGAATGGTCTTCCCAAAATGAGTGGAACCTTAATGTCTTCATCCATATCCAGCACTACAAAATTTGTAGCAAAAATAAAGCTATGTGCCTTTACCAAAACATCTTCCATGACTCCCCTTAGAAACTGCATGGATCTATTTGCCAACTGCATGCTCATTCTTATGCTTTTGGGCTCTCCTAAATTCATTCTCTTAAATAAACTATATGGCATCAGATTGATGCTAGCTCCAAGATTTGCTAATGCCTTCTCTACCAAAAGGTCTCCTATTAAGCATAGGGTGGTGAAGCTACCAGGATCCTTGAGTTTCTTAGGCAATTTATTCAACAAAACTACAGAGCACTCTCCACCCAAGATAATAATGGAAAGTTCCTTTAATTTCCTCTTATTGGAAAGAAGCTCTTTCAAAAATTTTGCATACTTAGGCATCTGACCCAAGGCTTCGACCAAAGGAAGGTTGATGTGTAACTATTTGAAGAGTTCCAAAAACTTCTTATAATGCTAATCATCCTTATCCTTTCTTAGTCTAGAGGGGTATGGCAAAGGTGGCTTATACTCCCTTGGTGCTATTGGTAAGGTTTCCTCTTCTAGTGACACATTTCTTACTACTTTCTCCTCAACCCCAGCCTCAACTTCTTTCCTCTTGTCCTAGATCCTCTCTAGAGTTTATAACTCCTTACCACTTCTAAGAGTTACATCCTTCACATGCTCCTTAGGGTTTGTCTCGATGTTACCTAGTAACGACCCAAGAGCTCTATTAGACAACATCTTAGAAATCTGCCCAAGCTAATTCTTTAAGCTATGTATTAATGATCCTTGATTTCTTAAGATTACTTCTATGTCTTGGTAGCGATTCTCAGAGGTCTTGATGTACTGGGCCAACATCTCCTCAATAAACATTAGCTTATTTTGAGCAGGAGGCATTTGTCTTTGAAATCCAAGAGGTTGCATGTTGGAGTTTTGACAGGTATTCTTATTCCATTTGAAATTGGGATGATTCCTCTAACCCGAATTATATGTGTTACTAAAAGGATCATTCCTTAGTATGATCAGGTTTCCCATGCTGTCAACCTACTCCACTTGATCAATCTTTGAGGAACTTACCAATTTTGAATTTGAAACTACCAAAGCTTTGTTATGACCCATTGTGAGACTATCAAGCTCGTTATCAACACCTCCAACTTATGTGCTAAATAGGAAGTGGCATCTAACTCATGTTTTCCTACTGGCCTTCTTTCTCTTCCTCTTACAGATGACCATTGATAATGGTTATTGGCCATATCTTCAAATAATTTGATTGCTCTGGTGACTTATGATTTAGGCTTCCTCCAACAACTGCATTAATTAGTTGCTTGGTTATATAGTTCAAACCATTGTAGAATGTTTAAACCTAATGCCAATCTAGAAGCCCATGATGGGGGCACTTTCTCATCAAATCCTTCCATCTCTCCCATGCTTCATATAGAGTCTCTGAATCCATCTGACCAAAAGAAGAGATATCTGCCTTTAGCTTAGCTGTTCTTGAAGGTAGGAAGTATTTTCTCATGAATAGCTCAACCATCTCTTGCTAAGTATTGATGGAATTTCTTGGTATAGTGTTGAGCTAATGCTTGGCATTGGATCTCAATGAGAACGAAAATAACCTAAAGCGAATAGTATCCTCTGAAACTCCATCGATCTTAAGGGTATCATAAATCTTGAAGAATTGCTACAAATGGTTGTTGGGGTCTTTATCACTGAACCCATCAAACTGGATGCATTGTTGGATCATTTGAATGATACTTAGCTTGATCTCAAAAGTATTGGCTTAAACTCTAAGCCAAGCAATGCCAATACTAGCTCCTTCTAGGTTAGGCCTACAGTAATCTAACATTATCCTTAGAGCCGTAGGTGGATTTACTCCTAGCTCGTTTCTTGCTTATACTACATTTCGATTTCCATTGAGAGGTATGTCCAAATTCAATGGTGGATCTCTTTGGATACCATCTCTTAGATTTAAGAACTAGTTTTCTAATGGTAGCTTGATGTTTTGATTTTGATTATTCATTCCAGATGACTCAAATGTCTCTATTCTGATTCTCAAAGGTTTACGTGTTCTTACTTCCTTACTACCAGATGCTTGCTTCTCAAAATACTCTCGAACTTTCTTAAAGTTACTTCTGAGTGTTCTCTCAGGTTCAGGATCAAAGTCAGCTACATCCGTTGTGCTACTCTAGGTCATAAATTGTAAATCACCAAATAAGTTAATATGAGCATAAGGATTTCACATAATCTAATAATAAAACAACTACTAGAAGAACAAGAGCCCTAATTTTCCTAATGATGATGCCCTTCCTTGACAACGGCACCAAAAACTTGATCGTCTCTAAATAGAGCTTTCAAGTTTAATAATTTAAAATCCTATAATTTATCCTTTACTCGATTAATTAGGCAAGTCTACCTATCGTTTGTTAGTATGGATAAGCACAAGGTCGTTTCCATTAAGAGTAGATTTAAACACTAGTACCGATTATTCTTCCTATTAACTAGTGAATTAAATCATCGAACAAAGTAATTAAACTAAATTCTATAACTAAACTATACTAATTCTACTATTATACCAAGAAAACACCATAAACAAGATTATAACACGAAAACAACAAATTACAAAGTGGGTTCACTTCATCATATTAACATAAATTATAAACTATTTATCCTAACAATTACTCATCTGCAAGAATTCTCTATTCATAAGTATTCTTTTTAGAATTATTCAATTCTAATCCAGATTGTGTTCCTTAAAATTTCTTTTAAAAGAATAGACAAGTCAAGATTGCATGAAAAGTTTACTAAATCCTTGAATTCCATAAAACATGCAAATATCTCTAATAATAGGAGTAGTTCATTCTAGTGATTAAGATCTACTCAATGAAATCATTTCTCAACGTATTCTCTTGAGATCTACTGCAAGATTTTGTCATGTACTACACTATCTTAACTTGTATGAAGTTCTAATCATTGAAAATTTATAAATATTAGGAGTAACAACAAATCAAAGTACAGTCATGTTAAAATGACTTCATAAACGCTAAATTATTACTCACACATGATGGACAAAGATTGAACATAGAGAAATAGGAAAAACAAAGTAAAATATAACATAAATAGAAGAAGAGATAAGAAGAAAACCCCTTATTATTAACTTAAAGAATCTGGATACAACAATGCACAGACACTGAATTCTTTATAATTCTCTTAAATTTAGGGAAGAAGATGTTGAACTTAGGGTTCATTATTTGATTTTGATGAGAACATAACAAAAAGCGTATATCTAAACATGTTGGTTTTTAAGAGAACAAAAACAAGTAGATGATTAAACTAAGTATTATTTACTTATTTTGAGATAATTGAATAAGTTCAATTAGCTTGTTTAATGATTAAATATATCAATTATCTCTACAAGAAATTTAATATTTTGAAGTGGTGATCAAATGATCTTAAAGTTATATTATAAAGGGTATTCGTTTGTTGTATGTTAAAAGAATTTTCAAATAATATTTGGCCTACTGGGTTGACGGCTCAAGGAAGAACCAGGCTGACGGTATAAAGCCTTAGAAAACACAAAGAAAAGCTCATTGACTTGGAAGAATTAGCTTGTCGGTTCACTTGTCGGTTCACTTGACGGTTCACTTGTCGGTAAAGTAATTTTTACCGGTTTGCCAGTAGTTCAAAGTACCTTCAACTAGCTGTTAGAGCATTAAATGCATTGTAACAGGAAGAAATGAATGAGATAATATAAATGCTTAACAACCCGACTAAGGACAGTAGAGAACTGATCTTTTGCTGCAATATTTCAACATTCTCTTATATTCTTGTTGTCTATAATTCTCATTGTCTATTGTACCATAAATTACTAATATTTAGAGAGATTTGAAGTGTAGTGCTTGTGAGTTATTAGTTGCAAGTATTGAGAGTTAAAAGCACTACACCAATAATTCTTGAGATTAAGTTTTTATATTAAGAGTTGAGATTGTGATTTATGTTGAAAGTTATGAGTGTGAAACTTGTATAATCAAGTTTGTGTTTATATAGCTCTTGGAGCTTGGATTGAGAAATCAATAAAGTGGTGTGAAGTCCTCGATTAGAGGCATTGTGTATCCGTAGAGACTGGGGGGTGGTCCAAACCCCATGTTATATCTGAGCTTAATCTTCTTTATCCCTATCTCTTTTAATTTCCACACTTATTATCATTCTATTATTGCTTTGATTACTCTTATTATTGCATTTAGTTGTTTATATAAAAAAAGAATTGCAATTTGTAATTAAACTCAATTCATCCCCCCTCTCCCCTCTCGAGTTTAGCCTAGTGTTCTTCAGAAGAATACACAAACTTACGTTACGTTCTAACTACACTAAGAACATGAATAAGAAATTTAATGGATTCTAATGATCTGTTGTATTTTTTGATGATGTTGGTTCTAATCTAATTCTCTCCCTTTTTTCTAAAAGTTGCAATATATTTATACTTGACTCATCGAAGGACTCGAAATATATCACTTCAAGACACCATCTAATGTTAAGACATATTCCACATACTAGTTCGTATGAAAAAATTAAAGAGGAACAATCATGTCCACTCCTATTACGCTCGTGACTCAGGGACTGATAGTCTCAAAAAATAAGATTCTAGTTACAGTCATGTCTACTCCTACTAGAGTTAACGGTATCTTTGCTCTAGAGACCGGCCTATAGGAGAAGCAAGTGGAGAGAGGCAAGCAAGGTAAGAAGACAGAGTAGGTGCAAATTGGTGCATCTCCAGACCAAACCACCAAAGTCGGGATTAGGACCCCTCTTGAGGTCAAGGAGGAAATAGTTTTTCTCCTATAGGCCAACTCAGATAGGTTTACCTAATCAATGTTAAATATGCCTAGAATCTCCCCTGATCTAGCAACCTATAGCCTCAACATCAACAATGATGCATGGCTTGTCAAGCAAAAGAAGAGGCATTTTGGGTTAGAAAGGCAAGTCGCTATAGAGGAAGAAGTGCAAAAGATGCTGAAGGTAGGCTTTATGTAGGAGGAGAGGTATCCAACCTAGTTGGCTAATGTGGTGCTAGTAAAAAGGATGTCTAAGAAGTGGTGCATGTATGTCAACTATACTAACTTAAACAAAGCCTACCCAAAGGATTGCTTCCCTTTCCCTAAGATAAACCAATTGGTCAATTCCATATCGAGACATACTCTGCTCAACTTCATAAATGCCTTCCCTAGTTATAACTAGATCAAGATGGACTTAAAGGATGAAGTTCATACTTGCTTCGTCATTAACTTTGGTACCTACTGTTACATAAGCATGCCCTTCAACCTCAAAATCATTGGGGGATGTATCAACATATGGTGACTAAATTTTCAAGCCTCAACTAGGGTAGAACATAAAGGTGTACGTCAACAACAGGATTGTCAAGAGAAGCAACCCGATGACCATGTTAAAGACTTGTAGGAAGCTTTAATCAAATGAGAAGATATGATATAAAGTTAAACCACCAGAAGTGTGTATTTAGGGTTGGCTCTGGTAAGTTCGTAGGCTTCTTGGTTACCCAATGAGGAAATGAGGCCAATCTTAAAAAGATATAAGCCATCAAGGACACGAAACCCCCCTCCTCGATCAAAGATGTGCAAAAGCTCACCGATATGGTTACTACTCTAAGCAAATTTGTGTCAGGGAGCACAGATAGATGCATGGAGTTCTTTAAAATACTCAAGAATTCAAAGAGTTTTGAATGGACTCTCTAGTGTGAGGCAGCCTTGAAGGAGTTATAAGCCTTCTTCATAAACCCACTGATCCTCTCTAAGCCTACCCTAAGAGAAGACCTGTATCTGTACCTAACTGTTAGTAATCGGGTACTCTCCTTTATATTGGTCAGAGTAGAAGGGAAAGTACAGGCTTACATACTACATCAGTCATATTTTGCAAGGGTCTAAGGTTAAGTGCACCAAAGTGGAAAAATTTACCTTGACCATTGTCATCTTTGTACATTGGCTCAGGCTTTACTTCTAAGCACACCAAGCAATTGTACTTATGGATCAGCTACGAAGCACATTGCTGTAGAAGCCTAACACGTCTAGTCGAATGGTCAAATATGCAATAAAGTTGAGCATGTACAACATCTAGTATCAACCATAAATGGCTTTCAAGGTACAAGTGCTGGCCAACTTTATGGTGGAATATACAAGAGACGAGGAAGCACCACTTGAAGATGACAAGTCAATATAGACTCTCCATGTTAATGGCTCATCCACCTCAAGAGGTAGAAGTATGGGCTTGGTACTCACTAGACCGCACAAAATTACCATTTATTATGCCTTCAAGTTTAGATTTGATACTAGCAATAACTAATCTAAATACGAGGCCTTGATTATCAATCGCACAATCAAGTGTTATTGGACTCAATGCTTGTTGTCTAGTAAGTACGAAACGAGTACAAGACTAGGGATGACACCACAGCAAGGTATTTAGAGAAAATTAGGAGCCTCTTAGCTGAGTTCCCCTCATAGAACATTACAAAGATCCCCTAAACAAAGAACTTAGTAGTAGATTGGCTATCTACGCTCGCCTCTACTGGAATATAGAAGCCCGAAGTGAAGGATAGAAAAATTTTCATTAAGTTCTTACCAGAGAAGAGCATAACTTTAGGTATGATTGAGGTCTTCGAGCTCACAACAGAACCATCAAGCCAAGTTGGATGGACCCTATTTAAAGTTACTTGGAGCAAGATACGCTCACAGATCATAAGAGAGAGGCTAAGAAGCTGAGGTACTAATCCACCAACTATACCTTGATCAACGGTATTCTATACTAAAGGGGAGTCAGCCTTCCCTTACTAAGATGCCTCTGAGCATATGAGGGCCTACATGTCATGAAAGAGCTATACGTCGAAATGTGCAGTGATCACATCCAATCGCAGGTGCTCTATATCCAAGCTCTTTGGCTCATATACTACTAGCCTACCATGAGGTAGGATGCCAAGGCGATAGCTTAGAACTGCCCTCAATGTCAAAACCACACCCCTAGCGCCAATCTCCAGCCCCTAATCGGTTTGTGGCCATTTACTTGATGGGGCATCGATATCCTTGGCATTTTCCCCTAGGCCTCAGGAGGATGATAGTATATCATCGTAGCCATTTATTACTTTACGAAGTGGATCAAGGTCAAGGCTATGGCCAAAATCACTAAGAAGAGCATTAAGTCATTTGTATGAAACAACATCCTCTCTAGATTCAAGGTTCCCTACACCCTTATCACGGACAACGGGTAACAGCTTAATAACCCTAAGTTTAAGGAGTTTTACGCTAAGCACCACATCATACCTCACTTCACCTTGGTTACCTACCCTCAGTCTAATGGCCAAGTTTAAGCTACTAACCAAATCATCCCCAAAAGCCTCGAGAAGAGGCTAAACTAAGCTCAAGGAGCTTGGGCAAATGAGTTACCCAACATTTTGTAGGGATACAGGATCATCCACCATACTTTACTGGCGAGACCCCATTCACCCAACATTTGGCTCGGAAGCAATCTTCCCTATTAAGCTGGAACTTCTTAATATCCAAACTTATAGCTTCGACGGTCACCTTAAACGAATCCCTACTACAGATCCCTACTACAGGCTAGTGTAGATAACATCAAAGAAATCAGAAACCTTACTGCAACTCAGGTAGCTACCTATAAAGACCAAGCAACCAGATACTACGACCAAAAGGTTAAACATAAGGAATTCAAGGTCGGGGACCTGGTTTGCCAAAAGATGAAAACTACGAGCTCCCATAAAGGATAAGGGAAGTTAGCTCCCAATTAGGAAGACCCAGTCATGGTTAAGGAGAACTTAGGGAATGGGGCATATAGATTAGAAAGATTAGATGGTGAGCTCATCTTGTATACTTAGAACGCAAATAATCTTTGATTTTATTTTGATTAATGTAAATTTTCTTGTAGATATTCTTACAAATGTCAATGAAAGTTCTGTTCTCCAAGTATATTGAGTACTTTTTATCTCTTCCCCTCTCTCTTTTTTGCTTTCATACTACTTGCCAGCCCTAAAAGGGTAAACAGACTCTTGTGTGCCTCCTCAAGTATAGGTAGGTCTGAACACTACTGACCTAAGCCCCCTTGGGTAACCTCAATAAGGGGAAACACCCCTTGCACGACTGAAGAACTCCCATAATCAATCAAGTTCGAATACCACTAACCTAGCCTCCCTTGGGTAATCTCAGCAAGGGGAAACACCCCTTGAATAACTAAGGAACTCCTACAATCAATCAAGTTAGGATACTACTGACCTAACCCCCTTTGGGTAACCTCAGTAAGGGGAAACACCCCTTGAACAATTGAGGAACTCCTACAATCAGTCAAGGTTAGAACACCACCAACCTGGCCTCCTTTAGGTAACCTCAACAAGGGAAAACACCTTTTACACAACTGAAGAACTCTTACAGTCTGGCAAGTTAGACCAACCTAATCCTTAAGGTAACATCAGCAAAGAGGAAACACCCCTTGCATGACAGAGGAAACCCTACATGTCTTAAGTTGTGAACGATCGATAAACCTTTAAGGAGAGCTAGCCCAGCTCTCCCTCCTAAGAATTGTCCTCCTTCGACCTTCAATGGCTTAAGTAATCCTAAGTAAATTGATTAATCCCACGACCAAGTAATCAAGCACATATATACAATGATTAAGTACCAAGCTACACTATTCAATAAGTATGAGAAGTCAAGCAAAGTAGTAGAAGTATTAGCAGACCAAGACAATAGAAAGTAAAGGAAAAGCATTAGTTGAAAAGTAAGATTTCATTTCTTCTAACATATTTGCAAGATAAAAAGTTGGCATACTAACCTGTTAGAGGAGTTTTTCTTATATTGAAAGAGGAAAATAAACAAGTACAAGAAGGAAAAAAAAAAAGCAAATGTAGATAATAGCTTATCATTTTAGATCAACCAACTCCAAAAGTTTTGAAAAATCTAATGTATCAATCTGCTTGGAGGATTGATTCGCTTGAATTGCTTACTCCCAAGATGTGTCTTAGGCTGTAGAAGGAAGAGTAGAGGTCTACTAGCTTTGGTTAGTGAAAGGGTCACCCTGACCCTAATCTTCCCTAGAGGCACTATCAAAAGTGACCTCCTACTACATTGCTAAGGTGGAAGAGGATGGAAGAACGTTGGGCACCTCCGATAGCAAGAGGGGCACCTTAGACTGCATCGGCTACTTAAGTAGCCATCCTTTCCCTTGCTTGGGTTGTCTTCTCCTCCCTGTATAGTGAACTATCTAGCTAGTTTGGGAAACTTAAGTTAAGGTCGAGATGGTGCTCGAACACGTCCTTCTTAATATCCCGACCATATCCAATGGAGATGTCTTCTAACTCTTCAATCCATTAGGGAGTTATGAAGAAATTCTCCACAACCTTCTTCTCAACTACCTTGCTAAGGACCTCCCTACTCTTCTCAACTTCCCTTTAGAGCTTTTGGATCTTCTACTCCAGTCCAACCTTTTAGCCGGCCAACTTCAGTAACATTGTTTTAGTAGATTCACATTTAGCTGCCTTCATCGCCAAGTCAGTCCATAGTTTCAAGACCAACACGCTCAGCTTAACATAGTGTTGGTTGAGCTCCTCCTTAGCCTTCCTCTCCTCGTCCAGCTTCTTCAGCCTTAATACTCTGCTCATCCTCTAATTGAGTCTTAAGCTTACCAGCTTGCTTAGCTCCCTTCTTGACACCAATTCAACCATGCTCTTTCGCTTGTAGCTTTGCCTTTAGTACAATCATCTATACATAAGAGCTCTACAAACTCAGTTGGCCTTGCTAAACTTGTCATAAAAACAATTAGATGAGGACTCTACCTCCTTTAAGCCCCTATTTATGCTTAACACCTCCTTATAAAGATCCTTTACCTCATTGAGTAAAGTGTTGTAGTACATGAGCCAGAGCAACACTTGGCCATTGTACTACAATGAAATACACAAACTATGATCAACTCCAAAAAATTCAAAGCTATATCAATACAGAATAAAGTCCCTAAACAAGACTTCTAGAATGGCCGAGTTGTTGGGGGTAAAGGAGCCCATCAAAGCCTAAAGGGTGAGCTCCCGATAGTGCAACGTAATGTCATTGCCTTGGATGTCCTACTTTGGCCTGAAGAGCCTTCCCTTAGCCTTCTTATTCTCGAATTTACCGTCTCACAAGCACAATTCATCAGTCTTCGACTCATACAACACATCCTTGAATGAGTCCAGCACCATCCCCTAACATTGGAACTTATCCAACATCTCATAAAAAGCATCCCTGAGGTCATCAACACTCTGATAAGGATGACTCGATGGCCAGTCATAGATGTACAGCTGATAGATGGGCTCCCTTTTCCTCATTTTCTTCAACTCGGGCACCATATCTTCCTCGGTCTTTCAGGCCTTCATCTTTTTCCTAGCCAACTCCTCCGTAGTGTTGGCCTTAGTCTCCTTCCCCTTACTTGTGACAAAAGGACGAAGCATCACCATGTCTAATTCATTGGAGTTGGCAGTGTCATTCCTCACTATAATAGGTATAGAGGTAGAAGGAGAAACGGTTATGGGAAAGACTATGCTCACTGGCTCAATAGCTAGTGGCTCTGTAGGAGTACCACTAAGAGGAATCCCCTAGGGTAAAGTAGCTAGTTCTGTCTTATTGGTCTCTCCTACCCCTAACCTTAACCTTAAATCCTTGCCTTAAGGATTGGCAACTTTGGTAGTCAATTTTGCCTCATGCTAGCATTGTCTTATCAATTCATGCTCAAAAGGACAGGGCACCTCTCCCCTTCTAGCTAGCTTCTTGCTTATAAAGAAATAAACAAATAGGTATTAAAACAAAGTAAACACATCGTAAGTATTCACGAACTCCACCATTATCAACACTGGTAAGTAAGACGCCCTGTTCCTTAAAAACACTATGGACAAAACACAGCTTTAAGTAAGCCTATGCCAGCACGATGGAGAAGACAATTTACGATGAGGATGGACCTATACCTTTCAACCACTTCCTTAAAATAGGATTCATAATAGCCTTCTCTATGCTTAGGAACAACTTGGAGATCAACCGAATGAAGTATCTCTGCACTGTCTCCTTAGTATTAATCTCCCCGTCGTGCCTTAGAACCATGGAGGCCTTAATCTCTCAAGCGGCCTTGACATCACTCAAGAGAAGCTTCTTCTAGGTCTCAGTTCAAACCAGTAGAGTCCACCGCATTTAGAAGTCCACCATCTTAAGTAGGTCTACCACCACAAACTTATCTTACTAGTTCTTCACTGACGAGTCCAAGCCTCCGACCAATTTCTTCCTAACATAGTTCCAAAGTTAGGTCCACCCATTTAGGTATTTTTACAAATAAAAATGGTTGAAGAGCTTGGGCATAGCTCTTACCACCAAATATTCACATAAGGCTTAGAAAGCCCTCAACAACCTCTACCTGTTTCGAAGGTATTTGATAGGGATAGCAATGGTGATAGTAAAGCTGCTCCTTCTTAGATTTGGTGAAGAGAAGGCACATTTCATGTTACAGAGACTCTTCGTACACTACAAATTGGAACCCATTTAACAGAGCCACCCATTCTTTTGGTTGTGGCAACCACACCACTAAGCCAAGAAACTCACCTACAATAAAGTCTAAAGAACACAATTGGTCGTAGATGAATTGCTCTTACTTACTTTACCATTTGGCTTTTTACTATTCTCCACCCCATTGTAAGTGTCAACAGTTTCCTCCAAATGCTCTTGTCGATACCTATCCTAAGGTATAGCCCTTATTACTACCGCCCTGTCAAACGCTTCCAATTGCCTCTTTATCTCTTTGTCTAATTGTGCTAGCGAGGTTGAAGCCTCCTTATCCCTTTGGGGTAGGGTGGAGGAGTAGCAATCCTTGTAGCCTCGAAGTTTGAGGATGTTAATGTATACTCACCAAAGTTTGCTCTTGAGTTTGACATCTTTGATGAATGTATAGAAAGGAAGAAAGCTTTGTTGATGAAGAAGGGAGTAATCAACAAAGAAGGAAACAATTGCAACAGTTGTAAGGAAATAAGATAGCTAAAGTTACAAAGGGGTAATCTATATGAGCAATGAAGGTATTTATAAGTCAAATGCTTGGCAGAGCAAATTGGTAGATATAGGGATCCATATCAACACAAATCCCCTCGCAAGCTGTGATGAGAACAAGTGGCCATAGTTTTGATCAGATGGCCTTATTCAAACGATAGGATAACTGCTCCTATATGTGCATCTGTACATGACATGATATCTGTCATATTGCAATAAATGCACTCAGGAAATGCATACTAAATCGAGAATTCAAATATTTTAGCTTCCTTAAGAAGTTTTACCAAGGTCCTTTCATCTCCCATACCAACCGTAATACTCTAGTAAGACTACACTCCAGCACAAATACTTCAATCCAGCCCTACTCTACCATCATCTGTTCAATCACCTTTACCTTAATCAAATGAAGGGCTAATTGCTATGCACTTCTTATCAACTAAGGAGATCGGATCTCCTATATCCCACCTCAATGCTTAAGTACCTAGCTTAGCCTAAGCGACATACTACTTAGGTCAATCGATCCTACTCGACTCCAAAATCGCTCAACTCGAGCATCTCCACATTTCATCCCCTAACTTAGGTTCAGGACATGCCATGTCATCACTTCCCCTACGATGTTAGCATACCAGTATGTCCTTTGAATCACCCAGCCAACATGAGGACTTTGGGCCTAAATCAATCATGCACTTAAGGAATCCATCCTTCCTCTCTCCTTGCCTCTACTATAGCAATGACACTAAGCGACGAGGGGGGGGGTGCCAATGTTGATAAGGCACTTGGACCTAAGCCCCTTAGGCCTATGCCAACCTAACCGACTCATGGCCTAGGCTATTCTCCTATGAATCTGGCCTACTAGAACATATAGCCGACTTCAGCCTAGACCTATGACATAGCCTGCCCAACTGCAACAACTCACAATGGCTAAGAGACTGTAGATAAGGTTAGGCGATTAGGTTAACAACCAACTCCTACAATCGTAGACTACGTTGGAGCTGCATGACTCTACTACCCCCAACTAGTGAAGGTGCCTTTTGCCCATTAACGGCTCTCCAATCGCTGACTCAACTCTTCTACAAATACTAGGTCACTACCCAATAGTAAACCATTTAACACTTTGCTTACTTAAGCTTTACCTTACTCTTTAGCGTACTTGCTACCCTTCTCTACACACTACTAACTTAAGCATATAAGTGACTATGCCAGATAGCCCCCCAATACCCCTCGCTGGTTCTTGTTTTGTAGGTTTATATAGCAACACAAAGCCCAAATTACTTCTAATCTCTACTTGCCAAAACCTAAGGTCAACAAAAGGTTATACAAGTTGAGTCTTAAGCATAAAGGATGTTGATTTTCATGTAGACATTTACTTTTTAGGTAGCCTATAATAAAGTATAAATTTGATGAGGCACTTTCTCTTAAATGTTATTCATTTCATGCTTAAATGAAGTATGTTGAAACCGTTGTAGTCTAATGGTATTATCAAGGTTTAAATACCTCCTCCCAATTGGCAAAAAAAAAAAAAAAAAAAACTTAAATGAAGCATATAAATATGTCAATATCCTTTTATTATTGTAGATGATGTCATAATGATATTTTATTTAGTTTTAAGGACTACAAAGTATTTAATAATGAATTGTAGTGTAATTAAGTGTAGCTTGAGTTCCCGAATGATTATTTAGATAAAACATCCTTGCTTCTACATCTTCTCAATTTCTCATTTTCCAAATGGTGATACCTTTTTCAGGGATTTATTCAAATCTTTCTAACTTTAGAAAGATAAATGCAAGTAAAGGCTCAAGTTTTGCAATTTTTCATTGCATTTTTTATTAACTTCATAATGGTCAAGTAAAATGTCACTTTTTTTTTTTATTAATCTATTCTTATGTTTGATTTGTGAAATAGCTATTTTAAAGAGTTACTATCATTGTAGAATAAGGAATTACAATTGCTTTATAAGATTAAAAATAGCTATTTCTAAGTTTTTTTTTTCTTTTTCCAATATATTTCCATATCTATTCCCAACTCTTCAAAGGAATTATAAGAAATAGTTATTGTTTCTCTATTCTATTTCTTATGAATTACAATTCCATTCTTATCTTATTCCATTCTACAAATCAAATATTTATGAGTCTACAATAAAGATGTTTGATTTAAATAATAAAGTATTAGTTACTAACCCCCTTATTTTATAATATTTATGATGTAGATTCTAGACTTTTTTATTTTCATTCTCTCAATTTCCATCTATGTTTCCTTTTTTAGATGTTGGCATGTGTAATTAATAGGTGAAACTACAAAATAGAAATAACGTCACCATGATGACATATAATAGTTAGAAAATATAAATAGTCCCTCTCGTTAATTTAGAAATTGATAAAATTTACCGGATGAAACTCCTTTTGGTTTGGAACATCAATAAGTACACATGTTGAAATTTCACACTATATTAGGGAGGAGGGAATGAATTCAAAGGGAAATGAAAGTGTGAGAAAACAATTAAAGAAGAAAGAAAATATAAAGAAAAAGTATAATCTTTTTGGTTTGAATTAGGAGAGAAAGAAAATGAGAGAAAATTGGTAATATAATTTATTTATTTATTTTTTTTTTTTTTTTTGAAAATCCCGTAAAATCTCTATATCTTGAAAGTGTGCTTCTAGTTTACGGGTAAACTTATCATTTTATTTGAATTCTCTCCCCAGACTTGTTTTACGTGGGCCAAGGAAAAATTTTACTCCATAGATATTCCATCTTGCCAACAGCCATGAAATAGCTGACTTGTTGGCACCAAGCATCTTCCTAATTTATTTCAGTCCTTTCTTTTGTTTCTATGATATTTGCAAGAATAGAAAACAAAAGAGGCGAGTAAGAAGGCTGAAACTATAAATTATAGCTGCTGCAATAGAGAGGTTGCAAAAGATGAGCTTTCATAGCTCTCTTGTTATGAAAAGTGATAAAGTAACATGAACTATATGCATGAGAAAGAGATGTCCCTCCTGTGACTAGTGATACAAAAGTAACATTCATATATATATATATATAATCTATGATGAAGGTGGAAGCTCTCCATTAATGAATAAGGAGAAGAGAATTTGTGCTCGAGCGGGTTGGTATCTGGGGACCATATGTCCAGAGCCTCTTACTGTCACGAATGTCAAGTTTTCGTAGCCCACAGGATACCCTCCAACCTTCAGATTTGAAACAATTATTCGCACGTCAGGTTAGTTTAATAAGGCAGGAATTATGGGAATGTTTCCTTAGTCCTTACAATTATGAATAATTTTCTGCTAAAAGAAGGCCAAAAAGAGGGTATCGGGGTAGATGTATTGAGATGGAAATCGAACCAATTTAGCTAAAGTTTGATCTAAAACTTATTAAAGCTGGTGGATTTTATATCGATTGGACAATAAATTCGACGGAAGGAAATTTGAGTAAGCGAAAGTACCTCTCCTTGGGTGTACCAAGGATACCAGGATGTCTTAATTGGCACACCAATTTTATTTATGGCATACTTGGTTGATGTTACTGGGACTACACTGTCTACATCGCCACTGCATAGAAGTGATTTCGGTTTAGAAATGGCTGTTGCATAAATACAATCATACTATGTGTCTACCAGCTAAAGAGTGTCAGACCTATATATCCATACACGCAAAACTTCCTTCATAAGCTCCTGAATGACTGGAAGCACTGTCGATGCTGAATCTTTCCACAGCCGATTGATCGTACCACTGCAACGAGAATGATACAATTCGCAATTGTGAAACAACAGGGTGTAGAGCTACTGTGTAAGGGAAAAGTGTTGGCACTGGGTAAGGATGTATATGCAAATGTACCTGCAAGTTTCCCAAGGATATGGCAGAGCAGTTACATTTGCATGAGGAGAATTCTGAACTTGAGGAGTGTTTAAGTAGGCATGGACATAGTTAACCGAGCACGGATCAAATATTGGAACCTGTTCATATTTCGCTCTGAATGAGTTCAAGATTGTCAAGGAGTACAAGGGACAAGCTCTTTTTTGTTGCCTGATTGCTTTGTTATGCATATTCAGAGAGCAAGATGTAACAATACTTACACTCAGAATTAGATGCAGAGTTACACAAGGGAGCATAGTAATCGTATCCGTTTATGCTACCAATGGCTTTGTTTTCTTGGAGAGTAATGTTTCTGCAGGCCTCTGATATGGCATTTGGACTAGAAAAGTTGCAGTTTGAGGTGATCCCAGAGTATATTTCGTCCGAAATCAAGGCATGACTCCAGTAGTAATCCACTTTGCCTCTTGAATTTGTTTCAAAATCTACATAAGCATTACCTATCTGTTTGGAAAACGACAAATATCAGGATTCATAAACCAACCATACAATCTCAAAGATGAATGCATATTGAATTCCAGATATTTCTTGACAGTTGACAGTCTTTTCCAATGGATGAACTTACAGCAATTCCTATGATGTTTATTACAGTTCCATTGGAGTTGTTATTCTTCTGGAGGATTAATTTAGCAAGCTGCGGTACAAAATGTCCTGCATGACTCTCTCCCGTGATGTGGAAATCCCTGCCCTTGTACTCGGGAAATCTCTCTAGCCAGTTCACAAGAAAAATGTAGGAATCATGGGCAGTTCTGCTGTCTCCACTTAAGGCATATTACGAGGTCCTATTTGAATAGGAAAATCCAACACCGGCTGGAGACTCTAGGAAGAGTATGTTAGTATCTAAAAAGATAAACCATGGTCAAACTGACATACTTCATGGAAGGATAACTTAATCTGTATATTATGGCTTCCTCTCAGCATACCCGCATTCCATGCGTAATGGTTTCTGTATAGACTTTTACCATCTTTATTAACCCTAAATGGCCCGATTTCCATCATAGTGCCATCACCAAAGGAAGAGCAACCTGGACCTGCCATGGACAAAATATAGGTGTCAAATTTATAGATTAAGATTTTTTGATATAGAATCAAGTACACCTCAATTGCTTAGGTTATAATTTCTTGGTGTAGAATCACCCTAAACAGTGTTTATTTCACAAGAAAATAAAAATAAAAAATAAAAAATAAGTCCAGAGAGCGTTTTCCGTGATTTAAACACTCTAAAATTCAAACAAATTACCTCCATTAAGCCAAAGCACCAGGGGCTTAGAAGAAGAATCTCTAGCTGACTCCACAAAATTATAAAACAATGCCTTTCCAGCTTCAGGATCGACAGTAACATATCCCGAATACTGATTAAAGTCGACGCCGTCGGGTTGGCCTGGCAAATTGTGTATCTTGTCACTTCCCTTGAGTCCATCCTGAGGGCCAATGTACACAGCTGAAGTGCTTGAAAAAGTTTCAGAGTTAGACCCTATCCATATTGAGTTGTTTGATAGGCTTTTCACCGACAATTCATCTACAGAAAAATAAAATGGATCAAAATTCTGAAATTTATTCCTGTGACATTGAACGAGAATTGCTATAAGTAGGGAAATCACGAAGATCGTGATAGTGTTTTCCATGTTTATTGTATCGGTAGTAGATATGGACTCTTTTGACTCTGTGCCTGTTATACACACATACATACATATATGTAGGTAGGTATATGAATTAAGAACTTTCTTATAATTATATATATATATATATATATATATATAGGTAGGTATATGAATAAAGAAGTTTCTTATAATTAGGAATTAACTATGATGATGTGTTGATTGCTATTAACACTTTACATGGGATTGATAATATAAATAAATACTAATAATATTTCGATATATGGTAATGATAATATATATATATAGAGAGAGAGAAAAAGAGAGAGAGAGGGAGAGAGAGAGAGATAGGTATATGAATTAAGAAGTTTTTTAAAATTAGGAATAAACTATGATGATTTGTTGATTACTATTAACACGTTACATAAGATTGATGATGTAGATAAATACTAATAATATTTCAATATATGATAACAATAATATATATATATAGGTAGGTATATCAATTAAGAAGTTCCTATTATTAAGAATTAACCATATTGGTATGTGAATTGCTATTAACACGTTATATGGGATTAATAATGAAAANCCTCTCATTTAAAACCTTGAGCAACATTTGGTGTTCCTGAATTATATCAAACCCTATTTCGAGCTCACTTTTCGATTGTGTTTACGTCTTAGTGCATGACATCCACACATTCACACTTAACCCCCCCTGTTCTCACCCTTTATTTTCCGTTCTCACTCGAACCTAAATTCCATCATCTTCCTTCCAAGTTCCGTTGCCTGCGATATGCATTACAGTTCAACCCGATTTAATATGATCCAAGCATAAAACCGGTCTATTCCAATTTTGGTTGAAGTGTAGTTGAACCTAGTTTCACTTCTTTAATCTTTGATCCTCTCATGTGTTCAGGTTAATTGTATGGACCGGATCTAATAACATAGACAAAAAAGTCCATCATTTCATGCTAAATGGTATCTGAGCTGCAAATTCTTAGCTTCCTTAAGTCACTTAAATGCTATCTATGAACTCAAATCAAGTGAACAGTTCTCTTTGCTAAGTGAAAGGAGAAGCATGAGAGATAAACTAGTCTCCAAAGGATATGTTTGTCATACGAACACAAGGAGTCATGGGAAACAAGACTGACCCAACATAGAGGATGTTTGTAAGTATGAAATTAATCAAATAATTCAACTAAACATAACAAAGGGCATCATCTCGGTCAACTTAGTAGGGTAACGAATCAATCCGACCAACTAAAGTGAAAATTGCTCAACCTTAATATCCTTATATCACATTTAGTCAATCTACTTTACATTTAGTTGACCTAGTTGATCTTTACTGGCTTTGGACAATTTTGCAATGGCTTGGGTATGCCTTTCCTCTAGAGGTGGGCACAGGGCTAGGTCGGCCTTGAACCAATTCAGAACTGCCAGTTCATTGGCTTGGCCATGTTAAATCGTGACGAACCAATGAGGAGATAGTTCCAAGTCGGTTCAACCCTTGAACAAACTTTTTTTTTAATATTTAATTCTTTATTAATTTCTTTTTTTATAAATACATTGATAATTTCTAATAATGTGATATCCTTTCTTTTTTTTTTAAAATATACTAATTCATTAATAATTTTTAATTTTTTTATTAATTTCCAATTAAATACAATTCCAACTTTTTTATTTTTTTCCCTTAAATTTTATTTTTTCCTCATATTCAAATCCTTAATATTTAATAAGTTTTACAAAAAAAATTTATATTAACTGAAATTAAATTTTCTATCTATTCTTAACATATAATTAACTTATGATTAATCATTTATATTAGTTTAATGATATTATTTAAAAAAAATTACCTTCACAATCACAAATAAAATAATTTTGATATATAATAACTTATTAGATATTATCCAATTATTTTTTTAACTTAGTGGCCTCTTTTTTCTTTTTCTCTTTCTTTTTATTTTTTTTTTTAAGGGAGTAAATCAACTGAACTAACTCGTAGATTCAATGGTAAGTTAGCCTGGTGATTCATAAACCATCGGTTTGAGCGGTTTCATCTAGGCAAACCGTCTAAACCCTTAAAGCTCGATGATCCGACTCAATCACTACCAGACCGAATCGAACCGGTTCACAATTTAAAACCGAGCCTTGCCCAAATCTAACTAGATGGAGAAGTCTAAGGAACTTTGAATCATCAACATTTTGATGCCTACTGAAGTCGTTTCATCATAAACATTACAAACCATGTCTAACATTGAATAAACTTGAAATATTAAAACCTCTCTAGACATTCTGTTTTTTACTCTCTTTAAAATATTTTTAAATCAAAAATCCAAAAAAGATTGAAGAAAAAGCCAAAAAATTAAGAAAGAAAAGAGAACAAATAAATTTTGAAATAATAAAAATAAAAGCATTTCCTAGAAGTGAAAATGTAGAGTTTTGAGTCAAAAATCATAATACACATATTTGAGTTGAGAGCTTTCAAGTTTCTAAAAGAAAACATTAAATTTTTTCAAAAGTTTGATATTAGTCCAATTTAATTATCATTAAAATTTAATTGAATCTTGACTTCAAATAGGATCGTCAATCAGTGATTCAATTAAGTTTAATATAAACTAGAACAGGAATGAATCAGAACACAAAAACCATCGAGTTAATCTCAAATAAAAAATTCTATACATGTGTATTTAACTTGTCCTAGAAAATGGTTGTCTTCTGTATTTCTTGAAACCTGTGGTCAATTGTGTATTGATTTTAGCTCGAAGCGATTGCCAACTGTAAGAACAGTCCAATTTCTTCTCGACGTTTCAATATATTTAACAAGTACCAGATACATAGAGGCGAGCTTAGTGCAGTTGGTTGGCAACTAGCTCTGGTCTCTCGAGAGGCGCGGTTTCGAACTCTACCAAAAGTGACTTTAGCCGATTATTTGGGGTTGGCTACGGATTGCCAAAGTTTGAACTTCAAAACACCGGCTATGGCCTCTTAACAATTATCCACCTACAAAAAATTTCAAAGCTAGAAATTGGTAAATCAGTGTTTAGAGATGCTTAGTGATTCTTAAAAGTCGAAACTTCGATTTCGAATATTGCTCAGGAACATCTTGGACTCAAAAATCCAATTTCGGCCAAGTACGGGAGTTTCAAAACACCACCACCACCACCCACTACCTAGAGTTGAACCGTCCTAGCGAGTGTGCGCAAGCTCGTAGTTCCAGGTAAGTTTTAGTTTTATTTTTTTTTTCCTCTTTATTTAAAGAATAATAATAAAACCTTTCTTCACCAACCAAAAAAAAAAAAGAAGAAGAAGAAAAGTTTCCAAGACGGCTTTTCTTTTGTAAAAATAAGTTTTTTCTTTTCAATTGTTTTGGGAAAAAGAAATCTATCTTAAGACCTCTTGAAAAAAAGAAAAAAATCTCTTTCAATTTTTTAAAAGAGTAAAATTTAATCACTTAAAAGTGAAGAATTTTTTTTTATAAAAAAAAAAGAAAAGAAAAAATCAACCAACTAAAAATTTTCTTGGAAAAAAATAAAAATAGAGAACTACATATGACTTAATCCTGAATAGCAAGTATGTATCACAGACGAATTCCCTCAATCGATCTCGTACGATACTTACCATTCTTAACCATACTAAGTTCAACCCATAAGATACTCACAAAGTTTAAAGTAGAGCTGTAAACAAGTCGAGTCGAAACGATACAGTGTTAAGCTTGAATTCAATTCAAATAGAAAAACTTAAAATTCAAACTTAATCAAGCTTTAATTTATAAAACTTGAGCTTGGCTCGAAATGAAACTCGATAAACTTGAGCTCAGCTCAACTAACTAAACTTGTTTAGACTTGATAATCTTAATAAATATCATAAATTTGATTAAAATAATAATAATATTTAAACTCGACAAAGATTTGAATTCGATCCAAGTTCAATTAGGCTTGCAAACTTATCGAGCCGAATATCACAAAGCTCAAGCTTAACTCAATAAACTACTTAAATAGCTCGAGCTCAAACTCGACTCAATTGTAGACAAGTCAAATTCAAGTAAATGCTGAGTCGAACTTGAGTAGCTCGTAAGTAGGCTCGTCTCATTTATACCCCTAGTTTAAAGAGAGAAGCTGTAGAGAGAAGCTATAGAGAGAAACTCTAAATGTAATTGTATTTCACTCAAATGACTAAATGCTTTACAATTAAAAAATATATCCCTATATATACAAAAGACCTTTACAAATGAATGGCTAAGATTAATTCAATCTAATTGTTATAACTGATTCTCACTTACTACAATCACCTACCATACCTACTACCGTACAAGAATTTGGATATCTCTAGAATTTTCTAACACCTTCCATCTTTTAGAAGCTTCAAGTAGGCTTAGGCTTTAAGAACCTCTTAAGAATAGCCCATTTTAAGGAAATCCATAACATTATCCCTCACTCAATCTGGTAACGCCCTCTTTACTCCTTTTTTAACGGAACTTCCGGATCTTGTCTTAAAAGTGCCATGTTGCTTCAATTGGTTCCTAACTAGCTTTACTCTTCTGTCTTCCCTTATATACTCATGCCTAGGAGTTTGTCCTCATCTTCTCACTCTATCTACTATAATCTCCTTAACTTCTTTGTCAAATGACTCCTATATTCCTACTAGAGCCCTTTGTTATACTGCTCTTGTAAGGTCTTCCTTATCTTTGTATAATAGTTTGAGCATACTTACATGAAAAACTGGGTGGAATTTTAACTTGATGGCAATCCCAATTTGTACAACACTTGCCCTACTCGTTTCACAACTGAGAATGGGCTTTCGTAACACCTTATTAGCCCTATATGTGATTGGCCCTTCGTATTAACTAGCCTCATTCTCTAGTTTTCTCTTTCAAATAACCATATACTCATGCTTAGGAGTTTATCCTCATCTTCTCACATGTCTATCAGCTATGATTTCCTCAACTTCTTTGTTGAATGACTCCCGTATTCCTATTGAAGCCCTATGTGATTCTTATAGGGTCTTCCTCATCCTTGTAGAATGGTTTGAGCATACTTACATGGAAAACCGAGTGGAATTTCAACTCGATGGTAGTCTTAGTTTGCATTACACTTGCCCTACTCATTTCACAACCGAGAATAGGCCTTCGTAACACCTTATCAGCACTATATGTAATTGGCCCTTCGTACATTGTATCAAATGTAACTTGACAAATACCTAACCTCTTACCTGATAATCTATTGGCCTATACTTCTTATCTACAATCTTCTTCATTCTTTTGACGGCTAGATCTAAGTATGTTTGAGCTAAGTTCTGGTTTTTCTGCCACTCTTTTACAAACTTATATGTTGGAGGATTAGACCTCGCATATCTCGATGTTACCATATTGGGAGTTAAGGGTTGTCTTCCTAAGATAATCGTGAAAGGACTCTAACTTTTCAATTCATTCTTCTGTAGATTAAATGAGAATTGTGTCATATCCAATAACTTAGCCCAATCACACTAGTTGGCTCCCATAAGATGCCCTAAGTATAGTTCCACCAAAGCATTCACCCGCTCTATCTAGCCATCGGTCTGAAAATGTAAACTAGTTGAAAAGTTTAACTCCAATCCCAAAAGTTTGAACAATTTTGTTTAAAATTTCCCCATGAACCTTCCATCTCAATCGCTTACAACATTTCTTAGTAAAACCCAATACTTTACAATATGTCTCAAGAACCTTTCTTTTTATTTTCTTTTTTCCTCCTTTTTCTTATTTTCTCTTTATTTTTCATTGAACATAGAATTTTATTAAAAATGAATAAATAATAAAAACCATTCTCCTTTCTTTTTATTTTTTTTCCCTACACTTCTTTAGTTAGTCAACATTTTGAAAAATAGAATTCTAACCCTCTTATTTTTCAAGAGATTTTATTTGATAACCATGTGGTTTTAAAAGACTGTCCCTAAACTAAAAAATTTGTCTTTCAAAGATTAGTGTTTTAGAAGTTTAAATTGGATTATCTAACCGATTTTAATTTCTATTTTCCAACTTTCGTTGATGGTAACTTCGAAATTCATTTCTAAAAAGAGTTTATACATCTTTTAATTCTTTCATCGAGCGATTCATAATTGGAGGGCCTTTTATGAATCAAAGGATTAAAAGATTCAAAATTTTCACAAATTTTAGCTCGACAACCTCTATAAAATAGCTAAAAACCAACCTAAGCACTAACTTACTTAGAACCTCCAATGATCTGCCCCTAAACAAAACAAAGCCACGTGTAATACAAGATAAACCCATCATTCGACTACAACAATAAATGGCTAAAATGATGGTTGAGAACAAATTCCTCATCAAAAAGCTTGTTGCTTTAGAAGAGCATTTGCTTCAAAACAAAATTCAACACATATATGTCAATGATAACGTGTTCTAGCCCAACTCACAAGTCTCATCTTAGCATTAGGCACTTGTTACCATGTGCTTTGGAACATACCAAAAGTCACATGCCAGATGCTCTAAAGCATAGTCTAAAAAATCTCCTGCAAACTCAAACAACATTAAAGATATGATCAAGAAACTCTAAGACACTAATGAGTTTAAAAAACAATCTGATTCTTGGACAACCTTTTCTAGCAAACATTTTCCCTTCATACAAGCCATATGAGATGAACCCTTTCTCCCCACATCAAGATCCCTTAAATGGAGATGTATGATGGTACAACGGAGCCTATGCTCTATGTGAGCTAATACACTTCCACAAATCATGATGGACTTATATGATGTTTCCAATGCCATCACTTGCAAAGCCATCGTAAGCACCCTTAAGAATGCAACCTGCACTTGGTATTGTGACCTCAAGCCCAACTTCATTGTGACCTTCGAAGAACATACCATATCTTTTCTCTATCACTTCATGACAAGCAAACAATCGAAGAAGTGTCTTGCTTTATGACCATCCATCAGCAACTAGACAAGTCCCTACATAAATTTTATACATTTTGGTAGAGATCTGAATACCAGATATGTTAAATTAAGATTACAAATACTTAAATTATCTTGTTCTATATTGACAATAACTTTCTTAGGAAAAATATCTTCATTTAGAAAATTTAGCAAATTTTAGGATATTGTTAGGATTTATCTTACACCGATATACTATTCATCGATTGTCGAAACTAAAGGATATATATTTGACCAACATGTTGTATTGTGATAAGACAAGATAATACTTCATAATATATGTCACATATGTTTTTCCAACTATTCAGTGATTTCTAAATTGATGGTTCTCATCCATACCAACTTACAAATAACAATTTAGGAATGTCTATAATTTTAGTATTATTGCTTTTGCATACTTCATTGTTTGTAAGTAACCTTTTTCATTTTCATCATGTATTCAAAAAAATTATATGGATGCATTGAACATATAGGGCTTTCTAAAATTTTCATCTAGGAAGAGGGATAATAAGACATATTGGATATTCAATTATTCAAGTATTCAAGAAATGGAAAAAAAAAAAAGGTTTATTGACAATGGCAATTATGAATATACCAATGAATTTATTGCTTTTTCTTTCAAATTGTTATTGCACATATATATATAAATGTAGCTTTTCGATATATATTAACAAATGCTGCATTGTGATGTGTGTGCAAAATTGATAAAATTAAATACATGAAACTTTAATAATGCTTCGTGGAATATTAAGATAGTGATTAAGGTTCTCATAGACAAACAACTAAAGTTAATGTTTATCAAGTACAAATAAAGGTTAGGAAATAAAAAGTTGAATTCTTTGACAATTTATACAGCTTAAAATTCTAGTAAAAAAAAATATTAATGTTGCTTTAATTATAAAGATTATTACCTTATAAATTTTCAAAAATATTATGGAAGTGGAAAGATTTGAAGCTTAAATGAAGTGTAAATGAAAGAGGAAAATATAGATTTATTAGGAATATTATTGCTTTGTCCATCATATTATTAAGTTAAATTTTAATACTAAACATTTCAATAGTTATTTTCTAATATCTTTTAAGTGTATTTCAAGTAACTAAAAAAGAGAGAAAAAAGAGTTATCATATTTCGCTTTAATAATATAAATATTACTATAAGTACTCCTTAGGCGTATGCCAAACTCTTTTACACTATGTAATCTTTGCTTCCATTTATTGCTCAAACTCATCAAACATGGGAAATAACAAAAGGAATAAAACACAGACGAAGCTAAACGATTTGAAGTTGTAACATCCATGACTTCCTAGACAGCCTCTAGAAATTTGATTTTATTCATTTCTCGACACCTAAAGTTTCTTCAAAAATCAATGATCATATCTGCGAAAGACTGCGCATTCCTTTGATTTCTGAACTGCTGGTGGTGGTGATGGTGTTGGTGGTGATGTTGGTGGTGGTGGTGATGGTGGTTCTTGATTTGATCGGGCGGTAGTATAATAGCCTCGCTTTGAGCATTGAGGAAACTTCTCATTCTTTCATCATCCATGCCAAAGGAAGCTGCAAGTTCAGGTCCCATAAGGGCATGGAGTATAGAGTTTTGTCCTGCTAGGAATTGTGGCCTATTCCTGTGTGCTGAGACAGTGAATCCAAAGAACTCGAAGGGGCCGTTCCGAGATGCAATTTGGCAAAATGGGAAGTATCACGGCACCCAAAAAACATCCCCTTCCTTCACTTTGGCATTCATTGCAGCCGACCCATTCGGATAGCCAATTCGAATGGTTCCCGAACCCCTCAACACGATTCCATACTCGGTCGCGGTTGGATTGACATGAGGTGCCATCATGGATCCTGCGGTCAGATTGACGAGGTGGACGCCAATGCCAGATTGTCTGAGAGGTCTATAATTGCTGCCATCAAGGGCCACACTCCAACCATAGTTATTCCTGAAATCTGGTTTCCGATCGTAGAGATTATAAGAGTAAGGTGCTTCTCCAGTTCGGCAGCCCCAATCACCATTCTTCTGATCGTCCATCCGGAAGATAGAAGGCAAGAAGAACCTTTTCCATGACCATGTCACTTGTCCTTCATCTTCCTCAGGATCTTCCTCAACAGCCACCATTCTATTGAGATACGTCCTTCTATCTTGCTCCTTCCATTTCAGGAATTCTGCCCAAGTGCTGGACTCATGAGTATTGTCATCAATGTGTACAATTGGACCTTCATGCTGTGCCATAAACATCTCTCGCAGTTCTTTCTCCGTGACATTGAATGCCGTGGCAAGTGTTTCGAGGTCGAATCCGGTTAGTATAGATGTTGGATTGGTTCCTCCACCAATGAAGAAAGACTGAAAATGTCTTAGCCCCAAGCTCTCGGAAGTGTCAATGCTGCATATTACACGAAGCCTCTGAGTCATATTACACGAAGCCTCTGAGTCTCCCCCGTATTTACCAAGTAAAATGCTGTTCCAGCAGGAACTCCGTATACATCTCCGGTCTTCAGTGGTCTCTCAACAAGATTATCATTATGCATAGCTCCTAGTCTTGCTTCCCCTTGGCGAATGAAGATGACGAGATTGGAATCGACATATTGAGGAATGAAGAGAGTCTTAGGCTCCATAGTTATAAACCCGATATGCATAGGTCTATCCACTGTTTTGCCACCAACGCTCCTCGCGATCCTCATCTCTCCTGCGTCGGTTTGAATCACCCTCTTGAAGTCCTGCAAAAGGAAGAAATCCCGTCCTCCTCTCTCGAACGCTCTTTCCCTCCTTCCTCTTCTCTCATATTCTTCTATTGATATCACTCTTGGCCACCATGTCTCCTCTTCTTCTTCATCACTGTGATGTTTCGCAACGACACTGGTTAAAACACCATTGAAAAGGATAGTTAGCAAGAGGAATATAGCAAGTTTACTAGAACTCATGATGGGGGCAGAGTTGAATACTATGGTTATGTAGCAGATTTCTTAATAATGGATTTTGTGTTTGGTGGGTTTAGTGTACCCTTTCTTTTGTGCAACTGAGGTTTTAAAACAGGAGGACGAGAAAATGTAGGGTAACAGGTGTTTCCATGCAGAAAACAAGGGGTTTGCTGGCCTGTCGTGAAGTAGACACAGTAGAGTCTTTGAGTCTTTGACGAGAAAATTTCGTAACCTCCATGGGAACAAGTCCATGCGCTTTTCTTGCTTTTCTTCAGCCAATACAAACTTAAATCGGTTTCATGGAAAATGAATAAAAAGAGTACATCATATCTAGAACGAATTTCTCATCTAAATAATTAAAATCTCTATGTAACATGTAAAAACTGTTGCATCTTCGCTCGTGCAAGTTATTGGTTAATTGGTACATCCTTCAATACTTCAGAAATTTGTGCTTCTTGCAATTCTTGGTTTTGATCTAATTCAATTGTTGGGCCAAATTTTTCAACTTATGACTCTTATTTATTCAAGAGTCATAAAGCAGGATTTTTCTTGGTGAGTGTTTCTTCACATCTAAGTTCAAATAATGGTTTAGTTACTTTTTCTTTTTTTTTTTTATGTAACTTAACTATTGTTTCTAAAAAGTAAAATAGAATAAAGGTTGGAAACAATTCAACGAAACTAAAAAAGGTCGTGAACAATTTACACAAAAGGAAGTTGTATAAAGAAGAGGAACAAACAAGTCTCTTCTCGTTTATATTTCGGTTATAGAAAATTCAAGAATTATAGTAGAAGCGACAAATTTTGGAAAAATTGTAATCATTATTGTTGGACTTGTAATATTAAAATTGGATGTGCTGGGAGGTATATGGTTATGCATGAATAGATTCAATAAGTTTCTCTACATAAATTTAATTGATTTTTTTAGGAAGATGAATGCAATTGTCATTTATTAAGGAAGAAAGATATTAAAATTTTGAAGGTGGTAGGAGGTAGGTTTTTGAATTTAATTGTCCTGAAAAGACTTCTGAAGAAGATTTATTATTTTGAATCAAGCAATTGATTAGATACCAATCATGGTCGTTTATGGCTATCAATTTTGCCAGAAAACCCGATTTTGGCCTTGGTTCAATAGACCGATTGTTTCTTGCTTTGGGAACCATGAAATGAAAGAAGAAAAAGACACGTATAGTGAGAGAGGATTAAAACGTGCTAATTTTGATTTACATTTGGTACTTGTTTATTGAGCATACAATTCATCATAACTAAATGTTTGTCTGTGGCAAAGAAAAGAGAGTTATAGAGAATCATTGAAAAAAATCGATAAAAGCCACCTGTTTGTTTGTTGCGATTACAACTTTCTTCAAAAGTTTGTTGTGCACCATACTTTGGCATATCAAAATGACCTTATACTCCATCTACAATTTTAAAAGTTTTTATTTATTTATTTTTTTGTGAATAAGCTAGATAGTAAAGATATTGCATATTGATTTTCTCCATTATGATGTTCATTAAAATTACAATTTGATGGATGATCTTCTCCAACATTTTTTTTTTTCAAATATGTTGTTGCTTGTCTTGATTAATAATTCATTCATAGCAATGGTTAGATTTAACCTAGAACTTGATGTCATCTCCACTAAAAGTAATAAGTGCAGGAATGACTATTCCTCTTGAAGTTTACATTCTTTTTCTTTATTTTTCTATTCCCTAAGGTTGTAGTTTAGTGATGAAGATATCTTTTGTGATTATTTTTCTTTTTTTAGTCCATTTTTTCCATATGATTGTCATTTAGCTGTCATGATATTTTTATTTAACTTATGGAACTTATTTATTGGCATGGAAATTTCTATAGTTGTCATATCGAATTTATACAAGGTAATACTCTTAGGGAGGCCTATGCATATATGTTTCCTTAATGCTTCTATTCTTCTTATAGCTTAAGTAAAGTTATGCAATTTCATGGAGATATCAATTCTATTCATTCAATGTATCGTTATAGATATCGCATTTAAAGTCATTAAAGGAGCTTTGTTTTAAAGAAAATGATAGTTTTCTTTTAATAAATTATATAACATGTACTAGAGGTGAGCAAGTAACCCTGTTGTATAAGGTACCGCCGTATCTTGCTCAATCGGGTGGGTTTTGGATGAGTAATTAAAGTCATACAGTAGGTTCCGAATAGTAATTTTTCAAAACCTATTTTTACAAGGCAAACTATGAGTAAGAAGTCAAGGTACCCTATATCTATCTTACAATCTGTACTATGAAGCATATAGGTTACTGGTTTTAGCGTCTCCATCTTGTAATAGTAATTAAGTAAAATTAATAAATAAAGGATGTAATCTCATTAAAATAAGTGAAGCTTAACCTATTGGAGACCTTAAACTAAACACTTGTTAGTTCCTTCCATTCTATCTTTCATCTTTAGGCTCTACTCAATTGTTGTTTTCTTTGTATTCTTGCCTCCTTTATTAAATCTATAATCTATTAAAGTTTAAAAAAAGTAATTTGACTTCTTAGTTTCTACTTCTAGTGCCACCTACAAACTATAAGGTACGTCAATTACTTATTTTTTTATAGTAGAATAGTATCTTTGTTTTGTGTTTGACAAAAGATTTATTATTATTACTAAAGCGAAATCTCGTTCCCTTAAAGTATAGGGAGATTATTTTACTGATATATGTATCTTAAGGAAGAAAAATATTTTATTTTAAATTTATGCTTTGTTCTGTTTCCATGTTATATCTTCATCTTTCCATAGTTAATTATTTGATCTCATATTATCATCACATCCATAATTATTGAATCATATATATATATATATAATCTTGTAAATCTTTTATTCACATTTTAATAAACTTTGTAAATTTTGCATTAAGTACAGTTTTTATTGCTTTTAATTTTTAGAACAGTGTGCTTATTCCTTTAAATATTTCTACAATGTGATTATTATAAAATAAATGTTTTATTATATAAAGAATGCTTTGTATAACTTCCATAAAAGTTTATCTATAATAATAATGGTTAAAGAACTATTTAAGGAAAAAAAATTGTCAGATTTAAACCTCAATAGACTTTGTTCATTGGCATCATTAGAAAGATTAGTTAAATTGCGTAATTACTTTTCTTTAAAAAAAAAAAAAAAAAAAGAGGTCAAGTTTGTTTTATATTTTGAAAATATAGCCATATTAAAATTTATAAAGAAAATTTTTAAAAAATCTACAAGTTCTACAAGATACCCTATACAATATATAATCTATAAAGTACAAGTTCTAAGGTATCATAAGATAGGGTATAAGTAGCAAGGTTTTAGAATCTGTACCTATAGGTTGGGGTATAGATAGGCCATATATCTTACTTGCCATTTTAAATTTTAACCACGTAAAAAAGGGATGAAAGTTTACCTTTTGGTATTAAATAAATTGATCTTGACATAGCTAGTCCCTCTATTGTTTCCTACTTTGGGTAATATTAGATAATCTTTTTTTCACGTTCATATTATATCTTTGTTGGTAATAAAATATAAAATTTGCATTATGCATGGAAGTGCAATAAAACATAAAGACATAATTTTTTGTAGTACTTTGTCCAATGCATTAAGGTTTATTCAAGGAAAAACACCACATCCTTAAATTTTGATTTTTTTTTTTTTTCCTTATTCTATGATCTTAATGTAAGGTAAAAATGGTGTGGTTTAGTTCGGTATGATTTACCCCTCAGAGTCCAACTGAAAGCTAATATTATGATTTGATTTTTTGTCCTAACCTATCTTTGTGATTCAATTCATAATTTTTTTGAATCTAAAAAAATAATTTGGTGCAGTTCATTATGTAGTTCTAATAGAGAAATACTCACGTTTTAATACATGTTTTTCGAGCCATCAATAGGAAAAAGATTTTCAATGTAGTTTTGAGATCAAGGACTTAAAGCTTTCATTAGAGGCAACAATTTTCACATCCTAAACAATGTATTAGGGCACTATACACTAGAAACAACTACTAAGTGCTTCTATGATTTAGTTGGTAATTTAGAAGTTAAATAGTGTCTAAATTAACACAATTGAAATAGAAAAGAATCATTCTTCACTTATTTCTAAAATCAACAAAATGGAAGTAGAATATTTAGAATGTTTGGCTTTGCACCATTCACTAACATTCATATTTAAAGGTAAAAACACAAGTAGATGGACAAAAAAAAAATCATATTTTTTAAAGAAGGCTACTACCATCAAATTTCCACAATCAACATAGTGATTACTTTAGCTTCTTCTTCCTTCTTTTTTTTTTTTTTTAATTCTCATGGGATGGTTTAGTTAATAGCTTCTTCGAACCTTAAAAAACATTTCAGTTCAATTTGTAATTCTGTTGACCTATATAAGGTTTGAACTAATTTACCATTTGATTGGCCCTAGCCACTTTGTGATTCAATTGTGTTATTTGTTTAGTCCACCCTTTAGGCCCTCAACACACTCTCTTGGCTTAAAGGGCTCCCCAGCCCATGTTTCCCCAATACTCATGCACTTGGTCCAACTTTCCCACCAAAATAGAAGACCTTCAAGGGAAGCGACATGAAAATAGCATACCATGGCAATATGGGAAATACAGAGGAATACTATCTAAATAGTGACTCCTCACCAACTGTCCAAATTTGAACAATCCTCATACCATCTAGGGGATTTGATCTTATCAATAAGTATACTTTACCAAGTAAGATCTGATGTTGCATATTTATCTCTACCTCAAGGAAGGAAGTACAAGCCAATAAGGAAAACCATCTATGTAGCCAAATCTAAGGGTTTGCTTTATCTGATAAAGCCCTTTAGGTAACATCATGGACAAGGATCACACCATTGAGAGTCATACTCACACGTTAACCTAGGTCTACTCTCTTTACCCCTAACTCTCTTGGGTATTAATATTAAATGTTCTATACATCTTTTGGTCTTCTGATTGACTTAAGTATCAAAGTGTTTACCCATGCTAGATAAACAAGCCTAAATGAATCTTCAAACATCAACATTTTGGCATCCACCATGGTCATTTGAGACAAACAAAGCATTGATTTTCCCAAAGCTTCCAACTACCTACCCCTAGACAAAACGGGACCATAGGCTCCTCATGATGACTTTATCATTCAATTCAGACAACAAATGATTGAAATGATGGCCAAAGACAAATGCCTCACCTAAAAGCTTGCTACTTGAGATGAGCGCTCACTATAAAACAATAGATAACTTGTACAATTCAGCAACAATGTATCTCATCCCAACTCACAAGTCCCTACTGCATGGAATACACTAAAAACCTCCCATTGAGCATCTAAGGCCTAGTCTAAAAGGCTTCTTATGAACCTCAACATAAACATGATCAGGAAGCTTATTAACGTAAAGGAGTTAAATCAATAATATGACCCTTAAACCATCTTCTCCATCAGATGCTCTCCCTTTGTCTAAGCTAAGAGAGAGGAACTCCTTCCCCCCCAACATCAAGATCCCTCATCTAGAGATATACAACAACACCATGAACCAATGCTCTACATAACCTATTATACTTCCAAGATGGATGTGCATGATGCTTCCAACACCATTGCTTGTAAAGCCTTTACAAACACTCTTAAGAATGTTGCTTACACCTGGTACTATGCCTTAAGCCTAACTCCATTGCAAGCTTCGAAGACCTTAGCTAGTCTTTCCTCTAACATTTTCTAATAAGTAAGCAACTAGAAAGAGAAACATCATACTTGATGACTAGGTGAATTTGGCTAGGTATGGTTTGCCTCCTTTACTAAACTGAACCTAAAATTAATGGTTCATTTTTTTATTTATTTATTTCGAACCTAACCTTATGGTTTGTTTTGTAAATTTTTCGAACCTAAAATTAAATAGCTTGGTTTATGGTTTGAGCTGTTTTTTTTTTTTATTTAACAAATATGATTCATTTACATTTGTATCAATTTAAATTTTAGTATGCTATTTAAGAAAATAACTCAGGATTTTAGATTCTCATCTTTCACTTTCGTGATTTAATATGTTTGTTACTTCTTTTCAATTCCAAGTGTTTGGACCTATGATTTTCTAGTGGTAATTAGCAACGAACGATTGTGACTTGCAATTTACGACAACTAGATGAAGGGTGATGCCATGATGGTGAATCGGAAATAGGAGAGGCATAGCTTCAATCTAATTCATTTTAGAATAATGTGATGTCGTGATAATTTTAGGGTTAGGGAACATTGCATGTGCATAGTTGAATTAGTGCTTTGTAATTCCATGAAATTTTTTTTAAGTCTAATCGATACAATTTAGGTATTTCAAACCAAATCGATAATTGAATTTTTGGTTTGATTTGGTTCACAGTTTGGTTAATAGCTCGTGATTAATTTACCCACCCCTAATGACCATCCACTCAGTACCTGGATGAATCCCCATGGACTACCTCTTGCACTTCTGTACCACCATGCTTGAGATTCCAAATCTTGACATGAATATGGCACTTAATACAACTATATGGGGGGCAAAAGATTGCTACCGGTTCTTTTACTCCTTCACTAAGAAGATACCCATAATTTTCACTAGGTTTTAGCAAAAGTCCCACATATATCACCCAAGAAGACAGTATCAACATCAGAAGGTAGCTATAACAACAAAAAACAAACAAAGGCAGCTAAGATCGATCCCTAGCAAGAGATCAACATGACCTCTATATGAAGAATGCTAGCTTTGGCACATAGAGCTAAACCAACTCCAAGAAAAAGAGCCATGCTATCATGCTCTTCAACAATCACTAGGAGCTCACCAAACCTTGATAGCAAATACTACTCAAAATTCAAGACCATAAAATCCTCACCTAGTCAAAGCATATACATTAACCCCATTTGCCAAGTTTCCAACAAGTACTGTGAGTTCCACCATGACCATGGTGTTAGTAATGTACCCTAGGCCATATGGATTTTATGTCACTTAAATGTTTATTGTAATATGAGTCATTTTATTTATCACGTTATTATCAGCTTTTTAACATGATAAAAGAATTTATTGAATATTTGTTCTTTCTTATGTCATTAAAGCGTGTGACTGTAACAATAAAACCATAAGGTAATGAGAACATCATTCTAAATTATCTTTAGTAGTTCGTTATATAGAACAATAATGAATTAAGACTAGTATATTAGCTTAATGATAATCATGTTTTACTGATTATTGATATGAGATATTAATTCAACATATAAATACATGTAGGAGTACATTATATTCGATTGACCCACCGTAGGAGTATTACATGGTCAATTTGATAAGTACCATTCGTAGTAGTATTATTTTAGTCCCTTGACCTGATGACACTATGGATTCTTACATAGTAACTTACATGTTTAATTCGGTTCTCTATCATTTTTTTTTAACCAGATGATTATAAGACTGATTGGATATGGAGTAAACTATGTAGAGGAATACGAGTGCTAGCAAAAGAATTTGTCCCTATCATTAAATTGAGAGAGATATCTTTTAGGGCACTTAACTAATAAGACTGAGAAAATGCATGGCCATGCTTAAATGAATTAATAAGGAGTTATTAATATCATTTGTCTAAGTTAATCAAACTCTAGATTCAAAAAACAAGTGATTGAAAAATGTAAGAGTGTTTTGATCCACACTTTATGTTTAATCATTAGATATCGTGTGACAAAAGGACCTAATAACTAACTGTTTAATAGGTAAAGTAGGATCACTGACCTTCACTTAATTTGGGTAGGTATAGTGTCTTGGTAGAGGCTACTTATTTTTAGTAGGTCTAAAGAGTTTTAAGCCTACTATCAACATTAAGTGAATCTATAGGGTTGCACATAAAGAACGAACTAAATGGGCTACGGGAATTATAGAAATATTTATTATTCTTAAATAGTTTAAGGATGATAAATAATAATGTTTATTATTTTTGGAGAAAAATAATAAATAATAGTATAATATATTAGATATTTTCTTTAATATCTTGCAATATATCTTTAAATATCTTTAAGAAGATATCATCGCTCATATATATATATATATATATAGAGAGAGAGAGAGAGAGAGAGAGAGAGGTAGCTCTCTATTAGTGTTACACTGATGTTTGTCATTAACATTAGACTCGTAGAGAAAGTGTACATAGCTAAATAGAGAGAGAAAACACTAGTTATTGTAAGATTGATCCCGTATGAATACAGACTTGACCAAAAGCTACTAACATATTGCTATCTCTCAAGGCCTATTTCGGTTTTTCTTAATTTAACTTATATTAAATCCAACCCACTTAATTAAATTTCTCGACATTAAATTAAAGAAAATATATTTTTCTTTGAAAAAAATGTTTGAAAAATAATTTAAAGTCGCCAACCAGTAAAATTAGTAAAAAATGAAATTAGAGTTTTGGGATGGGAAAACCTTAATTTAGCTACTAGTTTATGGATTTTCTAAAAAATCAATTTTTCAAAAGATTTAACAAGAAAATCTCAATTCGGAGGCTAACTTATTAAGATCAATTCACATGTAAAAATTAAATAAATAACTAACGTGCCTTTATTTTTATAATTTTTCAAAAAAATGAGAAAGTATGCAAAGGATGTAAAAATGCATAAAAATGAAATTTTTATTAAGAAATTTCCCTAAAAATGAAAAGAAAATAAAATATTTTACAAGTTTAACGGTTGCCCTAGAAGTACTTACGTACCTGTTAATTGAGATCAAATTGATTGTAGTTCTTATTTTTAGAAAAACTTTAGTGGGTTGATCTTTTTTTTTTTATTTTAAAAAATTGGACCATATTTATGTTTATTAACCGTTTTATTTTTATTAAGAAAAATCCCTAAAAGCTTAATTTTTGCTCCCAATTAAAAAAACCCTAAAAACCTAATTTTTTAAAAGTCCCAAATTAAAATTTTTATTTTCTAAAAAAACAATAACTAATAAAATTTTTCATTGTTCAAGAAAAACCCTAAAAACCTAAAAATGCGATTTTTATGAAATATGCAATTTTCTATATAATAAAAATTTTATATGGAAAATATACTTAAACCATGGAAAAGATGTCCCCTCATAGAAAAGATATTGAAAAATGGAAAAGATGCAAAAGATATCTAAATAATAAAAAAGATATTTAACCATAGAAAATATGCCAATTAAATATTTCGAGCCTTTCCAATAGTTGTATTAGAAATGATACCTTGGGATGGATGTAAAGCTAAGCAAATTGCTTTTGCTCTAAGAACTAAGGATTGTGTAGATTGTAAAAGATGTGAATTTGCCTGTCCAACTGATGCTTTAAGCGTTTAGGTTTATTTATGGCATGAAACAACTCGAAGCATGGGTCTAGCCTATTAAATAGGTTCCATAAAAAACCATTTAAATAAATTTTGAATACAATTGATTTATTTTTACCAACAAAATCCCATCCTAAAAAAAAATCATATTAATATATATTTTATTTTGGGCATGGTTTTTTTTTAAAACTAATTAAGTGACAAAATGATTTTTCTAAAAATCCCTAAAACACTTACTTTGTAAAAAAATGCAATTTTTTCTAAAAGACATGCAATTTTCTAAAAATATGTGTTTTACTAAAGTAATTCAATTTTACTAAAAATATGCACTGGATGTGATTTTGTAAAATATGGGATTTTATAAAATAATGCCATTTTGAAAATATAAAATCTAATTAAAAAAAAATTAGTTTAACTAAAGATTAGCCAAACATACTAAACAATAAGACTACAATTAATTAGTAATAATTAAAGACCGACATAGCAATAAAAGAAGTTAGTATAAGTTTTAAAAATAATGAAATAAATAAAACAAATTGCACTATAAAGAAATAGAAAAAAATAGTTATAATAACAAAACAAACTATTCACAATAATAAAAAACCACTAGTATGTACCAACGAATCAGATCCTGGAGTCTTATGGCATGTGGGTTGGTTTTATGCACATAGGTTAGGTTAGATCATGCGGATCAAGTTAGTTTTGTTAATACAAAAAACAATCTAACGCCATAATAATCGTTTTGGGTATCCATTCAAATGTATTTAATGCCAATACCTTGAAAAATAGTGCTCAATTAGAAGAGTTGATGATGTTTAGGCATGCTATAGCAAGTGACTAGTTTGGTTGGCATGCACAACAAAGCTGCTTAATTGGTGTTGGCTCATGCGGTGAGTTTGTTGCTATCCGCGTTATGCTGCCTGTAAGGGATAATAAAAGTAGCATCGGGTTATCAAATATGGGTCGAGAGAGTATGAGAAGGATCTATGTTGCAACGATAGCTAGGTTATGTACAGGGCTAGGTAGGTTGTACATTGAAGTGGCCGTAGTGTTGGTGAGGACACAATTGGGGGTTGGGTGCTGGTCGTGCTGTGGATGTTGGGGTTGTACATGTGTTTTTGTGTGTATGGGGTTGTGTGGGTCGTGCAACTATGTGTAAGGTGTGGAATTGTGTGACTGTGACTATGTTATGCAAGCACAGATAGGCTAAAGGATGAAGGTTGGGTAGAGTAGAGGGCTGTAGTTATTGATTTGGGGTTATTATAGTAAAAAGAAGTAGCTGGTGGTGAGTTGGTGCTAGCTATACATTAGGCAATTATGTGTAGAGATGAAGGAGAAGGGATTGTGACTATGCATGGGGCTTAAAATATCTTTTTTATTTGACAAATGAATTACCTATTTATAAACAAGTAATTTGAACCTCTTAGATTTTTTAAATCTTTTGGATAAAGATTTAATCTTGATTAGGGTTTAACAAATCTAATTTTTTTTACAAGATTCGACATTATCTGCTTTAGATTTGTTAATTTCTTAAATAATTTAATCATAATTCTATTTAAACCCTAAAAAAATCTAAAGATTTGATCCAATTCATTAAAAAAAAATTAGATTCTAGGAGTTCTACATTTTCTCTCTCTTTCCCACTCTTTCTTGGCTAGATTTAGAGAAGATAATGATGTGGTTACGTACAAAGCACGTGACTTGACATAGAAAAAATAAAAATAAAAATGCGCATTGTTGGAGATCAAACCCCTAATCTCTTGCTCTTTTCACATCCAAGTCTTTGTCCTTACCAACTAACTGGAGCTTCTTTTCTTGTAAAAAGCAATCAAATTATATTTAAAGTCTAAAATCTAGGCCTAACTTTACTTTAGACTTTCACCATCAAGCCCAATTTAACCCAAACCAATGTAAAAAGGATCCTAACTTTCTTGTAACCCAAAATATACATGCTAAATTTATTGTTAACACTATTCTTTTTTAATTTGATAAACCTAAGTCTTATTTTAATTAATCCAATTAAAATACTTAAATTGGAAAAAAATCCATTTTATAAACTTAAATATTTTATTGGGCTAATTAAAAATATTTTTTTTCAATGAAGCTTAAAAATTTTAAAGACTCTAAATTTATTAAATTGCATGTATATTTTCGACTATAGATTGATCCAACCCTAAATGACTAACTAATTCGACTCGACACTTTTGATACTTTTTTTTATTTTTAATTTTTTTATTTTTTTAGCTTTTTACAAAAATTTTTTATTTTTTTTAAATTTTTTGTAAACCTAGCCTAAAAACTACAATTAAAATAAAGGATGATAAAAATGGAGTGTCTAAATCACCTATTTTAGAAGTTTGTTTTTGTGTGGATACTAATAGAAGGTGTTTGTATATTGCAACGCCTAATGATCTGCAAATATGTGAATTAAAAGGGCTTCAAACAAGGTAATATTTGTAGTCACTTCTTAATTTCATTGGTATTCATGGATCTTAAGGTGTTTAGGTTAATCAGATTTAAAAAATTTGCAACCTTAAAACCTAACACATGGACACTTAGAAGGAATGCACACAACTAAAGCATGCCATCGATGATGCCATACATAGAGATTATCTCAAAGAATATGTCACTAACTAAGCCAACTACACTTACCTCTCAAGACAGGTTGACGTAAAGAACTGTTAGACGTAAGGTCGTCTAACGCCAATAACATTATCAACCAACTTACCTACAACACTATATATAGGATAGGAGCGCCTTGGTAATAGGAGGGTAGTTGAACTCCTAGAGTAATGCTTGCACTTAGCTATGAAGTTCCAATAAGTACTCAACCTACTAAGCAAAAGACAAAAGACAAACACCTACATATGCTTTTTATAGATCATATATGGAAGGAATCATCACCTCATGATGACACCTTAGTCATCAAAGTTACAATCATGAAATTTGACGTTTATAAGATACCTATCAACAATGGTAGACTCTACTAATATTATTTCTATGTAAGTGTTCACTAAAATAAGAGATAGTATTTCAGTACTATTTAAGCTTTAGGACAACAACCTATACTACTTCAATCAATAACCTGTTAAGGTGGCCAACCTTGTTTCTCTCCCCATAGAACTAAGTGGAAAAGAGTACGTAGTGGAGACCTAAGTCGACTTCTTAATCATAGACGCTAGGTCGCCCTACAATACCATTCTTGGTGAATCAATGCTAAACGTCGTCAAGATGTACACTTTCAACCTTAAAGCAAAGTTTTAAACCTAAATCAAACCTAACATCTACAATGGTAGCCAACATGTATCTCATTCCTATTATGTTTAAGCTCTCTCCAACAAACATGTTTTACAAGTGGAATCCAACCTAGTCATTACACTTAACAACATAAGTGAACCAGCCAAAATCATAGAGACTATCCAAATTGGTCATCAGCTTGAGAAAACAACATAGATAGGTACATCTACGTCTGTAGATCTTAGATGGCAACTCCTTAGGTTCCTCCAAGCCAATACTATTGCCTCGTTACCTTTTGATATGCTGGGCAACCTGACACATTTCATGACTAATTGCCTCAACATTGATCTTGATGCCAAAGTCGATAAGCAAGAGAAAGAAAATTCACGCTAGAGCATCAAGCAACAATAGAAAATGGGTTACATAAGCTTCTTCGAGTAGACTTCAACCATAAAGGGCCATACCCAACATAGCTGGCCAATACAATTTTAGTTAAGAAGGTCAATGGGAAATGGCATATGTGCATTAACTTCACAAATATCAACAAGGCCTATGCATGACTTTTTTTTTTTTTTTTTTTGCTCCTATGGATAGACTAACTGGTGGATTAAATTTCTGGCCATGATACTACAGCGTGAAGCTAGACTTTAGAAATGCATACTTAGAGTAGCCACAGGAAAATCCTTGACTTTATGGTAACCCCATGCAGCATTGAAGCTAACTTAGAAAGGATCCAAACAATTTTGAACATGTAACTAACTGAGATAATTAAAGAAGTCCAATGTGTAGTTGAACAAATAGTCATACTTAACCAATTTATCTTGCACTCCATAAACATATGCTCGAGTTCTTCGAGATCTTGAAAAACTTGAGCAATTTCCAATAGACTAATCAATGTCAACAAGACTTCAAGCTAGTATCTAAGCCTATGATTAGGAAGACCTATACTTATACCTTAGCAGTCAATGTTAAGGCTCTTTCTTGTCTTTATTCTAGCTAGTGGAAAAGAGCACCAAAAGAGCGCCAACCAATCTACTATGATAGCTACATCCTTTAAGGACTTAAGCTCAAATATTCCACTATTGAGAAATTCGCCCTCATAATAGTCATATTCTTTAAAAAGCTTTAACCTTACTTTGAAGCTCATCAAGTGATCGTTCTCACTAATCAACCTCTTCGATAGATCCTAAAAGAGCCAGACACTTTAGGCTAGACGGTTAAATATGCCCTAGAGCTCAATGCCTTTAGTGCCCAATTCTGAGCTCAAAAGGCCATCAAAGCTCAAGTTCTAGACGATTTCATCGCCAAGCTCACCTATCAAGAAGAAGCACCTTACCTACCCGACACAACCTTTATAATTTATCTATATAGACAGATCCTCCACTAAAGGGATAGCAAGGTAGAGCTAATCCATAATGGGCCTTGTAGACACCTCATTTTTTTTTTTTACCCTAATTTTATTTCTTGTTTAGAAAACCTTAATTTAGGAATAAAGGCTAAAATAAAAAATGCAAAAAAAAAAAGATGAAAAAATTAAGAAAAGATAAAAAAGAAAAATGGAAAAAGTGAAAAATACAAAAAAGTTGAAAAAGAGTAAAAAAATAAAAATAAAAAACAAAAAATCACAAAAAAATTTGAAAAAAAAAAAATCCTACAATGGTTTGTTTGAGTCACTTATAGGGTGGAAATAATTTTTTAAGGTCAAAAGAAATTTTTGGAGTTAAAATAGGCATATGTGATTTAGTAAAATTGAAGCTTATTTAGTAAAAGTGGACATTTTATTGAAAATTAATTTTTTTTAGACTAAGTTTGGCTTGCTCTTAAAATATTATCAAACTAGACAACTCAAGTTGATTATCGCTTCAAAGAGTGCCTTAGTTGGATTTATATTGATCATTTTATGAGCAATTGAAATTTTAAGTAAACTTAAACATAAAAAGAAATTGGACCCATAATTCTATCATATTGGGCAATTCTTAAAAATTATTTTCTAGATATAGCTATTAGACTGAATAATTATTTAATGGGAAAAACTAATTTTTAAGGAGCAAAAAGGCCTTGGACTAAAGTTCAAGGCCTAGAATTAACTAGGTCTTTTAGTAAAAATTAGTCTAAAAAGTAAAATATTTATCTTGTTGTAAGCCAATCAAAAGAATCGAACTTAATGTAGCTCTCAAGGGCTTGGTTAGGGAGAGAGAAGAAATTCAGAGGTTGCAACATCAACCCAAACTAGGTATGCTCGTGTCATGAGCTAATTTTTCAGGACCTTAGAGATATGCCCAACATGATCTTATAAATGAGAGATAAGACAACGAAGACAAAGATGAGAAGTTCTCCTGGCCCATTAGAAGAGAAAAGGCTAAGCCCAAACTCAAGGAAGATTGTAGAAGCTATAAGGTTCTAAGAAGGTTCTAGAGATGTCTAAATTCTATGTATAATAATAAATAGGGTAGATAGATATGATTTAATTGTAACCCTTAAATGAAATAAATCTCATCTATCCATTGTAAGAGGCCATCTATATATATAAAGAGTCTCCCCTCATTTGTATTCATTTAGATATTAAGTGAAATTTAGTTGGTAACTAAAGTCTCTCTCTCTAATTTCTCTCTCTAGACTTTATAGGTATATTTCAGGTTAACTTAGCCTTCCTTAGGGTAGTTAGAAACGTTAAGTGCTGCATGAGACCATTGAGAGGAATCTACTTATGACACTTGCGCCCCTTTATTTTTAAAAATGGCAAGTGTATTATACACACTGGAGTAACACATGGCACGTATAAGGCATGTTATCGTGTTTCCTTCTTCAACCTTTGATTTGAATATAGAAAAAAAAAATGGCAAGCAAAATAAACATACAGCTCCTTTCATTTTTGGACCCAGTTTTTATTTTCTTTTTTTTTTTTTTTTGCCAAATTAATTCAAAGAAAAGGTAGAAATTTAATCTACACTAAGGTACTTTCTCAAACACTCCAAATTTGAATAATATGACAAAGAAAAATATCTAAAAACCTATCTCAAATTTCAAAAAAAAAAAATATAAATATATTATACACTCAAATCTTTAAAGAGCTAATTAGAGGCTTGTTTGGCTTGACAAATCCCAAAAAAATCATATATTTAAGTCAAACAAAACCTCTAAAATATCTAGAAACATTCAATTTGTAGAAATTTCTAGGAAAAGGAAAAAAAATAAAAAAGAAAATCCCAAAAACGCTATTCTTGGGGAAATATTTTGAAGAATACAACAGCTAAGAGGTGATTTTAGTTCAATCCAAAATCAAGAGATGATTTTAGCTCGCATAAAACCCCTCCCAACCTTCTTCTTCCTCCTTCATCAAAAGTTGCTCTCTCTCTAAAAGCTCTCACACAAAAATAGTATCTCCACAAAAAGCCATTTTCTACTCGTTTTTCTTGAAAAAAAATTGTTTTTGCATAGGAATGTGGCAAACAACAATTCCTAAGGAAATTTTTTATAAAACAAGAGCAAAATCTCGTGATCCCCTCAATTTCTCTTGCTAGAAGTCAACAAACCAAAAGGTAACATTTTTACCTCTTTTAATTAGTTTTATGAACATATATATGTGTGAAATAGGATTATTGTTGAGAATATAATAATACATTGTTATGTACATAAAATTTTTTTCTGTTCCGATTTACACTCATTAGTTTATTATATATATATACATAACGTGTTTTGTGAGTAGACTTATATAGAATCAATGCAACTGGTTGAGTCAGTTAGTTTTTGTATGAATAAAACAACTAGAAAATAACCAATTGTTGTGATAAGCATGCTTCTTGTATTAAATTTGTTTCTTGTGTCAGTAGGTTTTATGACTATATGGTTGTACATATAAGATATGGATTGTTTCAATATTTTATCAGGCTGATGTAACACAAAGGTGAGAATAGACAACGTGAAGGTGGTTTATTACACTGGAGGAAATATTGTGGAAGGGGAAGATGGGGTGCGCTACGATAGATGCCTGACAATAGTAGTTGGGGTACCGATTGGATCAACCTTTAATCAATTGGTTAGCTTGATATGTAATTGGCTCTAGGTTGACATGATGACTTGTCGAGTCGATTTGATTCATAGATATCCCCTTATAGGAGGGTATAGAGAATTGTTTTGTGCTATACCTACAAACAACGATTATGACGTCCAACAGTTAATGGCATCCTCACTGAAACGTGGTAGAGTTAGCCATTCAATGGAAATATATGTCGAAGTTCATGAAATTGACATTCCTTCGACTGTTGAATATAATTTTGGGGGGTATAACGTGAACGCAGGGTTTCAAGTAGAAATTCAAATGTTTCAATCTTAGCTGGTTCCACACAGTGATATACTCACTAGCAATAGTAAGCCTCGATAGGGTAACATAATGATGATGACTGAATCCAACAAGGACATAGATGTAGAGAACGAACTAGCTTGTGTGAACATTGATGAAAACTCAGATGATGTCGATCCTAATCTTGATATTAGTCAAAGTGAAGGGTAGCTCCATGAAGTTGAAGAAGCTGAAGGGCCAAACAGAAGTTAGAGGTAGGGGTTGACCACACATTTAGATGCAGTTGGGATGTTAGAACCTATGTCGTTCTATATGGCACCGGTTGGTGGTGGCCTTGTATTGTCCAAGGAGAGTGTAGATGATGGTGAGTAGACCTTTAGTGATGAATTTTGAGGTAAGAATGCGATTCTAGAAAAAAGAACACTTAAAGATAGCAGTGAAAATGTATCATGTTATGAACCATTACGACTTTATGGTAAAGGAGTTAGAGCCTACTCTCTAGTCAATTACATGTGTTGATTGGGAGAAAGGTTGCAAATGGAGACTACAGGCATGTAAGAAGAAGCATGCTGGATGCTTTGTAATAACCAGGTATTTAGGCCCACACACGTGCTTGAATCCTACTTTTAGTTAGGACCATCCTCAATTGGATTCAACAACTCTATCTAGATTTATCATTAAGGAAGTACAAGAATCACCGAGTATTAAGGTAAAACATATTCAAGCTATCTTTTGTAAGCAATATGGTTATACTATATACATAAAGAGAGTTGGGAGGCAAAATGCAAAGCGATAGAGCAAGTTTATGGAAGGTGGGAGGATTCATATGCAGTGCTACTACGTCTTTTAAATGCCCTTCAAGGGGCTTATTTAGGTACAATGGTAGATTGGAGGTAGCTAGATAGTGATACTGTAGGTCGTGTGTTCTTTAATCGAGTATTTTGGGTGTTTGGACCGTGTATCGAAGCCTTCATATATTGTAGGTGCATTTAGACCGTTTAATAGCCATTTCATCATCACTTAATTAGATATTTAAAACTACCTAATGTGTTGTGTTTCATGCCTGTGTTTACCATAGATGGTACATTTCTGTATAGGAAGTACAAGCACAAGCACAAGCTTCTCATTGTGACTAGTGTTGATGATGCAAACCATATCATCCCCCTTGGATTTACCTTGGTTGATGAGGAGTGCAAGGATAGTTGGGGATGGTGTTGACTAAATATGCTGCTAGAAAGTTTGATCGATGGTGCAAAGTAGCATGTGGACGTCGGGTTGTCATCTTCGACTACAATAAGGAGATTTTTAAGGTTATAACTATGCCACGCCCTATAGTTCATGGTCAAAAGGGGGAAAACAATTACACTATTGCACTTAGAAATCGCCAATGCACTTGTAATAAGTAGCAAACATATAAGATTCCATGCTCTTACGTAATAGCATTTATGGGAAAAATGAGCATGGATTGCATTGCACACATTGGACATTAGTACACATGGCAGCATCAACTATGAGTGTACATACGTTCTTTCATGCCTTATTCAGACAAGGTTGATTGGCTTTCACTTGACAGTCCTACATGGCACTTGGTGCAAACTGGGGATAGGGTATGGAGTCTTGGAAAGCCATGGGAGAAACGGTTTTAGAATGAGATGGACATTCATGTAAGGCCATTGCCATACACATGTAGATTATGTAGGGTTGAAGGGCATAATAGGAGAAGATGCCCTTGATGGGGCCAATAGTCTAATTCTAGTGAATCCACTAGTGACGTCACTGTAGCATTTATGATTGATCTACTGATACTTATAGTTAGTTATACATTGCTATTGTTTAGTTTTTATACTTTATTAGGTGCCTTTCCTGCTTATGATTGGTCATCTTACAGAGTTGCCTCTTATTGTTTCATTCTATTTTTGCAAGTGCAGATGCATCCAGGACCCACTGAAAGGTTATTGCTTTGATTACCAGCATCCCATAGGTCTGAGATAGTGTTGGGTGGTTAGGTGAGGACATATAACATTGGAATTCAGATGTAACTCAATTCTTACAATTCCATTTAACAATTGTTCACCTTTAATGTAACTTGCAAGTGAATCTCTAGCTCAAATTTCATAAACAAGAGGCCATATTCAGATGTAGAGATGGATAGGAGATCTAGATAGACCATAGATGTCTCCATACTTTGAGCAGGTTGGCTTTCTCAATGCTAAACAGGTACCATTCATACATCATGACTAGTATTTGAATACAGACTTGGTGGACTGTTAGAGAGAGGAGACACATACATTCCATTTCCACACTAGGGAGTTGACTGTTATACTCTAAGATGTTTTTGTACAGATTAGTTTATCGGTTGATGGTCAAGCTATAACGAGTGGCTTGCAATCGAGCTAGGCTTACTTATGCCTGCAATTACTTGGACTATGCCCCCCTTCGAGTGCTATTAATAGGGCTTAAGTGAAGTTGTCCTGATTGAAAGATAACTTTAGTGACCTTCCAGAAGATGCAGATGATATTATTGTGTAGCAAAACACCAAAGTGCATATTATGCAACTAATTGGGAGAATGTTATTCTCAAATAAGTCCAATAAAATAGTGCATCTAATGTTCCTCTCCTACCTCTTCGACCTTACTACAGTTGGTCGATATGCCTAGGATACTACATACCTAGCGTAGCTCCATCACCAACTATACCTTGTGTTATGGATAGATGTAGGCGAGATTAGTAGGTCGTTTATCTAACTCTAGGTGTGCGCATGGTAGCACTTCCTATACATTGCTCTACTACGCAGTAAGATGCGGCAGTAATGGACAATCACTCATTGATGAGGCAATGGGGTACCGAGTTCGATGTTATAGAGCTTCCTACACATGTCGTCGACTAGTACGGGGATGTGTTTGATTGCTAATTGCTAGTGTCTAAAGCAAGTATAGAAGTAACTAACTACAATTATATTTTCTTCTATAATGTTATGTGGCTAAATGTTTTAATTAACTGATTTTATTGGTCATATGGATTGCCTACTCCTATGATGATATTGGTTGACTCTTTGCTTTCTACTATGCTAGTAGTGACATATGGATTGCGTAGGTACCCCTGATCTACTTCTACAAAATAAATTTCTATTTCTCAAACCGGGTTACATGACAGTTCAAGGGGATGTAGGGGATTCCCACCCCTACTAATACATCCCGAATGCTACACAACACAAACCTGCATAGTCGGACAAAGACAAATCGGGTTACCACTCACATTAGTTGGTTGGAATAATGGGAAAATTGGTATAGCTCAATGTAGCTCCAAACTACAACAAGTGGTACTAATAGGTCTTTCGGCTATATATTAACCAATCAGGGGCCTCTTAGGTATACATAGTACATATTTAGATTCATTCTCCCTAATCAAAACTACACATCTACCTTTATATGTTAACTAATCCTTTTTTTTTGTAACATGTAGGCAGATTTCATCTACATGCTACCTTAGATGTCATATAAGGATATCATGACGGAGTAGCTAAGAGTGGATACCATGATTCAACAGCTCAAAGGTATGCATCAGAATGATCTACTAGGGTCAGTACTAGATATCGAGCAGGTTGGCTCTTCGCCCCGCAATCCTCAACAAGGAAGGTGTTGTCGTCCGCGAGTATAAGGGCAGGATAGGGGTTGAGGGCAACAAGAGGTTAAGTTCGGATTTAAGGATAATCCATCTCCAGAGCACTTGTCACCAGTAGCATTTCCTAGACTACTTGGATTTGAGGTTTAGACACCATTCATTAAAGAGAGCTCTAGTGGTCAGATCTTCCATACCTTCATCATCAGAGAGACCTTTAGTGTTCAAGTTCGTATTCTCCCTACACCATTGAGAAGACCAATTGGAGATCAGCACAATGATATAAGTAAAGGACTTATACAGGTGTACCCTACTCTGGTCTCTATGCATGCATTGTGCTCGGGTGCTTACAATCAAGATGGGGAACAGATAACTTTATTAGATGCGAACCAAATGATGCAACCCCAGCCTAATGTAGATCTTCAAGATGTCCGTCCACATGCGTGCCGACGGCGCTAGTGACATTAGATTAACATATTTCACATTTGAGATTCTGACTTCCTAAACACTATGTAGATATTTGAAAGTAGTATTAAAGGTTTCATAATACTTTCATATTGTTATAAGTAAATATATTATTCTAAATTCTGTTCCTTCAATGGTTTAGAAATTACAATATATTTCCATGTTTAAAATTGCCTTTAAGGGAAGTAAATTTGGGTTGGAATAGGTGATTTTGGATTGAACCAAAATTAGAGGAACCAAACCAAAATTATAAAATCGTTTCATACAGATACATAACAAAAGGTTCTCTATTGATTCAAAGGCCATACCTGTAGCATAGAGAAAAAGTAAAATACCAAAGATCTCATTCACATAATACTTAATAGAATTCGATTTAAAGTATACTATTTCGGTCAAATATGATTTTGAGCTAAGCCAAGAAGATGCGATTTTGGAGTGAAGTGGTGTAAGCCAAAAACGCCTCTTGAAGAGGTGATTTTGGTGATTTTAGTTGCTGTATTCTTAGGAATATTTTTCTAGGAGCGACATTTTTGGAATTTTTATTTTACTATTTTTTTTTCCTTTTCTTGAAATTTTTACTCAAATCATATCAATTTTGCTTAAAAGAGAAAAAAATCAAGAAAAACACATATTTTTCAAAGATTTGATTTTTATTCATATCTTGAGTTTATTGGGCGGGTGCAATACATGTCTACTAACTTTGAAAAAAAAAATTCATAATTACAAATTATATAAAAAAAATTACCAAATTACTATTGTTATGTTGTATCTTTAAGATGAGATAATACTATTTATACCTATGTTGCATCTTCAAGATACAATATTACTATTTATAAATAGCTGCTATGAACAAATGCACTAAATGTAACATTGGTGCAAATCTTCAAGATGGGACATAGGTAGAAATAGGATTATCGCATCTTCAAGATACAACACGTATACAAATTCTAATGTCGCACCTTCAAGATATGATATAATTATAACATTTTGATAATATTTTTTTATGCAATTTATTAATTTTGTAATATTTATTAATTTTGATGGCAAATACACAAATTTCTCTTTATTGCCTTACCATGATTTAATATAAATAGAGGTTCTAACAATCAATTATAATAAGCTTTTTAACCTAACAATGCATGAATCATGACAAATTACTGGTTTCCCTCTCTATATCACGACCCAAGCATACTTAACCCCCAACCCACCCCACACCCCCCTGGTTTGAATATCTCTTACATAGAGATAATCGGAACAACAAAACACATAGGTTGATTCCTCATCACCAATAGGGCAACGTCCATCCATCAATTGCATTCCATATTACGAAGCTTGCTCTAACTTTGATATAGAATAAAGCTGAGGTTTATTCATACCATTCCGCATTCGTTCAATCCACTTAGCCACTATAGGCCTCTATTGTTGTGAAATCAACAAAAGGCTTTACTTACCTATGCCCTTAGGAGCTACCGCGACCCATCACTTCTGGCCTCTATTCATTGGAGCTACCAAAACCATCCACCGTCGATCCGATATAAGGTAAGTCTCTTTATCGTCCTTTTTTATTTATTTGTTTTGTTTAACTTTTTAATGCAAAATATAAAAATATGTATAAAAAAACCTTTTTATAAAAGTTATTTTTCTACAAAAATAATATTTTTTTCATGAATTAGTTTTTTTTTTTCCATTTATGTAATTGGTTACAAGACTTTTAGTACAACATTTATTGCATTCTTATTAATATGTTAATTTTTTGATGTAGGTTTTTAATATTTCCTGAATAAAAATATTTTCTTTTAAAAAATAACTTTCAAATTTAAGGGGATTATTTTTAGGGGTTGGGCCTTTATATGACTTTCGAATGGTATGGGGTAACCATTATTCGGTGATGATTAAGTCATTACGTTTGAAAAAAAAAAAAAAAAAAGGTAAAGAATCCGTTTTTCATAAATGAAAATAATCAATTGTCCATTTTCAAAACTAGGGTTTGTTTTAGGTTTTTAAAACGTGGACCAAAAAAATCATTTTCTTAAAAAAGTAATGAATCGATAAAAACTTAAAGCAAAATAGTTTTCAAAAATAAAAATAACCAACATACTAAAGTGTTTCCAAAAAATAATTAGAGTTATTGGGTATCATCTCACTTTGCAAGTATATGTGCACTTTGGGTGGCCCAAAACAAATAAAAAGCCTTTTCTCACTTTTCCCTCAATTTTTCCTAAATTTTCTTTTGAGAATTATTTAAAAAAAAACTTTTCTTTTTGAAAGATCTATTTTTAAAGGAAAAAGAAAAATTAAAGGCCCCTTTTAATTATTTTTGGAATTTTCTTATGGAAACTGCATATGTTTTATAAGATAGCCAACGAATCCATTCATCTCTTGTTTCTAATTTCTTCAAGAACCTTTTTCTTTATGAAAATTGCAAACAGATGGCTAAAATTAAGGTTCATACACTTGTAAACCTTAATTTCCCACCTTTTTGGACTTTGATTTGGTAGTGACTCCATCTTTAAAATGCTTTTTCCCAAAAATAAAACTTTCCCTTATTTTGGTTGAGATGTTTATGTCAAGTGGATTGGATTTAATGTAAATCAAATCAGGGAAAAAGGAAACTAAAATTTGAGCTTGACAAGCCCTACTGGTCAAAAGTCAAAGGTACCTTAAACTTTGGTTTCCCCATAAGCAACAACAAAGTCAAGTACAAAGATCTCATAACACATATCAAGTTGGCAAAAGAAATAGGAGTAGAAAGACTCAAGATCTTCTCTAGCTACTAGCTTATCATCCAACATGTTAAAGAAGAGTACATGATCAATGATGAGGCAAAGATAAGTTTCTTGTAATGGTCAAGACTTTGAGCTCGCACATCCTATCCTAGACCATCACCAAGAGCCCCCAAACTGAAAACTCAAAAGCAGATAGCTTTTTAAAGCTAGCCTTGGCTTATCTATCCAGCTTATACAAGAAGGTGTTCATAAAATACTTGCTTAACAAGAGTATGATCACAATGCACAAGAATGCCTAGTCGACATGCACTCATCGCTCAACTTGCCCTGTTGGATAGACCTGAATATTTCCTACCTTAAGGATGCGACATTAGCATAGGACTACAAATTAAGTTGCCTATGTCCTAATGTACCAAGAAGACAAAGTTTGGACTCAAAGCTCAAAAAGGGCTCCAAAAACACTAAGCCCCTATACCCCAAAACACCGAACCTTCATATCTAGAAAGCACAAAGCCCTCATACCTCTCTTGAATCACATATCAAAACTCTAAAACACAAGACTTATCTACCTACGATTCCACCCATACCTAACAAAAGCTTCTAATCATAGTGAATAATTTATGTTAAATGAAAATTGTTTTTGAAACTAGGGCAAGCACACTTTTAGTTTTTCCTAAAAGGTTCTTGACTTGTAAACCAGGGTTGAATAAGTATTTCTTTCACATAGGCCATCTCAATAATCCCTTTTGCAAACATTTGACCAAAAGCTCGATTCATAATATTGAACAACAAAAGAAAAAAAAAACCTTAATAGATTGATTAGGCCATATCACTTATAAATTAGACCATAATTATTTAGAATAGTAGTTAGGAGCGAAAATCAATCGAAGAGTACTTAAGGATGTCCTTTTCGACTAAAACTAATATTGAGTTATTATTCCCATATGAAAGAGATAATTAAGGACACAAGGAGGTTAGCATGTCACCAAACTAACCCTGATGATATTAGGATTTAGAGATATTTTCATACTAAGCAATCCCTATACAATTGCTAAGAAAATGGAATGGTCTAATATAGGGCTCTTGCTCCTTAATAAGAATTTGTGATCATTAGTAAACCTCCAAAAAAAAAAAAAAAAAAAGGAGAAAGAGAAGGTAAAGGCTTTAATGTGTGTGCGAAGTTGATAAAATTAAATACATGAAACATTAGTAATGCTTTGTGGAATATTAAGATAGTGATTGAGGTTCACATAGACAAACAACTAAAGTCAATGTTTATAATGTACAAATAAAGGTTAGGAAATAAAAAGTTGAATTCATAAACAATTTACACAACTTAAAATTTTGGTAATAAAAAAAAAATTAATGTTGCTTTAATTATAAAGATTATTACCTTATAAAATTTGGAAAATATTATGGGAATGGAAATATTTGAAGCTTAAATGAAGTGTAAATGAGAGAGGAAAATAAATATTTATTAGGAATACTATTGCTTTATCCATCATATTATTAAGTTAAATTTTAATACTAAATATTTCAATAGTTATTTTCTAATATGTTTTAAGTGTATTTCAATACTAAGTATATTTTAAGCAAAGTAAAAAGGACACATAAAAGAGTCGGTCATATTTTGCTTTAAGAATATTTAATATTACTGTAAGTACTCCTGAGGTGTATGCCCAACTGTTTTACACCATGTAATCTTTGTTTCCATTTATTGCTCAAACTCATCAAAGATGGGAAATAACAAAAGAAATAAAAGACAGACCAAACTAAACGATTCGAAGTTGTAACATCCACGATGTCCTAGACAGCCTCTAGCAACTTGATCCTATTCATTTCTTGACACCTCAATTTTCTTCAAATATCAATGATCATATCAGCAAACGACTGTGCATTCTGTGGATTTCTGAACTGGTGGTGATGGTGATGGTGATGGTGGTGGTGGTGATGGTGGTTCTTGATTTGATCAGGTGGTAGTATAATAGCCTCTCTTTGAGCATTAAGGAAACTTCTCATTCTTTCATCATTCATGCCAAAGGAAGCTGCAAGTTCGGGTCCCATAAGGGCATGGAGTACAGAGTTTTGTCCTGCTAGGAATTGTGGCCTATTCCTGTGCGATGAGGCAGTGAATCCAAAGAACTCGAAGGGGCCGTTTCGAGATGCAATTTGGCAAAATGGGAAGTATCGCGGCACCCAAAAAATATCCCCTTCCTTCACTTTGGCATTCATTGCGGCCGAGCCATTCGGATAGCCAATTTGAATGGTTCCCGAACCCCTCAACACGATTCCATACTCGGTCGCGGTTGGATTGACATGAGGTGCCATCATGGATCCTGCGGTCAGATTGACGAGGTGGACGCCAATGCCAGATTGTCTGAGAGGTCTATAATTGCTGCCATCAAGGGCCACACTCCAACCATAGTTATTCCTGAAATCTGGTTTCCGATCGTAGAGATTATAAGAGTAAGGTGCTTCTCCAGTTCGGCAGCCCCAATCACCATTCTTCTGATCGTCCATCCGGAAGATAGAAGGCAAGAAGAACCTTTTCCATGACCATGTCACTTGTCCTTCATCTTCCTCAGGATCTTCCTCAACAGCCACCATTCTATTGGGATACGTCCTTCTATCTTGTTCCTTCCATTTCAGGAATTCTGCCCAAGTTCTGGACTCATGAGTATTGTCATCAATGTGTACAATTGGACCTTCATGCTGTGCCATAAACATCTCTCGCAGTTCTTTCTCCGTGACATTGAATGCCGTGGCAAGTGTTTCGAGGTCGAATCCGGTTAGTATAGATGTTGGATTGGTTCCTCCACCAATGAAGAAAGACTGAAAATGTCTTAGCCCCAAGCTCTCGGAAGTGTCAATGCTGCATATTACACGAAGCCTCTGAGTCTCCCCCGTATTTACCAAGTAAAATGCTGTTCCAGCAGGAACTCCGTATACATCTCCGGTCTTCAATCGTCCCTCAACAAGATTATCTTTATGCATAGCTCCTAGTCTTGCTTCCCCTTGGCGAATGAAGATGACGAGATTGGAATCGACATATTGAGGAATGAAGAGAGTCTTAGGCTCCATAGTTATAAACCCGATATGCATAGGTCTATCCACTGTTTTGCCACCAACGCTCCTCGCGATCCTCATCTCTCCTGCGTCGGTTTGAATCACCCTCTTGAAGTCCTGCAAAAGGAAGAAATCCCGTCCTCCTCTCTCGAACTCTCCTTCCCTCCTTCCTCTTCTCTCATATTCTTCTATTGACATCACTCTTGGCCACCATGTCTCCTCTTCTTCTTCATCACTGTGATGTTTCGCAACAACACTGGTTAAAACACCATTGAAAAGGATAGTTAGCAAGAGGAATATAGCAAGTTTACTAGAACTCATGATGGGGGCAGAGTTGAATTCTATGGTTATGTAGCAGATTTCTTAATAATGGATTTTGTGTTTGGTGGGTTTAGTGTACCCTTTCTTTTGTGCAACTGAGGTTTAAAAACAGGAGGACGAGAAAATGTAGGGTAACAGGTGTTTCCATGCAGAAAACAACGGGTTTGCTGGCCTGTCGTGAAGTAGACAGAGTAGAGTCTTTGAGTCTTTGACGAGAAAATTTCGTAACCTCCATGGGAACAAGTCCATGCGCCTTTCTTGCTTTTCTTCAACCAATACAAACGTAAATCGGTTTCATTGAAAATGAATAAAAAAGAGTACATCATATCTGGAACGAATTTCTTAACTAAATAATTAAAATCTCTATGTAACATGAAAAAACTGTTGCATCTTGGCTCGTGCAACTTATTGGTTAATTGGTACATCCTTCAATACTTTAGAAATTTGTGCTTTTTGCAATTCTTGGTCTTGTCCTAATTCAATTGTTGGGCCAAATTTTCCAAACTTATGACTCTTATTTATTCAAGAATCATAAAGCAGGATTTTTCTTAGTGGGTGTTTCTTCACATCTAAGTTCAAATAATGGTTTAGTTACTTCTTTTTTTCTTTTTTTATGTAACTTAACTACTGTTTCTAAAATGGAAAATAGAATAAAGGTTGGGAACAATTCAACAAAACTAAAAAAATTTGTGAACAATTTACGCAAGAGGAAGTGGCATAAAGAAGAGGAACAAATAAGTATCTTCTTGTTTATATTTCGGTTATGGAAAATTCAAGAATTATAGTTGAAGAGACAAATGTTGGAAAAATTGTAATTATTATTGTTGGACTTGAAATATTAAAATTGGATGTGCTAGGGGATAGATGGTTATGCATGAATAGATTCAATAAGTTTCTCTACATAAATTAAATTGATTTTTCTAAGAAGATGAATCGTTATCATTTATTAAGGAAGAAAGATATTAAAATTTTGAAGGTGGTGGGTTTTTGAATTTAATTGTCAAGAAAAGACTTTTGAAGAAGATTTATTATTTTGAATAAAGCAATTGATTAGATACTAATCATAGTCGTTTATGGCTATTAATTTTGCCAAAAAACCTGATTTTGGCCTTTGTTCAATTGATCAATTGTTTCTTGCTCTTGGAGTTCGTTAACCAATAGGTATTAGGCCAATCGAATCAACCATGAAATGAAAGAAGAAAAAGAAAATTATAATGAGAGAGGACTGAAACATACTAATTTTGTTTTGTGTTGGGTGCTTGTTTATCAAGCATACAATTCATCGTAACTAAATGTTTGTCTGTCGCAAAGAAAAAAGAATTATAGAGAATGGTTGAAGAAAATCAATAAAAGCCACCTGTTTGTTTATTGCAATTATAACGTTCTTCAAAAGTTTGCTATGCACCATACTTTGGCATATCAACTAAATGACCTTATACTCCATCTACAATTTTAAAGGTATTTTTGTGAGTAAGCTAAATAGTAGAGATATTGCATATTAATTTCCCCCTTTATGATGTTCATTAAAATTACAATTTGAATGATGATCTTCTCCAACATTTTTTTTTTTTCCAAATATGTTGTTGCTTGGCTTTATTAATAATTCATTCATAGCAATGGTTAGATTTAACCTAAAACTTAATATCACCTCCACTAAAAGTAATAAGTACAGGAATGACTATTCCTCTTGAAGTTTACAATCTTTTTCTTTATTTTCTTATTCCCTAAGGTTGTGGTTTAGTGATGATGATATCTTATGCAATTATTTTGCTTTTTTTTGGTTCATTTTTTCCATATGATTGTCATTTAGTGGTCATGATATTTTTATTTAATTTATGGAACTTATTTATTGGCATGGAAATTTCTATAGTTGTCATATCGAATTTATACAAGGTAATACTCTCAAGAAGGCCCCTGCATATTTGTTTCCTCAATATTACCGTTCTTCTTATAACTTAAGTAAAGCTATGCAATGTCATGGGGATATCAATTCTATTCATTCAATGTAACATTATAGATATTGCATTTAAAGTCATTAAAGGAACTTTGTTTTAAAGAAAATGATATTTTTCTTTTAATAAATTTAATAATATGTACTAGAGGTAGGCATGTAACCCTATTGTACATGGTATCCCCTATACCTTACTCGATCGAGTAAGTTCTAAATAGGTAATTACAGCCATATGGTAGATGCCGGATAGTAATTTTTCAAAACCTCTTCTTACAGGGTAGGGTACGAGTAAGAAGTTAGGGTATCCTATACCCATCCTGTAATCTATACTATGAAGCATATAGGGTAGTAGTTCTAAGGTCCCCATATTGTAATAGTAATTAAATAAAATTAATAAATAAATGATACAATCTCATTAAAATAAAGTAATATTAAGGATCAAGGACCGATTACACGCTCCTGAGCTTAAAGACTTTCTCAAATGGTTCACCGAGTTGTCCGAGGTAAGTTAAGTGCTAAGGAGCAATGTTTACCCCAATCCGATCTACCGAGTTATTTTGCTCTCTACATCATCTAAGAGATTACTGAGATGATAGCCGACGTGTCGAGCCGACCCTTTTGCAACACACCAATCCAAGCATTAAATCTAGATATAGCCATCTTCATAATGAGAAGGCTGAGCTAACAACTGTCAGGAGCCGACCATCCAAGGCCGATCTCGAGTGTGAGTCATCCCTTAGCAAACCATTGTCCAATCCCAACAATCAGAGCTACCGAACTGCTAAACTACCAACACTGACCCGACCTAATCAAGGCCTACCCCTACATGACTTACAACGTTATTGGGACCATAGAATGAGTGGAATTACACGTATGCTGTCTCTTTTGATATCCATATTATCCTTTCTGATAGTTAATATTCTCTTTGTACGATTACATTGTTACCCTTACAAATTATTCCCCCTTTTACCTAGCTAGTAGAAATCCTTTTTTGTAATTCTCTGTAACCTAGGACTTACCCTAATTGGGCATACAAATACTTGCAAATTGTAATAACCGTAGGATCATATAGAGAATACACTGAACTTTTACTCCCTCTTGAGCTAAATGTCCTTCTACTTGCTCTTGAGCTACTCTTATCTAGCTTATTGAGTATGGACTATTGGGGAGTGACCTTCAACCATACTTGTGCATCATATCAAGCGTGACCCAGGCTCATGTGAGGCATTTCTGCATCATATCCATTGTCAATGCATGGGAACCCCTGCTCACCTTCGACTATCATTTACTCTTCGAGTCATCTCACAGCTCGGATTCACCCTTTTGGTTATGCGTAATATTGGGTCCGTATATTCATCCACGAAATTCGTATCATCTTGGTATCAAAGCCTAGCTACGTTCGAAGTTGGATTCTACTACTGTATTCTTTGAGTGGTTTATTACTACTCTCTATGATAACGGTTCTATTGTTAACCTTAGAGTTTAGTAGTTGAGAAGTGTTTGGTGCTCTGTTTTCCCCTGTTTTTCAATATGTAAAACAGAGTATGGTTAAGTGTTCATTTGTTGTGTAGTTGTCATGGTGATTGGAGTATCGGTTATTAATCTTCAAGTAGTATTATTATCCATTAATTTTTGTAAAGTAACCATCAATATCAAAATCAAGTGTTCAAGGAACTTTGGGAAACCAAGGAAGTAGTACTTGACATGGCCAAGGGCAAGAAGGAAGCTTCACACCTCATTTGATGGGTAACCGCTTGAATAGGCTTACCAACTTGATAACTAGTTTGGTGATTGTTATTCAAAAAGATAGACAGCGAGTTAGAAATAGCCCCACTAGAAAACATGAGCAGCAAGAGCAAGGCAATGGTTAGTTTGACCGAGTTAATGTCATAACTTGACCACCTTGAGTTAAAGGAGTTGGTAAGGATGCTAGATGAAGGCTAGCGCTTGAAGAGATTGAGGAAGAAGTAGAAGGAGATGACGAAGCAAAGGAGTACTATAAGGCTGAAGAAAGAAATGTATGAGCCCTTAGAGTCGAAGAATTGAGGATGCGTATTGTAAGTTTGTCTAGAAGTGATGATGCTAAGGACTACCTGAATTGGGTAAATAAGATTGAAAAGCAGTTGAATGCCACGAAGTGCCCAATAATACAAAGGTTAGACCTGTTGTGTAGGAGTTCACTAGTTGTGCTGCCTTATGATGGAAAAATTTGCAAACCACTTGAAGAAAGGAAGGATAGCGAGAGATTAGGAGACAGGATGAAATGAAAGGGTTATGCGGGGAAGGTTTGTGCCATGCTATTATCTGCAAGATGTGTTCAAAAGACTATTAAAGCTATAATAAGGAAGGTTGAGCGTGGACACTTATGTTAAGGAATTCCAACTTTTAATGATCCAATGTGAAGTCATAGAACTAGAAGATCGAATTGTATTTCGATTCATTGGTAGATTAAAGTATGAGATTGAGGATGTCCTAGAAACCCCAAACGTTAGAACGTTCAATGATGCAATTCGAGCTGCCTAAAGGATAGAAAGGCATTGAACAGGAAGGTTTCGACTGCCAGTTAGCCGCCTAGGTAATAGCCGAACTGTTCCAAGTAAACCAGTACGAACAAAACCAAGTAAGGTTACTAAGACCCAACCCATTCTGACTACCCGATTTGAAGAGAAGGAACCCCCAAGGAAGTTCGAGAAGGGCCAAAGTTGGGGGAGGAAGACAAGTGAGATCAAGTATTTCAAATGCTAAGGATTTAGACACATGATCGCTTAATGTTCAAACAGGTAAACAATGGTGATCCGAGGTGAGGTGTCGAGTGTTGAGGTCGACAGTACTAATGAATAAGTAGAGGAGCTAAAAGAGGATGGACAAACCAAACTATCTGATTATAAAGTTATCTACAGTGAGGAAGGCAACTTTTTGCTAACCACTCTAGTGTTGAGGAGAACAATGAGCGTCGGCCCCGTACCCAAAGATGAACAAAGGAAAATCTCTTTTATAGTAGATGTAAGGTAAATGAGTCCCTATATGCACTAATTGTCCACAGTGGGAGCTGCACCAATGTAGCCTTTGCATTTATGATCTAGCAATTAAAGTTACCAACTAAGCCCCACCCAAAACCTTACAAGCTTCATTGGCTTAGTGAAAAAGGAGCTCTATAAGTGAACAAACAAGTGATCATGCCGATCTGCATTGGCAAATATCAGGATGAAGTACTCTATGATGTGTTACCCATAAGTGCATCCCACATTCTACTTAGACGACCATGGATGTTTGATCAAGTAATTATATATGACGGAAGAAAGAATACGTATTCTATAGAGCATGAAGGCAAGAGGATGAAATTGAGTCCTATGACTACCAAGCAGGTAACGGTCATGCAATCCTAACTTAGCCGAACCTGAAGAAAAAGGCTTTGGTGATGACCTGAGTTGAATTGAAAAGATAAATGGAGCCTTATAAGTGAACAAACAAGTGTTTATGCCGATTTGCATTGGCAAATATCGAGATGAAGTACTCTATGATGTGCTACCCATAAGTTCATCCCACATTCTACTTAGACGACCATAGATGTTTGATCGAGCAATTATATATGACGGAAGAAGGAATACATATTCTTTAGAGCATGAAGGCAAGAGGATGAAATTAAGTCCTATGACTGCCAAGCAGGTAATAGTCATGCAATCCTAACTTAGCCGAACTTGAAGAAAAAGGCTTTAGTGATGACCCGAGTTGAATTGAAAAGATAAATGGAACTCGAAGGACCGACTTATCTGCTTGTTCGAAGAATTTTGAAGATGAGGTTCGAAGAGAGGGAACAGCCTATCAAAGTGAAAACATTGCTAGAGGAATATGCCGACCTATTTCTAAAAGAGTTGCTAAAAGGTCTACCTCCAACTTGAAGCGTCGAACATGCGATCGACCTGTAGCCAAGAGCCATACTGCTGAACAATCCTGACTATAGGCTAAATCCTGAATATGCTATCGAGCTGCAAAAGCAAGTAGATGAGCTAATGAAGAAGGGGTATGTACGTGAGTCCCTTAACCCCTATACTGTTTCGGCCTTGTTAGTGCTAAAGAAAGATGGTTCTTAGAGGATATGTATAGATAACCGAGCGATCAATTGAATCACCATCAAATACAAGTATCCCATACCTAAGCTTGATGACATGCTAGATGAATTAAGCGGAGCAAGAGTGTTCTCCAAGATCGACCTTAAATCTGGGTACCATCAAATTCAAATGCGTGAGCGTAATGAATGGAAGACGGCATTCAAGATACAACATGGTTTATATGAATGGTTTGTAATGCCATTTAAACTATCTAATGCACCAAGCACATTTATGCACCTGATGAATCATGTGCTCCAAGAACTAATAGGAAAGTTTGTCGTAGTATATTTTGATGATATTTTGGTATACAGTCTCGACCTAGAGACTCACTAGGAGCATCTCCAAAGAGTCTTTACAAAACTTTAAGCTAACAGCTTACATAAATCTGAAAAAGTACGACTTTTGCCGATCTGAGGTGATCTTCCTAGGGTTTGTTGTGAATAGAGGTGGCATCCAAGTTGATGATGAGAAAGTAAGAGTGATCATAGAACGGCTTGGGCCAACTTATTCTACAAACGTGAGAATTTTCCACGGCCTAACATCTTTCTATTGCAGATTTATAAAGAATTTCAATACAATTGTAGCCCCACTTACCGAACTGTCAAAGAAGTACGTTGAATTCGGATAGGGAGAGAGAGAAAAGAGGAGTTTTGAGGAGGTGAAAGAGAAGTTAACTATAACTTCCATCTTAGCTTTGATGAGCTTTGACAAGGTGTTTGAAGTAGAGTGTGATACATCCGAATTAGGCATAGGCATTGTACTAATGTAAGAAGGCCAACCTATCGCTTATTTCAATGAGAATCTTTAAAGAGCTACACTCAACTATTCTATCTATGACAAGGAGTTCTACTTCTTAATCCGAGCCCTAACGATATAGCAACACTATTTGCTGTATAAGGAATTTGTGATCTACACTAATCATGAATCCTTAAGGTATCTGAAGAGCTAATCCAACTTGTCTCGGAGACAAGCTAAATGGGCAAGTTTATGGAGGGTTTTTCTCATGTTGTAAAATACAAGAATGAAAGGAACAATGTAGTGGCCAATGCCCTATCGAGACAACATACCCTCCTAATCGAACTACAAACCAAACTACTTGGTTTTTCAACGATAAAGAATATTTATGTTGAGGATCCACATTTTGGTCCTATCTATGCCTGGTGTGAGGAAGAACAAACACTAGATGACTATCACAGGGAGGATGGATACTTATTTAGGAAGAGGAGACTATGTATCCTGACCTATTTCATGAGAGAATTACTCATGTATGAGGCGCATGGAGGAGGATTGACCGGATAATTTAGCTAGCACCAAACCTATAAAGTACTATCTACGAGATACTTTTAGCCACGAATAATGAAAGACATACAACCCGTATTAGAGAAGTATGTAACCCGTCGAAAAGTAAAGAGCTAAGTTGAGCAAGGACATTATTTACCCTTACCCATCCTAACCAAATCGTAGTCCAAGCTAAGTATGGACTTTATGTTAGGATTGCCAAAGATGTCCTGAGGGAAGGACTCCATCATGGTGGTTATGGATCGATTTAGCAAGATGGTACATTTCATGTCCTGTTCTAAAACTAATGATACTTTAGCTATCTCTTTTCTTTTCTTTTCTTGCAAGAAGTAATCAAACTTCACGGAGTTCCTAGAACCATTGTTTCAAACCGAGAACCCAAATTCATGAGCCACTTTTAGAGGACACTATGGAGGTAAATGGAAACTAAGCTATTGTACAGCATATCCTAGCATCCATAAACCAATGGACAGACCAAGGTTGTCAACAGAATCGTGGGAACTTTACTGCGGGTTGCTGTCGAATGAAACATGGCCAACTAGGATCTATGTCTGCCAATCATTGAGTTTGCCTACAACAAGACTGCCTACAACGTAACAAGCATGTCTCCATTTGAGGTCGCCTATAGGTTTAACTTGAAGCTTCCAATGGACTAAGCACCCTAACCGAGACTTGATGATGACCGGCCAGCCGTTGAAAGAGTTGAGGCCATTAAAGCTATGCACCAAAAGGTTGTAAAGCAATTGAGCTGAGCTAATACTAAGCTCGAGAAGTGAAGCCGAAGACAGAGGAAGATAGAGTTTCAACTAGGTGATTTGGTTTGGATACATCTCAGCAAGGATCAATTCCCAAACTTGAGGAAGAGCAAGTTGTCTCCTAGAGCCAATAAACTTTTCAAAGTGCCTGAAAAGATCAATCCTAATGCTTATAGGATTGAATAACTTGAAGGATATGGAGTCTTATACTCCTTCAACATTGCCAATCTCCAACCTTACACTCCTGAGGACGAGCAACTTGGAGCTAAACCAGATTTGACCTTAAATCTCAAACAACCTGAAGGTAAAGATAGGGATCAAGGACCGATCACGCGCTCCTAAGCACAAAGGCTTTCTCAGATGGTTCATTGAGTTATCTAAGGCGAGTTAAGCGCCAAGAAGCAATGTTTACCTTAGTACAATCTGCCAAGCTATTTTACTCTTTACACCATCTAAGAGACTACCAAGGTGATTAGCTAACATATCGAGCCAACCCTCTACAGCACACTAGTCCAAGCACCAAATTTAGATATAACCATCTTTACAGTATCGAGGCTAAGCTAACAACTATTAGGAGCCGACCATCCAAGGCTGATCTTGAGTATAAGTCATCCTTGAGCCAACCCTTGTCCAGTCCCAACAATCAAAGCTACCGAACTACTGACATCAACCCAACCTAACCAAAGCCCACCTCTATACGACTCGTAGCGTTATTGGGACCAAAAAATTAGCAGAATTACGCGCGCACTATCCTTTCTAACATCCATACTATCTTTTCTAACAATGGATATTCTCTTTGTACGATTACATTGTTACCCTTGTAAATTATTCCCCATTTTTCCTAGCTAGTAGAAATCCTTTTGTGTAATTCCTTGTAACCTACGACTTACCCTAATTGGGCACTAAAAATACTTGCAAATTGTAATAACCATAGGATCATATAGAGAATACACTAAACTTTTACTCCCTCTTGAGCTAAGTGTCCTTCTGCTTACTCTTGAGTTACTCTGATCTAACCCACTAAGCATGGACTAATGGTGAATGACCTCCGACCATACTTGTACGTCATATCAAGTGTGACTCAAGCTCGTATAAGGCATTTGTACATCATATCCATCGTCGATACATGGAAACCCCTATTTAACCTTCGACTATCATTTACTCTTCAAGTCATCTCGCGACTCAGACACATCCTTTTGGTTACGCATGATATTGGGTTCACGTATTCATCCATGGAATCTGTATCAAGTAAAGCCAAACCTATTGGAAACCTTAAACTAAACACTTATTAGCCTGTTTCATTCCATCTTTCATCTTTAGGCTCTACTCAATTGTTGTTTTCTTTGTACTCTTTCCTCTTTTACTAAATCTATCATCTATTAAAGTTCGAAAAAGGAAATCTAAATTCTTAGTTTCTACTTCAAGTGCCACCTACAAACTATAAGATATGTCCATTACTTGGTTTCTATAGTGGAATAGTATCTTTCTTTTATGTTTGACAAAAGAGTTGTTATTATTACAAAAGAGAAATCTCATTTCCTTAAAGTATGGGGAGATTATTTTGTTAATATATTTACCTTAAGGAAGAAAAATATTTTAGTTTGAATTTATGTTTTGTTTTGTTTTTCGTATTATTTCTTCATCTTTCCATTGTTAATTGTTTGATCCCATATTATCATCACATTCATAATTGTTAAAAAATATATATAATCTTATGAATCTATTATTCACATTTTAATAAACTTTGTAAATCTCGCATTAAGTACTGTTTTTACCACTTTTAATTTTTAAAATAGTATGCTTATTTTCTTAAATATCTCTACAATGTGATTATTATAAAAATGAATGTTTTATTACATAAAGAATGTTTTGTATAACTTTCGTAAAAATTTATTTTTAATAATAATGGTTAAATAACCATTTCAGGAAAAAAAAAAGGTCAAAATTAAACCTCAATTGACTTTGTTCATTGGTTTCATTAAAAAGATTAGTTAAATTGAGCAATTTCTTTTATAAAAAAAAAAAAAAAAGTAGGTTAAGGTGGGGGGGGGGGGAAGTAGGGGGGCGGCGGTTTTGTAGTAGGGTGGTTAAGTTTGTTTTATATTCTAAAAATATAACCATATAGAAATTTATAAGGAAAATTTAAAAAAAAAATCTACAAGTTTTGTTGGATACCCTGTACCATATATAATCTATAAGGTACATAGTAGTTCTAGAATACCATATGGTAAGGCATAAGTAGTAAAGTTTTAAAACCTGCACCCACAAGATAGGGTATAGATAGGCTATATACCTTACTCGCCATATACCTTACCTATCATATACTTGCTTACCCTTAATGTACAATCATTGGAGAATTATTAACATTGCTTTCCATTCTATTAATTTTCACATTTATATGTTAAATTCTAACCACGTAAAAGAGGGAATAAAGTTTACCTTTTGGTATTAAATAAATTGATCTTGACATGGTTGGTGCCTCTACTATTTCCTACTTTAAGTAATATTAAATTTTCTTTTTTTGCGTTCATATTGTATCTTTGTTAGTAATAAAATATAAAATCGGTATTATGCATGGAAGTGCAATAAAACACAAAGACATAATTTTTTCTATTACTTTGTTCAATGCATCAAGGTTTATTCAAGGAAAAACACCACACCCTTAAATTTTGATTTTTTTTTTCCCTTAGTCTATAATCTTAATGTAAGGTAAAAATAGCGTAGTATATTTTAATATGATTTAGCCTTCAGAATCCAATTAAAAGCTAATATTATGATTTGATTTTTTGTCCTAACCAAACTTTGTGATTCAGTTCATAATTTTTTCAAATCTAAAAAAATTAATTTGGTCTAATTCATTATGCAGTTCTAACAGAGAAATACTTACATTTTAATACAAGTTTTCTAAGCCATCAATAGAAAAAAGATTTTCAATGTAGTTTTGAGATCAAGAACTTAAAAGTTTTCCGTAGAGGCATTTGCCACATCCTAAACAATCTACTAGGGCACTATATATTAGAAACAACTACTAGGTGATGTTATGATTTAGTTGGTAATTTAGAAGTTAAATAGCATCTAAATCAACACAATTGAAATGGAAAAGAATCATTCTTCACTTATTTCTAAAATCAACAAAATGCAAGCAGAATATTTAGAATCTTTACCTCTGCATCATTCACTAACATTCTTATTTAAAGGTAAAAATACAAGTAGATGGACAAAAAAAATCATATTATTTAAAGAAGGCTACTACCATCAAATTTTCACAATCAACATAATAATTACTTTAGCTTCTTGTTCCTTTTTCCTTTTTAAATTCTCATGGGTTAGCTTAGTCAATAGCTTCTTTAAACCTTAAATAACAGTTTAGTTCAATTTGCAATTCTGTTGACCTATACAAGGTTTGAACTAATTTACCATTTGATTTGGTCCTAGCCAATTCGTGATTCAATTGTGTTATATGTTTATTTCATCCTTCAGGCCCTCAACACACTCTCTTAGCTTAGAGCACTCCCCAGCCCATGTTTCCCCAATTCTCATGCTCCTGGTCCAACTTTCCCACCAAGATAAAAGACCCTCGAAGGAAGCAACATGAAAATGGCATACCATGGCAATACGGGAAATACGGAGGAATACTGTCCAAATAGGGACTCCTCACCAGCTATCCAAATTTGAACAATCCTCATACCATATAGGGGATTTGATCCTATCAATAAGTATACTCTACCAAGGAAGATCTAATGTCACATATTTGTCTCTACCTTAAGGAAGGAAGTATAAGCCAATAAGGAACACCATCCACGTAGCTAGATCCGAGGGCTCGCTTTATCTTATAAGGCCCTTTAGGCAACATCATGGATAAGGATCATACCCTCGAGAGTCATACTCAAACATTGACCTAGGTCTACTCTCTCTACCCCTAACTCTCTTAGGTATTAATATTGAAGGTTCTATACATCTTTTGGGCTACCAATTGACTTAAGTGTTAGAGTATACGCGTTAAAGCCACCTTCATGCACTTTTATCTTAATTGTTCTCTTTCACACCCATAAATCCTTACCTATTCTAGACAAACAAGCCTAAATGAATCTTTAAACATCAACATTTTAGCATCCACCATGGTCATTTCCATTTAAACGACATACCTAACACACAAAACACCCAAAACACAAAAGTCTCAACAAATAACGACAAAACAACCTAAACACTTATCTTCCCAAAGCTTCCAACTGCCTACCCTTAGATAAAATGGGGCCATAGGCTCCTTATGATGACTTTATTGTTCAATTGAGACAGCAAATGATTGAAATGATGACCAAAGACAAAGGCCTCACCCAAAAGCTTGCTACTTTAGATGAGCACTCACTACAAAACAATAGACAACTTATACAAGTCAGCGATAACGTATTTCATCCTAACTCACAAGTCCCTACAACATGGAATACGCTAAAAACCCTCCTGTAAACCCCTAAAAATTGAATTCAGAACAACTAAGCCTAGATTTAGGGCTTTTAGGAAAACTTATATAATTAAGCCCAAACTTTATGACTAAGATAGAAAAGTTAATCGAGGTAATACAGTAAAGTTAGATTTTAGAAATAATGACCCAAAATCCCAATTTTGCCCTTAGAAGTAGAAATATTTAATACAACACTAAAATGTTCGGAACTCTTAAAATCAAACTCAGATTGCAATGAGAACTTAGAGATAAATTAATTGAGCTATAAAATGAGATAATATAATATAATTTACTATATAAATATACAAGTATTTTTATGAGTATATCCGGTATAAATAATAATTATACCCATAAATTAATCCTAAATTATGTAATTATATATATAATGCATTGAATTCATGAACATATCCTAAAAATAAAAGATATGTTAGAAACTAAATTATATGAGTATAGTTATATATTACGTGTGATATATACATGGGATATATACTTCTATATTACTAAATAACTAAATATTAATAAAATACACCTAAAATACTAAAATAATTGAAAATCCTATCCTAATAAATCAATTTGCGGCTAGAAATTTTGGAGAATCACCATGGCAAGCCTTGGAGTCAAATAGTTGTTGATTCAAAAGTAAATGGCTCTATTTAGGACACCTCCTACTTCAAATATTGGGAAGAAAACAAAAGAAAAACAAAAAAAAAAAATTCCTAAGTGGTGGAAAAGCCCTATAAATACTAAACCCTCAGCAGACCAGTAATAGTTTAGCAAATAGGAACTAAGAATAAAGAGAAAAAAAAATCTGGAAAATAGAACAATTTAAGAAAATTAGACAAAAATAAGGGAAAATTTATGCTAGGATAGAACCCTAACCTAAAGTGATTTTGTTGTAGAGCCCGACCAGACACCACCACACCTAGAACGTTCGACAACCACCCAACTGCCGCCGGCCACCAGAGCACCTAAGAACATTAAAGTCGATTCTCTACCCTGTTTTTCAATAATTTTTAAAAATTAGTAAATCCACCTAGAAAATTATGAAAAAAATTGTACTTAGCTTATTTTGAACATGCTGTCATGTGATATTTTTATTTTTGAAAAATTCGTAATATGTAATATACTTTCTTAAGAAATTTACTGTTCATCCGAATTTAGAATTATAAAATAAATGTACTAAATGATGTTGTTTCTAGCTGAAAATTTTTGTGTAAGATGTGTATGATATATAGATAATTTCTATATAGCTTGAATTTTTATTTGAATGTTTTTAATATTTATTGCATTTTTGGCCTAAAAATAGCTCGAAAATAGGCTGAAATTATGAATTAAATAGGAAATTGTGAAATTAATTGATGAAATGGACATGTACTAATCTATAATAAATAATAATAGTATTGAGTCGGATTGAAATTAATTTGGTGTAAAAGGAATCATAACTGGGTAATTTATGATAATTTAGGAGTAAAATCGTCAATACAAATATATGGGCAATAGGTTGGAAACTTGAAAACAAGTGATAACTGAATTCTTCATATTTTTAGGAGTCTATAGAAATTTTCTGGGAATTATTTGGTAACCTGAACTATTTATTACGAATTTATTGAGTAAAATAGCTTAATTTACAAGTCGGGGTGTATTTTTAATATTAATAAGCTAAAATGAATTAAATAGTTAAATAAAAACTATATATATGATTTTTGATCAGATTAGATTAAATGAATATTTTTATTATATTTATTAATTTTTTTTATTGGGATACACTTTAGGTATATTAAAGTTAGATAACACTTATATTATAACAATATATGGACAAATTAAGTAAAATACAATTTAATAACGTAAATTATGATCATATTTATATAATTACGTATAATTGTATTAAAAACTTGAACTACCCGTTAAAAGTCGTCTTTAGAAATAAGACTTGTAAAACGTATCGTTACATCTATACGAACCCAACGACACTAATTTTGTTAAAATCGGATAATCTTAAGTAATTTAACCTATAACTTTATCATATTAAAAAATGTACATATTTCAATAACCTTACCGGAATTAAAACATAAATTAATAAATTAAAAGTACATTTCAATACGATCAAAACGATATATAATATGTAATATTATATATGATGTATATTATCATCAATTAATAACTTAATTTGATATGTAGTGATAATACAAATAATATATATATATTATGGAAATAGTAGTAATATATATATATAACCATTTTAGATTAAACCTTAATGTTTTCGTAATTATTACGAAAACTAAATTTGGGTTTTTTTGTGTAAATAGGATCTTCCAATACAAAGACAGTTGACAATTCGAGTCAGCAATTGTGAACGTCTAAACAAGTTGAGATTGTGGCTTTACCGCTTATTAGGATACTGTTTAAAGTATCCAGAGACCCAAGAGTACTCTTGGCTATGTTTGTAGTTAATTGACTGTGTGCATAATGTATGTATGGATAATACTCAGTTGTGATAGGAGTTCAACTCCTTGGTATATTGTTCTGCATGTTTGCATTGATTCTATATTGTATGAACTTGTCGGCCACCCTTAATTAAAACTAACGTTTATTCGACTAAAATGAAACTAGATATGCATAACACCCATTAGGGGAAATAATTAAGAGTGTCAAGCCAAATACCGACTTCTTTCGATAAGAATAGTTGAAATGGTCCTTTCCCCATTCTTAGTTGAACTAAGTGACAGGCAAGGAGGACGTGGCAAGGTTGGGGGTCGTGGTTCAAAGGCAATCATGGGAGGAGGGTGTTCTTCATTGCATAAGCTCGGGTTTGGTTTGACTTAAGTCACGATAAAACTCCTCAATCCGAGTTGGAGCGAATATAATTTCTCTAACCTTACAATAGACCAGATAACATTGTACAATGTTTCATTTGATTGATTGCATTGCATTTCATCATAATTATTAACCTTATTTGTGTTTGTACAATACTCTTCTAACTCCATCCTACTTACTGAGCTAGTTATGCTCATATCCATATAGATTCTTTTGCTAGTGTTGAGTGAGGTCAGGATGTTTAGATACCACCGTTCTCAGGTTAATATGCTGCTGTTTGGGAAAATGAGGATCAAGGAATCAATCGAACCCAGGCTTTTGACTTTTTTTTTTTTTTTAGTTTTTAAGGAAACTAATTGGGAATTCCCTAGGAGCCCATTAGTTTCCTAACTTATTGTATATAGACTGCAAAACCTATGGATTTTAATAAACTCTGATTGTAAACTTTACCTTTAGATGTAAAATGTTTATATAAATATTGTTGTGGTACTAGAGAACATGTTCTATACAATAGGCATTTTGTAAAGCTCTACCACAGGTTTGATTATTAGCAGGTGTCAGAACAGATGTTTTAAGCTAGTTAAGTTATGTACGCCTTGTGTGAACTATATATATAATAGCAGCTATGAGGTCAGCTTCTATCCTAGGTTAATTTATACAGCAGGACTATTATGACTCTTCTTGTTCGGGGCATAATACCTCCCATTGAGCATCTAAGGCCTAGTCTAAAAGGCTTCCTCAACATAGACGAAATTAATAACATGATCAAGAAGCTTATTAATGGAAAAGAGTTGAAACAATATAACGACACTTAGACCACCTTCTCCATCAGACGCTCTCCCTTCATCTAAGCTAAAAGACAGGAACTCCTCCGCCTACAACACTCCCCCCCCCCCCCAATCCAAAGAGATTTACAATGACACTACGAACCTATGCTCTACATAACCTATTATACTTCCATGATGGATATGCATGACACTTCCAATACCATTGCTTGCAAAGCCTTTGCAAACATTCTTAAGAATGTTGGTCGCACCTAGTACTATGCCTCAAGCCTAACTCCATTACAAGCTTTGAAGACCTTAGCAAGTCTTTCCTCCAATATTTTATGATAAGTAAATGACTAGAAAGAGATGCATCATACTTGATGATCAGGTAGGCATAGTTTAGTTCGATACGGTTTGCTTCCCTAATCAAATTGAACCTAAAATTAACAGTTTGGTTTTTTTTTTTTTTTATTTCAAACCTAACCTTACATTTTGGTTCATAAATTTTTAAACCTAAAATTAAACGGTTTGGTTTATGGTTCAAATCATTTTTTTTTTAATTTAATAAAATACGATTCATTTACATTTGTATCAATTTAGATTTCAATATGCTATTTAAGAAAATAACTCAAAGGAATTTAGATTCTCATCTTTCACTTTTTTTATTTAATATGTTTGTTACTTCTTTTCACTTACAAGTGTTTGGACCTATGATTTGCTAGTGGCAATTGACAACGAATGATTGCGACTAACAACTTGCAAGGATGACTAAAAGAAGGATGATGTTGTAATTGTGAATCAGAAAGAGGAGAGGTGTAGCTTCAATCTAATTCATTTTAGAATAAGGTGATGCAATGATACTTTTAAGGTTAGGGAACATTTCATGTGCACAACCAGATTAGTATTTAGTAATTCCATGGAATTTTTTTTTAAGTCTAACTGGTACGGTTCGATAAGTATTCCAAATCGAATTGCATGAAAAATAGCGAATTTTTGGTTTAGTTTGGTTCACGATTCAATTAATAGCCCGTAATTAATTTACCTACCCCTAATGACCAACCACTCGGTATCTAGATGAATACCTAAGGACTACCTCTTGCACTTTAATGCCACCGTGCTTAAGATTCCAAATCTTGACATGAATATGGCACTTAATACAACTGTATGGGGGGTTAAAAATCGCTACCAATTTTTTACTCCCTCACCAAGAAGATACACATAATTTTTGCTAAGTTCTGGCAAAAGTACCATCTATATCACCCAAGAAGATAATATCGACATCAAAAGGTAGCTATAACAACAAACAAACAAACAAAGGTAGCTAGGACTAACCCTCAACAAGAGATCGGCTTGACCTCTGTACAAAGACCACTAGCTTTAGCACATAGAGCCAAACCAACTCCAAGCAAAAAAGCCATACTATCATGCTCTTCAACAATCACCATGAGCTCACCAAGCCTTGATAACAAATACTACTCGAAATTCGAGACCATGGAATCCTCACCTAGTCAAAGCATATGCATCAACCCCATTCGCTAAATTTCCAGTAACTACTACGAGCCCTACCATGACCATGGTGCTAGTAATGTGCCTTAGGCCATAAAGATTTTATGTCATTTAAATATTTATTATGATATGAGTTATTTTATTTATTACATTATTATCGGCCTTTTAAAATGATAAAATGATTCCTTGAATATTTGTTCTTTCTTATGTCATTAAAGTGTGTGACTTTAATAGTAAAATCATAAAGTGATGAGAACATCATTCTAAATTATCCCTAGTCACTTGTTATATGGAACAATAATGAATTAAGATTACTATATTAGTTGAATGATAATCATGTTTTACTGATTATGGATATGAGATATTAATTCAGCATATAAATATATGCAGGAGTACATTGTATTGGATTGACCCACCATAAGAGTACTACATGGATCAATTTGATAAGTACTACTCATAACAATGTTATTTTAGTCCTTTGACTTGATGATACTATAGATTCCTACATAGTAAGTTCCATGTTTTGATTCAGTTCTTTATCATTTTTTTTAACTAGATGATTATGAGATTGTGATTAGATATGAAGTAAACTATGTGGAGGAATATAAGTGTTCGTAAAAGAATTTGTCCTTCTCATTAATTTGAGAGAGATATCTTTCGAGCCTCTTGAAGAGTAAGATTGAGAAAATGCATGGGCATGCTCAAATGAATTGATAAGGAGTTATTAATGTCATTTGTCTAAGTCAATCGAACATTAGATTCAAAAAACGAGTGATTGAACAATATAAAGAGTGTCTTGATCTGCATTTTATGTTTAATCATTAGATATTGTGTGACAAAAGGACTTAATAATAGACTATTTAATAGGTAAAGTTGGATCACTGACCTTCACTTAATTTAAGTAGGCATATGTCTTGTTAGAGGCTATTTATGTCTAGTAAGTCTAAAAGGAGTTTTAGGCTTATTGTCAACATTGGGTAAACATACAAGGTTGCACATAAAGAACAAACTAAATGAACTACAGGAATTATAAAAATATTTATTATTCTTAAACAGTTTAAGAATGGTAAATAATGATGTTTATTATTTTTGGAAAAAATAATAAGTAATAGTATAATATATTAGATATCATCTTGAATATCTTACAATATATCTCTAAATATCTTTAAAAATATATCATCACTCCTCTATATATAGATAGAGGTGGCTCTCTATTAGGGTTATACTAATGTTTATCATTAACATTAAACCCGTAGAGAAAGTTTCCATACCTAAATAGAGAGAGAAAATACGAAGTATTGTGAGATTGATCCCATGCAAATACAGACTCAGCCAAAAGCTACTAACACATTACCGCCTATTTCAAAAGTTCATTTTTGTGTAGATACCGGTCAAAGGTATTCGCGTATTGCAACACTTGTTGATCCACAAATTTGTGAATTAAAAGGGCTTTAAACAAGGTAATATCTGTAGTCTCTTTTCAATTTAATTGATACGCATGAATCATAAGGTGTCTAGGTTGATCAAATTTAAAATAATTCGTGCAAACATGTAATTTGTAACCCTAAAACCCAACACATGGATACTTAGAAGGAATGTATACAACTAAAGCATGCCATTAGTGATGTCATGCATAGAGATTATCTCAAAGAATATGTTGCTAACTAGGCCAACTACACTTACCTCCCAAGAGAGGTTAATGTAGAGAACCGTTGGATGTAAGGCCATCCAACACCAATAACGTTATCAACCGACCTATCCACAATATTATATCTAGGATAGGGGTAACTTAGCAATAGGGGGTTGCTTAAACTCCTAAAGTAATGCCTATACTTAGCTACAAAGTTCCAATAAGCACTCAACCTACTAAGCAAAAGACAAAAGACAAACACCTACATCTACTTTTTAGAGATCATATATGGAAGGAATCATCCCCTCACAATGATAACTTAGTCATCAAAGCTAAAATCACGAACTTTAACGTTCATAACATACTTATCAACAATGGTAGACTCTACTAATATTATCTCTATGAAAGTGTTCACTAAAATAAGAGATAGTATCTTGGCACTATTCAAGCCATACAACAACAACCTATACAACTTCAATCATTAACTTATTAAGGTAGCCAACATTATTTCTCTCCCCATAGAACTAAGTGGAAAAGAGTACGTAGTAGAGACCTAAGTGGACTTCTTAATCATAGACACCTAGTCGCCCCACAATACCATTCTCAGTGAATCATTGCTAAACGTCGTGAAGATGGTCAATTTCACTAAGCACCTTTAAGCAAAGTTTTAAACCTCAATCAACCTTAGCATTTGAAATAGCAACCAACAAGTATCTCATTCCTGCTATGTTTATGCTCTCTCTAACAAACATGTTTTACAAGTGGAATTCGACCTAGTTATTACACTTAACAACATAAGTGAACCAACCAAAATCATAGAGACTATCCAAATTGGTCACTAACCTGAGCAAACAAAATAGATAGGTACATCTACATCTGTAGATCTTAAATAGCGACTCCTTAAGTTTCTCCGAGCTAATACTATTGCTTGGTTACCTTTTGATATGTTGGGTAACTTGACACGTTTCATGACTAATGGCCTCAACATTGATCTTGATGCCAAAGTTGATAAGCAAAAGAAAGACAATTCATACCAGATCATCAAGCAATGATAGAAAAGGAGTTATATAAGCTTCTCCGAGCAGACTTCACCCGTAAAGAGCCATACCCATTGTGGCTAGCTAATACAATCTTAGTCAAGAATACCGATGGGAAATGGCATATGTGCATCAACTTCACAAACATCAACAAGGCTTATGTAAAAGTTTTTTTTTTTTTTTTGGCTCTTATGGATAAACTAACTGGTGGATTGAATTTTTGCCCATGACACTACAGCATGAAGCTTAACTCTAGAAATGCATCTCAAAGCAGCCACAGGAAATTCCTCGACTTCATGGTAACCCTACATAGCATTGAAGCTAACTTAGAAAGGATCTAAACCATTCTGAACATACAACTGACTGAGATGGTTAAAGAAGTAGTCGAACAAATAGTCGCCTTCAACCAATTTATCTTACGCCCCATAAACATACACTCAAGTTTTTCGAGATCTTGAAAAACTTGAGCAATTTCCAATAGACGAATAAATGTCAACAAGACTTTAAGCAACTCAAGCAATTCCTCACTTCTATGTAGTAATATCTAAGCTTGTGCTTAGGAAGACCTCTACTTATAACTTAGTAGTTAATGTTAAGGCTCTGTCTCTTGTCTTTATTCGAGCTAGCAGAAAAGAGTACAAACCAATCTACTATGACAACTATGTCCTCTATGGACTTAAGCTTAGATATTCCACTATTGAGAAATTTTCCCTCATAATAGTCATATTCGCTAAAAAGCTTTAACCCTACTTTAAAGCCCATCAAGTGATCGTTCTCACTAATTAACCTCTCCAATAGATCTTGAAAGACCCCGATGCTTTAGGCCAAATGATTAAATATGCTTTAGAGCTCAATGCCTTTAGTTCCCAATTCCAAGCTCAAAAGGCCATCAAAGCTCAAGTTTTAGACAATTTTATCACCAAGCTCACCTATCAAGAAGAGGCACCCTACCCACTCGACACAACCTTTGTAAACTCTCTATATAGATGAGTCTTCCACCAAAGGAATAGTAAGGTAGAGCTAGTCTATAATGGGCCTTATAGACACCTTATTTTTGTTCACCCTAATTTTATTTCTTGTTTAGAAAACCCTAATTTAGAAAAAAAAAAAAAAAAGAGCTAAAATAAAAAATGCAAAAAAAAAAAAATTAAGAAAAGATAAAAAAAAATGAAACAAGTGAAAAATACAAAAAAAGTTGAAAAAGAGTAAAAACAAAAAATAAAAATAAAAAGGTACAAAAAAATTAGAAAATCATAAAGAAAAAAATTCTTATAATGGTTTGTTTAAGTCACTTATAGGGTAGAAATAATTTTCTGAGGTCAAAAGAAATTTTTAGAGTTGAAATAGGCATACGCAATCTAATAAAATTGAAGCTCATTTAGTAAAAGTGGACATTTTATTGAAAATTAATTTTTTAGACTAAGTTTGGCTTGGTCTTAAAATATTATCAAACTAGACAACTTAAGTTGATTGTAACTTCAAAGAGTGCCTCAGTTGGATTTATATTGATAATTTTATGAGCAATTGAAATTTCAAGTAAAGTTAAACATTAACAGAAATTAGACCCATAATCCTATCGTATTGGGCTACTCTTAAAAACTATTTTTCAAATATAGATATTAGACTAAATAATTATTTAGTGGGAAAAACTAATCTTTTAGGAATAAAAAGGCCTTAGTCCAAATTTCAAGGCCTATAGTTAACTGGGTCTTTTAATAAAAGTTAGTCTAAAAGGTAAAATATTTATTTTGTTGTAAGCTAATCATAAGAATCAAACTTGGTGCAACTGTCCAAGGCTTAGTTAAGGAGAGAAGAAATTCAGAAGTCACAAGATCAACCCAAACTAGGTGTATTCGTGTCACAGACTAATTTTTCAAGACCCTAAAGATACGTGCAACATGATCCTATGGACGAGAGACAAGATAAAGTAGACAAACATGAGAGGTTCTCCTAGCCCATTTGAAGAGAAAGGCCTAAGCTTAAACTCAAGGAAGATTCAAGAAGCTAGAAGGCTCTAAGAAGATTCTAAAAGCTAAAAGGTTCTAAGAAAATTCAAGAGATGTCCAAATTCGATGTATAATAATAGACAGGGTAGATAAGGTAGGTAGATATAATTCAATTGTAACCATTATATCAAATAAATATCAACCATCCATTGTAAGGGGTCATTTGTATATATAGAGAGTCTCCTTTAATTTGTATTCATTTAGATATTGAGTAGAATTCAGTTAGAAACCAAAGACTCTCTCTCTAGACTTTGTGAATGTGTTTCAAGCTAACTTAGCCTTCCTTAAGGTAGTTAAGAATGCTAAGTGCCACATGGAACTGTTAAGAGAAATCTAGCCGTGGCACTCATATGCCTTTACTTTAAAAAATAGTAGGTGTATTACACACAATAGGAGTAGCACATAGTACATGCAAGGCACATAACCATGTTTCCTTCTTTAACCTTTGATTCAAACATAGAAAAAAAATGGCAAACAAAATAAACATACAAATCCTTTCATTTTTTGACCCAATTTTTTTCTTTATTTTTTTTTGCCAAATTAATTCAAATAAAAAGTGGAATTTTAATCTACACTAAGTGTACTTTCTCAAACACTTCAAATTTAAATAATATAATAAAGAAAAATATCTAAAAAATTATCTCAAATTTCGAAAAAAATAAAAGTATATTATACACTTAAATCTTTAAAGAGCTAATTAGAGGCTTATTTGGCTTTAAAAAAATCATATATTTAAGTTAAATAAAGTCTAAAATATTTAGAAACATTCAATTTATTGAAATTTTTGGGAAAAGGAAAAAAATAGTAAAAAAAAAAAACCCAAAAAATGTCATTTCTTAGATAATAGTCCTAGAAATACGAAATTTGGTTCAATCCAAAATCAAGAGGCGATTTTAGCTCGCACAAAACCCCTCCTAACCTTCTTCTTCCTCTTTCATTTTCATTTCAGAAAGTCGCTCTCTCTCTCTCTAAAAGCTCTCACACATAAATATTCTCTCCACAAAAAGCCATTTTCTACTCATTATTCTTTAAAAAAATTGTAGATTTTGCATGGGAAAGCAACAAAACAATTCCTAGGGAATTTTTTAGAAAACAACACTAAAATCTCATGATCTCCTCAATTTCTCTCTCTAGAAGTCGACGAACCAAAAGGTAATAATTTTACCTCTTTAAATCAATTTTACGAACATGTAAATGTGTAAAATTGGATTGTCGTTGAGAATATGATGATACATTATCATGTATATCAAATTTTTTTATGTTCTAATTTGTACCTATTAATTTATTATACATGTACACGTAACATGGTTTATGAGTAAACTTATATAGTATCAATGCAACTGGTCAAGTCAATTAGTTTTTATATGAATAAAACAGCTAGAAATAACCAATGGTCATGATGAGCATGTTTCTTGTATTAAATTTGTTCATCATATTAATGGATATCATGATTGTGTAGCTGTACATATAAGATATGGGTTGTTTTAATGTTGTGAATTTTATCGAGTTGATGTGACACACAGATGAGAATGTATAACGTAAGGGCAATTTATTACACTAGAGGAAACATTGTGGAAGGAGGAGATTGGATGCGCTAGTCAAGGTATTAATTGGATCAACCTATGATCAGTTTGTTGGCTTGATATGTAATTGACTCTAGGTTGACATAACAACTTGCCGAATCAATTTGATTCATAGATGTCCCCTTTGTAGGAGGGAGTAAGGACCTATAAACAACGATTATAATGTTTAACAGTTGATGGCATCCTCACTAGGATGTGGCGGAGTTAGCTTTTCAGTGGAAATATATGTTGAAGTTCATGAAATCAATATTCCTTCAACTACTAAGTACGATTTTAGAGGGTATGATGGGAATGTAGGGTTTCAAGTAGAAAATCAAGTGTTTCAATCTCAGTCGGTTCCATATAGTGATATATCCACTAGTAGTAGCATGCCTCGTTAGGGTAACATAATGATGACGATCGAATCTAATAGGGACATAGATGTGGAGAACGAACTAGCATGTGCGAACATTCATGAAGACATAGATGATACTTATTCCAATCTTAATATCAGTCAAAGTGAAGGGTGGCTCCACGAAGTTAAAGAAGTTAAAGGTTTGAGCAAGAGAAATGATTAGAGGCAAGGGTTGACCACATATGTAGATGCAATTGGGATGTCAGCACCTATACTGTTTTATATAGCACCGGTTGGTAATGGTCTTATATCGTCCAAGGAGAGTGTAGATGATGGTAAGTAGAGCTTTAGTGATGAATTTAAGATAGGAATACGGTTCTAGAAAAAAGAATACCTAAAGATAGTAGTGAATATGCATCATGTTATGAACTATCACAACTTCGTGCTAAAGGAGTCAGAGCCCACTCTTTAGTCAATTGGATGTGTTGAATGGGAGAAGGGTTGCAAATGTAGACTATGAGCATGCAAGAAGAAGCATGTTGGATGCTTTGTAATAACCACATTTGTAGGTCCTCACACATGCTTAAATCTTACCTTTAGTGAAGACCATCCTTAATTGGATTCGACAACTCTGTTTAGATTTATCATTAAGGAAGTATAAGAATCATTGAGTATTAAGGTGAAACATATTCAAGCTTTCTTTTATAAGCAATATAGTAATACTGTACACATAAAAAGAGTTCAGAAGGCAAAATGCAAAGCAATAGAGTAGGTTTATGGAAGGTAAGAGAACTCATATGCATTGTTGCTACATCTTTTAAATGCCCTTCAAGAGGCTAATCTAGGTACCATGGTAGATTGGAGATGGCTAGATAGCGATACTATAGGTCATGTGTTCTTTAACAAGTATTCTAAGCATTTAGACCATGTATCAAGGCCTTCATACATTACAAGTACATTTGGACCATTTAATAGCTGTTTCACTATCACTTAATTAGATAACTAACTAATGTGCTGTTTTTCAAGCTTATGATTACCATAGATGGTATATTTCTATATGGGAAGTACAAGCACAAGCTTCTTATTGTGACTGGAGTTGATGGTGCAAACCATATCATCCTCGTTGGATTTGCTTTAGTTGTTGAGGAGTGTAAGGATAGTTAGGGATGTTTCTTAAAGTGTCTACCCATGTACATGATAAAGGACCAAATAGACATTTGTTTGATATCCGACCATCACTCTGGAATATAGTCTACAATTGAAGGATAGAATGTAGTATGGCCAAATGAGCAACCGTAGCAATGGTCTATCCATTACATCACCAATAATTTCAATTCCCAAGCCAAAAAAATGGTTTGTAAAGAACTAATAAAAAAATGTAGCATATTAGTTGCAACCTTGAAAATTTCGACCATACTATGATGATGCTAAGATAATGAGTTCTCATACTAGGACATATTTCAAGAAGTTGCATCCTAGGATGTGGACCCTATCATACGATGAAGGAGCTTGCTTCTGTATTGGGACCACAAATATTGCTAAAAGTTATAATAATGCACTAAGGACGCTAGGAACCTACTCGTTGTAACTTTGGTGAAGAAAACCTTTTACAATTGCAACAACTACTTTAATCAGCATCGGATCGAGATAGCTAATCAGATGGGCATGGGCAAGGTGTTGACTAAATTTGCTGATAGAAAGTTTGATAGATGGCACAAAGTAGTAAGTGGACACCAAGTTGTCATCTTCGACTATAATAAGCAGATCTTTGAGGTTATAATTGTGTTGTACCCTATAGCTTGCACTTAGAAATCACCGTTGCATTCGTAATAAGTGGCAAACACACAAGATTCCATGCTCTCATGCAATAGTAGTTATGGGAAAAATGAACATGGATTATGCTATACACATTGGACATTGGTACACATAGGAGCATCAACTACGAGTGTACGTATATTCTTTCATGCCCTATTTAGATAAGGTCAACTAGCCTTCACTTGACATTCCTATATGGCACCTTGTGCAAACTGGGGATAGGGTAAGGAGTCCTCAAAGGCCATAAGAGAAATAATAACAAAATGTAATAGACGTTCATAAGGAGCCATTACTACACACATGTGGATTATGCGGCGTTGAAGGGCACAATAGAAGAAGATGCCCTCAATGGGGCTGTCAATCTACTTCTAATGGATCTACTAATAACATCGATGTAGCATTTATGATTGATCTATCAATACTTACAATTAGTTATATATTGCTATTGTTAGTTTTTATAGTTTATCGTATGACCTAATCCGAGAAATAGAACTCCACTAGGTAGAAGCAAATCGGGAAGTAGGGGATTCTTACCCCAACTAATACATCCCAAGAGCTACACGACATAGACCTATACGGTCGAACGGAGACAAAGTTAGTTACCACTCACACTAGTTGGTTGGAACAATGGGTAAATTGACGTATCATGATTATTCTTATAGTACCATCTCCTGGTGTAGCTCTAGACTATAATGAGTGGTACTAGCAAGCCATTCAGCTATATATCGGCTAATGAAGGGCCTTTTGGGTATTTATGGTATGCGTTTAGCTTCATTTTCCTTGACCAAAACTACACCTCCACCTTTATATGCTAACTAATCTTTTTTTTTTTAACATGTAAGTGGTTTTAATCCACAGATGTCATAGGAGGATATCATGGTAGAGTAGCCAAGAGTAGATACCATGATTCAACGGCTCAAGAATATTTACTTGAATGATGCACTAAGACTAGTACCAAATATCGAGTAAGGTGGCTCTCCGCCCTACGATCTTCAACAAAGAGGGTACCATCACCCACAAGGATGAGGGTGGGGTAAGGTCAAGGGCAACAATTGGTTGAGTTCAGCATTAGAGACGATCCATCTCCAAAGCACTTGTCACCAACAGCATTTCCTATATCGCCTGGATTTGAGTTTCGGGCACCATTCGTCGAAGAGAGCTCTAGCTGTTAGATCTTCCATACCCCATCATCGGATAAACCTTTAGTAGTCAAGTCCATATTCCCCCTACACCATTAAAGAGGCTAATTGGAGATCAATACGACAACATGGGTGAGGGACTCACATAAGTGCACCTTACTCTGGTCTCCATGCATGTATGGTACTTTAGTATTTATAGTTAGGATGGGGCATAGATAACTCTGTTGAATGCGAACTAGATGGTATAGCCCCAACTTGATGCAAATCTTAAGGGTGTTCATCTATATATACGCCGACAGCACTGATGGCATTAGATTTACATATTTTACATTTGAGATTGTATTTGATCTTAACTTCCTAAACACTATGTAGATATTTGAAAGAAGTATTAGAGCTTTCATAACACTTTCATATTGTTATAAGTAAATATGTTCTTCTAAATTTGGGTCATTCAATGGTGTTAGGAATTACTATGTATTTCCATGTTTAAAATCGCCTTTAGGGGAAGCGAATTTAGGTTAAAATAAGTGATTTTGGATTGAACCAAAATTAGAAGAACCAAACCAAAATTGTAAAATCGATTCATATAGATACAGAACAAAAGGTTCTATATTGATTCAAAGGCCATACCTGTAGCATAGAGAAATAGGAAAGAACCGAAGATCTCACTCACATAGTATCGAATAGAATTCGATTTAAAGTGTGCTATTTCATTCATATATGAGTTTTGGTTAAGCCAATAAGGGACGATTTTGGAGTAAAGTGGTGCAAGCTAAAAATGTCTCTTAAAAAAGCAATTTTGGTGATTTTAGTTGTCGTATTCTTCCTAGGAATGACATTTTTTGGACTTATTTTTCACTCTTTTTTTTTTCCTTCTCTTGAAATTTCTATTCAAATGATATCAATTTTGCTTAAAAGAGAAAAAACCAAGAAAAACCCATATCTTTCAAAGATTTGATTTTTATTCACATCTCGAGTTTATTAAGTAGGTGCAATACATATCTACCAACTTTAAAAAAAATTACATAACTACAAATTATATAAAAAAATTACCAAAATACCTTTGTTATTTGCATTTTTAAAACGAAACATTACTATTTATACCTATATTACATGTTTAAAATATGATGTTACTATTTATGTATAGCTATTATGAACAAATGCACTGAATATAACATTAGTGTAAATCTTCAAAACATAGGTAAAAATAGGAATGTTACATTTTAAAGATAAAATACATATATAAATTCTAATGTCGTAGCTTCAAGATATGACATAGTTATATCATTTTGATAATATTTTTTTTATATAATTTGTAATTATTTAATATTATTTAATTATGATAGTAAACGCATAAATTTCTCTTTATTGACCTTACCATGATGTCATATAAATAGAGGTTCCAAGAATGGATTCTAAGAAGCTTTTTGACATAACAATGCATGAATCATTACAAATTACTAGTTTCTCTCTCTACATCACTACTTAGGGATGCTCCCTCCTCTCTTTGAAGAGACATTCGGAATAAACTAAACACAAAGATTGATTCCTCATCACCAGTAACGCAATGTCCATCCATCAATTGCATTCCATATTATGCAGCTTGCTTTAACTTTGATCTAGAATAAAGCTAAGTGTATTCATACCATTCCGCATTGGTTCGATCCACTTAGCCCCTGCAGGCCTCTATTGTTGTGAAATCAACAAAAGGCTTTACTTGCCTATGCCCTTAGGAGCTGTTGCGACCCATTACTATCGGCTTCCATTCGTCGAAGCTTACCGGAACCATCCACTGTTGATCCGATCTAAGGCAAGTCTCTTTCTCTTCCTTTTTATTTATTTGTTTTGTTTAACTTTTTAATGTGAAATATAAAAATATGGAAAAAAAATACTTTTTTACAAAAGTTATTTTTCTACAAAAATAATATTTTGTTCATGAATTAGTTTTGTTTTTTTTCCATTTGTGTAATTGGTTACAAGTCCCATAGTGCTACTATTATTGCATTCTTATCAATATGTTTATTTTCGGATGTAGGTTTTAATATTTCATGAATAAAAATATTCTCTTTTAAAAAGGAATTTTCAAATTTAAGAGCATTATTTTTAGGAGTTGGGCCTTTATATGACTCTCAAATGTTGTGGTGTAACCATTACTCAACAACAATTAGGTCATTACCTTTGAAAAAAAAAAAACAAAAAAGGTAAAGAAACTATTTTTCATAAATGAAAATAATCAATTGTCCATTTTCAAAATTAGGGTTTGTTTTAGGTTTATAAAATGTGGACAAAAAAAATCATTTTCTTGAAAAAATAATGAATTAGTGAAAACTTAAAACAAAATAGTTTTCAAAAATAAAAATAACTAACATATTAAAGTATTTCTCCCACTTTGCAAGTATATGTGCACTTTAGGTGGCCCAAAACAAATAAAAAGCCTTTTCTCCCTTTTCCCTCAATTTTTCCTAAAGTTTTTTTTTTTTTTTTGAGAATTAATTAAAAAAAAAAACCTTTTCTTTTAGAAAGATCTATTTTTAAAGGAAAAAAGAAAAATTAAAGGTCCTTTTTAATTGTTTTTGGAATTTTCTAATGGAAACTACATGTGTTTTATATGATAGCCACTAGAACCATTCATCTCTAGTTTCTAGTTTTTTCTACAACCTTGTTCTTTATGAAAACTGTAAACCGGTGGTTAAAATTAAGGTTCATATACTTGTAAACCTTAATTTCACACTTTTTCGGACTTTGATTTGGTGGTGACTCTATCTTTAAAATGATTTTTCCCAAAAATAAACTTTCCCTTAATTTGCTCAAGATGTTTATATCAAGTAGGTTAGATTTAATGTAAGTCAAATCAAGAAAAAAGGAAACTAAAATTTAAGCTCAATAGGCCCTACTAGTCAAAAGTTAAAGACACAAAATCTTCTCTAACTACTAACTCATCATCCAACATGTTAAAGAAGAGTATACGATCAATGACGAGACAAGGATAAATATCTTGTAATGGTCAAGACTTTATGTCTGTACATCCTAACCTAGATCATCACCAAGAGCCCTCAAGCTAAAAACTCGAAAGCAAATAGCCTCTTAAAGCTAGCCTCGGCCTGTCTCTCTAGCCTAGACAAGAAGGTGTTCATAAAATACTTACTTAACAAGAACATGATTAGAATGTACAAGAGTTCCTAGCTAACACGCACTCAATGCTCAACTCACCTTACTGGATGGACCCGAATATTTCCTACCTTAAGGATAGGACATTAGCATAGGATCGCAAATTAAGCCGCTTATGTCCTAGTGCAATAAGATGCCTATTATATGTTCATCAACAATCATCACTACAGAATGGGCTTCAACCTAACCTACCTCATGCCTATACCCATTAGAAGCCAAACGTATGTTAGAGGAAGTGAACACTAACGAATGTAACAATCACATTCAGAGCTACTCCCTATCAATCAAAGTTCTCGCTTTTGATATGATTAGCCAACTCTAAAGAATGATGCTGCAAATTTACTTTGAAGGTATGAGAAATGCTAAAAGCTCGCCTATAAAAGCTAGTGCTTAAGCAATAACCTCATGTCTTTCACCCATCATTAGCCCTTTGTCTAGCGGAGGATTTATATCCTTGGCCCCTTCCTCAAAGCGACTAGCTAATGGCAATACATTATAATTGAAGTGGACTACTTCACTAAATGAGCCAAAGTAAAGAAAGTAGATAAGATTATATAAAAGAGTTTTTGAGATTTCATCTAGAAACCCATGGTTTATAGATTTGGAGTTCCTTAGACCATCATAATGTACAATGGGACTTAGTTCAACAAAGAACGGTTCAAAGACTTTTGCAAGAGCCTTAGAGTTTAGCTTAGTTACACCTTGGACTCTTATTTACAATCTAATGGACAAGTAGAGGTCATTAAGGTCATCTTTAACAACTAGAAAGTAAAGGTTTAATCAAGCCAAAGGCCTATAGGCCTATGAGCTCTCCAACATACTTTGGAGGTACCACACTGCATTGACAATGGTTACTAACAAAATCCTTTCCATTTAGCCTTCGATACAGAAGTAGTGCTCCCCATCAAGCTCAAGATCCCCACTATGTAGTCATAAGGGCTAAACTCACAAGTCAAGAAGATTGGTCTTTAAGTTAACGTCAACCTCTTAGAAGAACTCTAAAACCAAGCAAGTTTACTAATCACTGCTTATTAGCAATAGGTAGCTTAGTACTATGAGAAAAAAACCTTTACACAAAGCCTTTTAACCTAATGATCTTGCCTTTCACATAGAAGCAACTATTTTAAAGGAAGCTTAAGGAAAACTCGCCCCTAAATGGGGAGGACCCTATATGAGTTGTAAAGAAGAAGGATGCAATTCCTACCATCTAGAAAGACATGATGGTCACCTATTGTTAAGGTATGGAACATTGGCAACTTAAGACCCTATTATAAGTAGATCTGTATTAGCTTCTTTATATGAAACCCCCTCTTATCTCTATATTTTAGATCCCTTGAATAATTAAAGCCAAGTTACAATTTGACTTTTTTTGTATTGCTCATTGCCTTATGGGTCCACCGAGTCTCTACCCTCTTACTAGTGAATGAGACATTCGACCTAATCTCAAGCTCTATAACCAGTCTCTACCTTTCTACAAGTAAATGAGACACTTAACCTATTGATAGGCTGTACAATTGGTCTCTACTATCCTACGAATAAACAAGATACTTAGACCATTGATACATTCGATCTCCACTCTCTCATGGGTGAACGGGACAACTCTCCTAGTAATAGGCAACCAAAACTCATATACCTTCTCTTATAGGTAAATGGGGATCACCTTCACCTAAGACAAATGCAAAAGGCTACCTCTACTGTACTACAAGTTAACAAGGCATCCTCAACTAGGTGAACAAGGAACCCCTTGCCCTTTGATGGGTGAAAAGCGAAGGAGCCTTTTAAACTAGACATAAATTTTGAGAAGTACTCATGACTCAAGCTCGTACTTGATGAATTGGAAAGTCTAAATTATAGATTATTATTTGATAATAGATGATCCCAATGGGAAAAAGGATCACTAGGTGTGAACAGTGAACGAGACATACAACCTTCCCAAATGAGGATCATACATACATTCACTAAGTCTCTAACATGAGGCCATTACAACTAAATAAAATATCAACAATTGTCAAGCTTAGGACTACCATAACTTTGCTAAAAGAAAGAAAGAGCAACAAATAAAGAAAGAAAGAAAGAGGAAAACAAATAAGACAAGAAATAAGCTTAAGTAAAGAAGATATACAAATGTACATAAAGAAGATCAACCAAATATCTCTCATTACTTAAATTGCCCAATAGCACTTACATAAGTAAAGGCTAGCATACCGATCCAATACATTACAAAAGAGCCACTACATTGATATATATTTTTTTTTTATTGACGCTCATGTGCGGCTACTCAATCTAATATATAAGCCACAAATTGGTCCCTAAACCTTAGAACCCTTGAGAGAGATGATGAAATAAAGAGATGCAAAATGGGGTTTAGAGGCCTTGCCGTATGTCTTTATTTCAATGACCCTTGACTTGTTAATTAGGAAACCTAAGCTAGAAAGGTTAGGATTGAAGAGCTCCCTTCCCTTTCCTTACAATGACCAGTAACCTTGAAGATGCTTTGGCACAAACTACAAAGGATGAAAAGGGTGCACACTCTTAAACCTTAACCAATCCTCTACGACCCTTGAGTAGTTTCAAAGACAAGAAAGGGAAAAGTTAGAAGTCTAGAATAAGAGGCTCCTAGTAGTCACCGCTTCCTATGGACATGGACCCGTATAGCAAAAGTAGGCATCCTAAGGGACTACTTTGCTTACTACCCCTATTAACCCGACCTGTTATGCTTTAGCATCCTTCACCAAGGTTGCCAACATAAAGAAGTGCCTAGTTAGAGAGAATGTGGAGTAAACAAGTTTCAAAAAGAGAGAGCTAGTGACAAGTTGACACAGCTAGCAACTCCCCCTCATAAGTAGAGTAAATGATGCTAATAAAAGATGTGACTTTCACATCATCCATCTTCCCCTACATGAGATCCTCACCAATGGGCTTCCAAGCTCTCTAAATCTTATAGAGTAAGGAGAATAAAATGTTGAATATCTAATAGGAATCAGTCCACGATAATCCTTAGGCCGAGGTTGACTTGTTAGAAGCCAATGCAGACCTACCAGAAGTTAAGGCCAACCTATCCTGACCTAAGACCAACCTACTCTTGCCGAAGCTGGACTGATAATCGAAGGGCAAAAGGAGGAAAAGGAACCATTCGATATCAGGTTTATCGTTTATTAAGACGGTAAGAGACTAAATGGTCGAGGCCTCAAGGCTAAAGAATAGCTCGGCATAGCATGGAAAAGTTAACGCCAAGCAATCCACGAGTGTAGCAACTGTAGGCTGTCCTTACTGGGAGCTCAGCTAAGCATAATAAAACTTCTAAATATCCCACCCCAGCTCGAACACCCAATTGCCAATCGACCCCTACTTGGGTCTTATCTCATAAATAGCTTGGATGATTGTATGCCAACTACTCTATTAAATGCACAGTTTTGTATACTTTGTAAATATTTTCCCTATTTCAATTGTAGGCTACTCTTTAGGGTTTAAGGGCTTTGTGTATTATTCACAATTTTGCTACTAAGGTTTTAGAATTTATTATAAATAGCAACTTTTGTAATTAGCCAATAGATAGAAAGAAAAAAATACACAGACAAAGATTACACTTAAGCATTCCTTTAAGTACAGATATTCTTAAAGCTCTTCGAGCTTGTATTTTAGATTATTGAATCTGCTTTACTCTTTAATCTCTCTTATGTTCTTATTAATCTTGCCCTTAAGATTGTGGTGAACCCTTCATTTGAGTAAGTTAGTAAGTCACATCTAACCTCTCATTTGGAACCCAAGTGACATCTAGTGTTCATGAGTTGTATTAAACCCTATTTGGAGCTCAACCCCTAATTGTGTTTATGTCTTAATGCGTGATATCCATACACATTCACCATCAAAACGCCCTTCCACTTCTTATTCCTCATCCCACTCGAACGTCGAATACCTATTCATGGTTCATATCCGTTGCACGTTCGTGGATTCGTATTAGCTTTGCTGGTATTAGAGCTTTAGGGAGATACGCGTGTTAGTGTTCTTCAAAGTTTGATTCGTGGTTTAAACATTTCTATTAATCATCGTTCTATAGTATAGTATGTTGTTCGTGTTCTCAATGGAAGTGGTATTATACTGCTTGTATTAGGGTTATAGAGTTGAGCAACAATAATTTCAATGGCTGTCTCTAGTTGTAGAAGTGTTTAACAATTGTGGGTAGCTGTAGAAATTGAGTATTTGTAATTTCTAGGTGACTGTTAGTTGTATTTTGTTGCAAAAGTATTTGTGGAATTGTCTTAGTGGTGGTTCTAAGTCGAGTATAGTTGAGTGTGTTATGTGTTTGTTAAATTTTCTCTCTAGCATTTATTGTACAGACCACAATATCGGAAGATAGTATCAATAATAGTGGAGATAGTCCTCACGAAAGCTTAAGGAGACATGTTGATAACTTGGAATATCAGATTCAGAATCTCACTAATTCTATCCGAGAACTTACTAGTTTAATCAAAGGCCATAAACATGTTGGCCGAGGTGAAAGAAGGGAACAAACACCTACTAGTAGAAGTGGCTCCAATAAGCTTGATGATGATAAACGATAGTCAAGAAGAGAAAACCAACCTGAGTTAAGGAGAAACGATGATAGGAATGCTAACTTCGAAGTGAACCAAGGAGCCTGAAGAAGAGAGTTGAGGCCAAGAAGGGATATGGCCAAGTAAAGCTCCAATAGAAGTACTCGATTTGAAGTGGACCGAACAGCTCGGAATTATAAGACCCATATTCAGCTATTCGAAGTTTGGTTTATAGAATTTAGGGCGATCGAGCAAACTGTCCGATTCAACCCAAATTTTATGATAAAGTTAAGAATATTAGTAAAAGTAATCCTATAAGTTCGAATTTAAGTATATTACTCATTATTTATCGAAAATGCCAAAAATACATTCCAATAATTAACGAATCGCTAGAGATAAATTATATGCATACTAAAAATCATAAAATAACTTAAATAATATTTAGGAGTATTTATTTATACCATGTATGAATTCACATATAGTAGAAATATGCGTAATTACTTAAAATAAGGTTAATTAATTAAAGAAAATTCATAAATAATTAAGGAAAAATCAAGATAATTTAGAAAAAAAATGTGGAAATGACCAAAAAAGAAACGTGGCATGCTGAGAAGGAAGAAAGAAAATCGACCAATTAGATTAAAACAATAAAAAAGGCAAATTGGAAGAGGATAAAGCCAATATCACTTTAATTTAATGCATCAAAATTGCTTTATGCCTCTATAAATAGTCAAAAAATTTCAAAAGCTCATTTTGGATGTCTGGAGTTGTAAAAAATTAGAGAAAGGCAAAATTGAGAGGAAATTAAGGTTTTTAGAAAAAAATTACAAAAAATTGTGCAGCTAAGGGCTTTAAAGGAGAACCTAAACCTGATAAGCAGTTGTAAGTAAACGGCCACCACCACCACACGATGGTGGCAACGCCTAGATGGTCCGACACACCCATGGCCACCAACGATGACCGAAGCTACCAGTTCTGGTAAGTTCCGATTTTTACCTGATTTTTCTTAAACTGTTAAAATTATCAAAATTAGTTGAAAAATTATGAAACTTATTATTCTGGAATATTTTTGTATTTTTGTTTAGGAAAAATATTATTTTGATGAAAATATGTCTCGTGATATATGGTCCTTAAGAAATCATGCAAAACCGAGCATATTTCGATTTAAAAATAAATTACCTTAGGAGTATAGATTTGAGCAAAAAATTTTTGTGTAGACTACTTAGGGGGTATAAAATAATGCTATGAAACCCTTTTTCAAAAATTAATTTTTGAAAATTTTAAGCCTTAAAATGATGCATAAAATGAGTAATTTAGGGTTAATTAAGTAATTAAATAAGTAATCACTGATTTGATACACAATTATATATTTTAAGATGTTGAAATCTGATAGAGTATGCTAGTTGTAGTATTTGAAGTGTTATATGTAATTATTTGGATAATATGTAGTAAATATGTAATAGGTAAAATGATAAATTTTGAGTTAATTTGGTAATTTAGGGTAATTAGGTTCAAAATCTGATTTTGGATAAATTTAGATATTTGGAATGTTATTTGATGTTAAGAGATGATATTTGAAGTGATAGAAATATTAGATGTGTACATTATATACGCATTAGGTGATAATGTATAATATGTAATTATGAGAAATTAATAATTAGGAAAATATTGGTTGGAATTGATATTATGATAATAATAGGAATATATAATAAATCTAATAGGAAACTTAAATTAGGGTAATTATATGAAAAATGTAAGATTTTCTTGTAACGGGAGTGAATTCGGTAATTAAATTAGGATTCAGGTATACTGCATGGATTAGAATATTAGTTAGAAACTACAAACAATATTTAGGATACCCGTAGATAATGCGATTGATTTCACATTATGGGTCAGAATGATTTCTTAGAGTGTACGTGTAAATCTCTAATAAAAAACTAAGTTAAAAACCTAATTTAGAAATCGATGCAAAAACTGAAACAGAACTTAACATGATTCAAGAAGAATTGTAAAAGACTTAAAAACCTAGATAATTAGGTATATTAAATCTTAAACAAAAGATAACAATAAGCATTATAGGATAAAACCAACTTATAATAGTTATATAGAAAACCGAAACCACATTTGTATTATAAGGATGATCGGCGATGGCCTCAATGAGTCGGACCTTGAGTGAACAAGTGAAGAGTTCGAGTAAGTTGTGATTAATACAATGTTATATTTTGGAGGGTTGAAATTGTACTTGATTGTGCTTATTCTGAGCTGATGATATGATTTGGATTTACTACTTGGCTTATATTGTATAATTTGTATGAAATGATTGATCACCCTAAACTGAACTTAATCAAATATACGACTTATAAACATAAATCGGACCTACATAGCAACCCATTAGGGGAAACCTAGAACTCTCCGACCAAATACTGACCCCTTCGAAAAGGATAGCACTAGATAACATAATCGGTCCCTTCTTCATCCTTAGTCGAACTAAGTGACAGGTAAGGAGGTCACAGTAAGAGTGAAGTCAATAATTCGAAGGTAGTCGTGGGAAGAGTAGTGTCTCCATTGCACAAGCTTAGGTTTGATCGTGAGCTGTTGCATCAACGGTAACTCTTCAATCCGAATTAGAGCGGGCGCAATTTCTCTAATCTTACGACGAGCCAGACAATGTCGTACGATGGCATTTGCTTGAATATGCATTGCAACTAATAATTTGGTTGATAACCTTATTTTTGTTTATGGTATAGTTTTAAGTCTCCATCATAACTTACTGAACTGTAATTGCTCACATCCCTATAGACGTTATTGTAAGTGCTAACTAGGAAGCAGCTTATATAAACCCTGAAACTAGTAATTGCGAGATCCTAGAGAGTGAGGATGTAAACTGAAGACCAAAAACACTTTCTAGTTAGATTTATTTTAAAGCATTTAGCATTAGTTTACAAATTACTCTATTAAATTGTGATTAAATTGCTAAATCTTGTAAGATACTCAGATTATTTTAATGCAAATATGTACTTTTCTTAAGATCATAAGTAAATAACTTATTTAAATTATGAACTATTTACTTGAAAGCGGGTTAGTTGTGGATGTCTTGTGTAAATTAGGACTAAAATAACGACTGTATGGCCAGTTTCTATCTTAAAATGGTTTGCATGGCGGGACTGTTACAACTTTGCCGCTTCGAGGCGTAACAGGAATGCTAAGGATGATCCCTGAGCATATGGCCAAGGGCTTAACAACATCAAGCTTAAGCTACCGACCTTCAGTGGTAGTAGTTGACCTAAAGAATTCCTTAATTGGGTTCTCCAAGTAAACAAGATGTTTAAGTACTGTAGATACTCCATTTTTTCCCCTTTTTATTTTTAAAATTTTAGAATAAGTTAAAGGGTCCTAAATTAGGAAAAACACAAAAAATAGAAAATTTAGGAAAAATTAAAAGATGGAAAATTTTGAAAATTACAAGAAATTTAGAAAATAGAAAAAATCATAAAAAATAAAAAAATACAAAATACAAAAAAAAAAAAAGAGAGAGAAAATATATGTGTAAAAATTTTAGGGAAATAAATGTGTTAAGTCAATTTTGGGGTCTTAAGATCACATGGAATGAATTTTCCTATTTTTAGGGCCAATAAGTGTACATATTCGATTTAACAGTTTTAAGATATGATTAAGAATATTAAGTTTTGGAAAATTTAATATTCAAATCATGGTTGATTTTAAATATTTTTAGATCATAAAAATGAGATTAATTTAAGCTCCAAACAATGTCTTGATTTGACTTAAATTGATCGATTTACGAGAAAAGTAATTTTTGAATTAACCAACAAACCAAACCTCAAAAAACTATTAAAATTAGGTTGAAAAAAATCTAAAGTATGTGCACTAGACTTACCCATGGAAGACATTGCATTTTTATTGCAATCAGGATCGGTTGAATGGAGTGTAGATTTAACCTAAAATTGGATTTGCTATAAAAAAAAAAAATGAGGTTCAAGTGATTTCATTGGATAAATGTAATTGAATTGCCATACATGTTGAGGAAAACCAATAGCTTAGTTGGCTATGTCATCCCTACTTGCATAGATGATAATGGGTTCAAATTACACTTTAAGCGCTTGAGTGCCCTTTTCCTTTTTTCAGTCGAATAGACACGTGTTGGCCTTTGATTGGCCAATACATTTTTTTCCATCCCTTTCCTTTTCTTTCCATTGCTTTCTCACGATAAGTGTGCCTAGTGTGCTTATTTTAACCCCATTTTTCTCTTTTTTCTACCTAATTTCACCAAATTGATGGTGAAATTGCAAAAAACACGCAACCTACTCCATATTGAACCTAAGAAGTCATTTAGATTCAATTATTCATTAGGTCAATTCCACACTTAAAGATTGGAAAAAACCTAAAATTCGAAGTCATTACATATATGCCCAATTCCTCCATTAATGGAGTTTCCAAGCTTATTCAAGCTTAGAATACTATAAATTAGACCTTTCTCATCCTTGTTTGGGCATTAAAGATCTTACTTCTACTCTCTCTAAAAGCTCACTCTCTCTCTCTTTCTTTTCATCTCAAACTCTTCCTCCACCACCATACTTCTCTCTCTCTCCACTATCCTCTCTTCTTCTCTAATCTCTCAAACCACATATGCATGAACAACACAAATCACTCACCAACCATCACCGACCCTCTTTTACTCAACCCACTCCCCAAACATACGAGCCACTTTCTCGTACGACCCATTACTATGCAACCATGTCCAAAGCCAAGCGTCTAATCATTCTCGCCACCACCCAAAACCCCCAACCTGACATCTCCTTAAACTCTAACAACTACCTATGTATATCCCAAACTCCACCACCACCCGTTCTCACCACCACCCAAAACCCCCAACCCGACATCTCCTTAAACTCCAACAACCACCTATGTATATCCCAAACTCCACCGCCACCCTTTATTCTGATAACCACCAAGGTGACTCCTAAACGCCATGGCATTTGTTCTACCGAACCCCCCTCTCCCCAATCCTAATCCAAAAAAGACAAAAACCTACTTTCCCCTTTACTTTAGTGATCGAATCAAGTGGAATCAACCCTTTAGCAGCCATTGCAATTCTTCTTGCACGATTCGGATAGACAATTCGTAGAGCTCCAGACCTGACTCGTAACCTACTCATGCTCTAACCCACGAATCGTCAAACTCAACCTATACCCCATTTCAACTTAGTCTAACCCTATTTCCTTCATTGCTACTTTGTAAACTTTTTTTTTTTTTTGTTTATTGTTGTCATTTGTAACCGTAAAAAAAAAATATATATATATATATATAATAAAAAGAGAGAAAAAGAAAACGAAAAAAAAAAAGAGAAAAGGAAGATGAAAAAACAAGAGAAAAAAAAAAGAAAAAAAGAGAAAGTAGAAAAAAATAATAATATATGAATTTTTTTATAAAATAAAATAATATAAAAATATAAAAAAATTGAAATGATAATAATATTAAGTATGTAAAAGGTAATAAAAATTAGAAAAAAATCTTTTTATTACTTAGAAAAACACTTTGTCAAATAAGCAAAATAAATCAACTCATATTTAAAATTAGGGCACTTTCAAATTTTCTAAAAAATAAAATTCTCTACTTATGATCTTTTTTAGAAATTTCCTTAAATAAGTCAAATTGTGTTAAAAATGTAAATCTGGCATATTTTCAAATTAAGATAAACCCAACACACTAAAATTTTACAAAAAGAACTACGTGCATCTGATCCAAATAGCAAATACGTAGGCACGTATAGGGCAATGATAAAAACCTATTTTTTCTTTTTAGTCTAGATTACTTAAGTTGTCCGATTCGATTAACTAATAATTGAGTTCTATTTTATAGAATTTAAAGGTAATTTTTAAGATTAAAATTAAATTTGGAAAGTTAACAGCACCTATAAAGGTTTAAAAATCCTAACCCTCGGATCTAGATCTCTAGTTTCAAAGCCATTTTTGAAAATTGGTTTTTATCATTAGACTAGTAGCTAAGATATAACTAATCTACCAAATTGGTTATAACTTAAATTTTTTTCTTAACTCCAATATGGTGGTGACTCCGAACAATTTTCAATATAAAAGAACCGTTTTTTTTTTAAACCTTAGTCGAGAGTCAGTATTAAATGAGTAAGGTTTAATACTGGTCAACATAAAGAAGATTTATTTATAAAAACTGGGAAGAAAAAACTAGGCTCGACAAGTGCTATGAGTGTGATGACAAAACCAAGGTCAAGCTAGTCTCATTAGCCCTTGTTGAATATGCAACTCTTTGGTAGGATATATTGATCGCCAAACAAGATGCCAAAGGAGAAGAGTCGATTAGAACTTGGAGGCTTGTGAAATATTTGATGAATCAGCACTTTGTGCTGACCTACTTCAAGCAAGAGATGCTTCATGCTTTCTAACACCTGAAGCAAGGTCAAAATACTCTTGAAGAGTACTTATAAGAGTTTGAAACCTTAATAGCCAGATGTGAGATTACCGAGCACTAAGACCATACTATTGTTAGGTTCTTAAGTAGACTCTAAGATGACATTGTCGATGTGATAGAACTGCAGCCATTCAATTCATTTGATGAGCTGATCAATTTAGCATTAAGGGTGGAGAGATAGAGGAGAAGATGACATCAGAGGCTGTCTAGCCGAACTTAACAAGGCAACCTTGAATCAAGAGGTATGCTGAGAGAAAAGGGTTAGAAAAGAGGATGGAGAAAGGAGAGTCTAACCAACCTAACCAAACTGACGCTAAGAAAGTAGAGAAGGAGAGAGTACCCAACACTAAAGCCCGAAAAGTTAAGTGCTTCAAATGTTTGGGTTATGGGCATATTGCTTCCTAATGCCCGAACAAGAAGGTAATGATTTTAAAAGGTGAAGGATTGGATGCTCAAGTAGAGAGATATAGTGGTAAGAGCTTTAAGAGTGAGGAAGCAATAAATGTTTACCCTGAGATGGGAGAACCCTTAGCCTTAACGAGTAGACGAGCTAACATAAAGAAAGACTCAGGTCAAGGGAGAACTTATTTCAAATCTGATGTTTGGTGAATAGGAAGACCTATTCCTTAGTAGTTGATGGAGATAGTTACACTAACATCGTTTTTGCCAAGCTTGTAGAGAAGATGAGATTGCTAACCTACTTGTATCCCCGACCATATGGACTGAAGTCATTTAATGATAAGGGTATGGTCCATATACATAAGAGAGCTCAGATAGCATTTAAGGTTGGATAATATGAAGACAAGGTTAACTTCGACGTAGTGCCTAAGAATGCAGCAAATTTGCTACTTGGCTAACCTTAGGAGTACGATTGGAGAGTGATCCACGACGGCTTCCTCAACACCTATATGGTTTGGAAGGATAGGAAGAGCTACTGCTTAACTCCCATGAGCATTGAAGAGATCCAGAAAAGCTTGGTACCTATGGTAAAGAGAAAGGGAAAGAGGAGCCTATTCAGTATCCAAGCCTACGCTCATAATATAAAGTTGAGGATGACTTCTTTTCAACCCCCGATAATGATAAGAATCAGTCCACGACAATCCTTAGGCCAAGGTTGACCTACTAGAAGCCAATGCAAACCTGCCAGAACTCGAGACCAATTTGTCTTAACCTAAGACCAACCTGCTCTTGCCGGGGCCGGACTAATAACCAAAGAACGAAAGGAGGAAAAGGAACCATTCGGCATTAGGTTTATGATCTATCAAGACAACAAGAGACTAAATGGTCAAGGCCTCAAGGCCAAAGAACAGCTCGGTACAGCATAAAAAAGCTAGCACCAAGCAATCTATGAGTGCAACAGCTATAGGCCGACCTTACTGGGAGCTTGGCTAAGCATAATAAGACTTCTAAACATCCTACCTCAGCTTAGACACCTGACTGCCAACCGGCTCTTTCTTTGGTCTTTTCCCATAGATAACTCAGATGACTGCATGCCGACTACCCTATTAAATGCGCAGTTTTGTATACTTTGTAAATATTTTCCTTATTTCAATTGTAGGCCATTCTTTAAGGTTTAAGGGCCTTGTATATTATTCACAATTTTGCCACTAGGGTTTTAGAATTTACTATAAATAACAACTTTTGTAATTAACCAACAGATAGAAAGAAAAGAATATATAAACAGTGATAACACTTGAGCATTCCTTTTGAGTAAGGGTATTCTTAAAGCTCTTCAAGCTTGCACTTCGGATTATTGAATGTGCTTCACTCTTTAATCTCTCTTATGTTCTTATTAATCTTACCTTTAAGATTGTGATGGACCCTTCATTTGAGTAAGTTAGTGAGTTGCATCTAACCTCTCATTTGAAACTTGAGTGACATTTAATGTTCATGAGTTATATCAAATCCTACTTTGAGCTCAATCCCTGATTGTGTTCATATCTTGGTACATGATATCCATACACATTAACCATCAAAACCCCCTTTTACTTCCTATTCCTCATCTTACTCGAACGTCGAATATCCATTCATGGTTCGTGTCCCTTGCGTATTGGTAGATTCGCATCACAACCCCAATGCTACTATGGTTACTATCTCAAAGGGGAGAATAATACCCTCAAGGTTCACCATCAGCAACTTACAAATATAAAAAAGTGTCAAAACAACATCCCACCAGATTTATAAGACAAGAAGAAGAAATTTATTGAGATAGAAGCCTGAGTACATAGTCAAGATTGAAAGAAGTTCAAAATCCTCTTAAAAGAGATAGAAGCAAGGAATGCCTACAATGAAGCAAAGGACTCCTATTTATAATGCTACAATCCCTTGAAACTCTCAAAGCTTAGCAAACGTCATTCGAGAATGGCATGCCAAAAAAATCATACAAAGTGATTAGATATCCATACAACTATAAAGTTTTGTAAGCATGCAACATTACCCAACCATAGATGTGGTAAAGCCTAAAATCAAATAAACTAGATTAATTGAAGAAGTGCAACCTAAAATGGCTCCTAAATTCTTGTACCTAATCTACAAACAACGTACATCTTCAACAGTAAAATAGCATTGATGACTTCAAAATGTACAACCTCGCAAGAGAATTTGTGTCTACTAACATATGAAAGGTCCTAAGTGATATAGAAAGACAAAGTAACTCATAAGAAACCTAATAACAGAAGGTTCGCTGAAGTTCAACAACTCCAAAAGAATCAAAAAGGGCATGCTTTGCCATATCAACTTAACCTAAGGTGCAAGAGTGAAGCCCAACCATCGATTTCAATGCTTAGCATGACCTCTCAACATGCCACCATACATTAGCTCGACTTGCGAGCAAGAGTAAGGCTCAACCATCGACCCCAGCACTTGCCACATCCCCTTAGCATGCTGCTATACATTAGCTTGGTTAGGGAAGGTAAAGCAAGGTTTAACTTCACTTGCTTAATTGCTCTAGCTAACTTACCCCTTCCCTGAACATTGATTACTCCCGACACTCCTATTCAAGTTTATGAACAGCTTGATTTACATTCGAACCTTATTAACAAAGAAAGTTCAAGTCAAACTATCCTAGCTACTAGCCTTGTGCACTAACCATTTATAAACTAAGGCTAACTATCTTCTCCTTACTAAACCATTGATAATGAGAGTAAGGTTAAGTATTTCATGTCCATTCCATCCTTTAAGCCTTCACATGTCACTCCCTCAGCCCATAGTAACCCCTAACTATGTTGCCCCACTCCTTATGCACTTAGTTTAACTTTTCTACCAAGATAGAAAACCCTTAAGGGAAATGACTTGAGACCAACACTCCCTACAGCATAAGAAATAAGAAGAACAATGTTTAAATAGGAACTCCTTACCAACTATCCAAATCTAAAGAGTCCCTATGCCATCTAAGGGATTTAAGCCCATTAAGGTATACATTCTGCTAAGGAAATCTACCTTTACTTATCTGTCCTTAACCGAAGGAAGGAATTACAAGCTAACAAGGAACATGATCTACATGGCTGGATCCCAAGGGCTTACTTTATCTTATAAAGCCTTTTGGGTAATACTGTGGATAAGGATCACACTATCAAGACTCAAACTTACATATTAACCTAGGTACACTCTTTCTATCCTTAACTCTCTTGAGTGTTGATAATGAAGGTTCTCTACACTTTTCAGGCTACTACAAGGAGTATTGGAGCTACCTTTGACACACTCTTAACTCACATTGTTCTCTTTTGCAAACCCAAATCTTTACTTAAGCTAAACAAACAAGCCCAAAGTAATCTTCAAACATCAACAAGTTGATTTTTTTATGTAAACCTTATGTAAAACATAATATGTTCTATCAAGTCATTTTAGAATTGCAATATCATTATGTCTTTCCCTTTATATTGCAACTTGCTTCGAGTTAGCAAGTTTATAATTGGATGGAACAAAGTTATTATTTCTTTGCATTGGTTAATATTAATCACCCTTTTATCAATGTTTTACCTTTTTGAAAATAATCATTTAGTTTTTCTATGTTGTCTACATTAAATCGAAATAATAATTACAACAAGTCTAAGAAATGTATGAATAAAAATTTGAATTTAAAAACAAAAATGTAAATCTAATCTAATGATATTTATGTATTATAAAAAAAATATGTTAAAAATTATTTAAGCAATATAAAGTTCGAAAAACAATGACTTATCATTATGTCTTTCCCTTTATCATCACTACTTGGTCGGAGTTAACAAGTTTATAATTAGATGGAACAAAGTTATTATTTCTTTGCATTGGTTAATATTAATCACATTTTTATCAATTTTTTACCTTTTTGGAAATAATCATTTGCTTTTTCTATGATGCTTACATTAAATCAAAATAATAATTAGAAAGCATATGAGTGATGCATGAATAAAAATTTGAATTAAAAAAAAAAACGTGAATATAATCTAATGATTTTTTTGTAATATAAGGTTTTGAAAATGAATGACTTGTTATATATGATTAATTGAATATTCAGTGGAAAAAAGAAAACATATATAAAGTGATTACATGAATATTGAGAAAAAAAATTTAAAAAATAAAACTCGATATTTTTCTTAGAGACACTTGATATCATATTCTTTCTATGCTTATTACGAAGTATATGTAATGGTTACATAAGATGTTAAATAAAAAAAGTATGTTTCTTTATGCAATTAAACATTAAAGAGGATAGGACAATCTTATAATGATGTGTAAAGTAAGTGTGGTGTTTGCTAGCATACGTTTTATTACTACTACTATTACTAATAATAATAATAATACATTAGATTAAATTATTCTCTTATTATAAAAGGCAAGTACTTCCGAAATAAAATTTGACAAATAAAAAAGGAAATATATTAATGATAAAATAAAAAGAAGGAATACAAAAAAAAAAAGAGTTTTGCCAAATCATATATTATAATAAGATTATAACATAGATAACAAAATTACTACACCAAATGACAATATTGAACATCAAGCATTATATGACTTCTAATTATGATAACATTCATAAATAACAATACTCCACATAGTAACATAAGTTAATTTAATATTAACACAAACTTGCAATACATGTGCAATTAAACATAAGTTTTTCTTATGTAACACTTATAAAAATATATAAACATAAATACATTAGGGTACTTTTATGATGTTTCTCTAGTAACAAATCATCGATAATCACTTAAAATGGGTAAGCGGGTAAAAGGTAGATAGGGCATAAGGCCTCGCACTTACCTTTCTCTATAGGTACTAGCTCCTAGATTTCTTGAACCAAAATCGATTCTATAACATCCTATAATCATTTTATAACTTGCAACCCTGGAAGACTTATGAGGTCCAATGTACCTTATAGAATTCGTAAAATTTTCTTCAACTTCTTATAAATTTAAGCTTCACATGTTTTCTTTTTAATAGAAAATTTATTATTTTTTATGCCAAAAGATTGCTTTTTACACTTAAAGGTTATACATGTGTATTTGCAAATATTGTTGTTTATTTTTGTAAATTGATACTTATCACAATTTTAAAGCAAATTCGCTTCCATTTACTATAAAAAAAAAATTTTCATGTTTATAAAAAAGAAGAGTACTTAAAATAGGTTTATTTATAAAATCGAATTGAATTAAACCATAATGAACCATAAAATGTAGTTATTGAGACTTAAGAGATACAAGATGGAGACCACTTTAGGTTTATGGTTCTATTTATATGTTTGGGTCCTTCCATTTTATTTTTAGTAGAATATTTCTTGGTTGAGAAAATGAAGCATTGCTATTTATTTTTTATTTATTAGTATTGTTTAATAATTTTTATAGGGTGAATACAGAGTATCTTTGAACCTTTACCCCAAATACCTTAAAGTACAAGTTTAAGGGTAGGCATAAGGTATGAGGACAACATATCAGTACCCTATCTTATAGAAGTTGGTTGAAGGACATTGTTAACCAGGATCTATTCGTGACAATCAATATTTACCTAGAACTTTCCTAACTAAGCAAAGTATGGATAGGTATCCAGTATACCAAGATTATCTTCTCACCTTACTTAAAGTTCATGCAAAAGAAGCCATATGTAGAACAATTCTTTTTTTCCTTATTTTTCATAACTACAAAGCACTTAAAACATTAAAATTCTTTATAAAGGCACATAATGCGAATTAAATTAAATTTAAGGTTGTTAATTTAAGAATGAAATAAATTCATATGTCATAGCTTAACATTCCATATGTGATTGTTGATAACTCTTTTTATAATTGTGAAAATTTGGTTTATTTACACTGGTATGTATAGAATCTTCCAAATAATATCTTCTTTACTACTTTTGTAGGCTTATTGTGATTTCTTTGGTATTAAATTTAATTAAAATATTTTTAGTCTATTTTCATTTCTTCTATCTTCTATGCATTTTTAATATTGTTTTCTTGTATTTCTTTTCGTTCTTAAATTAATTGATTATGTGCATAGTTTGATTTAGCAGTTCTTATATGTTTTAAATTTTATTACGTTATTTCCATGACTAAACAAGTGGAAAAATGGATAAAATATTATCATAACGATTTGTAAAAACATTACGAAAATGAAAAGATGGTTAGATGGTTTAAATCTTATTCGTCTTTCAACATATTAGCCCTTTGTAAAATCTTTTTAACTCTAATATAGTGATTATATAATACAATGATGAGTACAAAAACATTAAATAATATCAAAAGAAACATATATATATATATGTATGTATATATAGTAATTATTTAAAGCAATTATGTGAAGTAAAGAATAACAGGGAGTAATTATTTAGAGTATGTTGATAACAAAATTTCACCCTAAAATGTTGCTCGGCACCTTAGCTATTGAACTGCTAACCAAGACTATTTTCAATAAAGGCCCTCGATAACTTGGCTCATCTAATGGGCCTTAGGGCCTAACTTGCTTATATATTTTATTTGAATTTGAAAAGTGGTATAGATAGTTGTGTCCTTGCACGATCTCATTACATAACCACTTACTACTCGTGTTCCTTATGCATGTGCTTAATTAAGGAGCTACTACATGGTTCACGACTAACTATTATTACAGACCTCCAATATTCGTCTATAAATAAGGGAAAGAAAACATTATAAGAACTCACTTATTCCCTTTAACGCTATGCTTACTTATTCACTTATTTTTCTACTCAAACGCTCACTTACTTAGGCATCAAAGTAGCTATGCCAGATTAACCCTGACATCATCTTAGCCTTTCGTTTGTACTTTTGCAAGACTAAAATTTCATACCAAAATCAACCGACAACATTTGGTGCTGTCTGTTTCTAAAACAATCCACCCATATGTCAAAGACAAGGATAACCAAAAGTGCAGGTGCTAATTTTTCTCCCCAACACCTTCAGGGGAGAGTAGGCATACTACCGAGCAATGTTTGACTAGATTAAAGCAACTTTTCACTAATTTCGCCAAAGAGAATCAGGAACTCAATAAGAAGAATGACAAGATCCTTAGCCTTCTCTATAAGGATGTTTAACTAGATTAGAACTAGGGGCACGTTGATAATAATCACAAGAATTCTAATGATCCAGTATATTCTCTTAAATTGCCTAAGAAGCAGGTCAGGGTCACACTTAGACCTTTGGCCCCTACCTTTAGAAAGGGTGATTAAGGAAAACAATCACAATAGGTACACTATACAATACCATCACATGTCAATACCCTTACTTCAATTGGTAAACAATTTCAAATAAAGAAGAGCCTTTTTGTTCCTAAAATATAGGAAGAAGTAATATTACTACATATCAAATTGCTGTAATTCGAGATGTATGATAGAACAAAGGATCTAGAAGACCATCTTAAGTACTACAGAACTATGGTTAAGCTGCACAGCTTTAATGATACTATAGCTTGTCAAGCAGTCCCTTCGACCTTAAGGAATGCAGCAAATATATGGTTTAAACATTTAAAGCCAAACACAATTTCATGTTTTAGGATTTAGCAAAAGTGTTCTCGTAGTACTTCCTTACAAGTAAGCTTCCTATTAAGGATTCATTTGTCCTTAACAACATAAAGCAAAGGTCAGATGAGTTTGACATCAAAGTTTGACATGAGGCCGATCATAACAGAGAAGACAAAAAAAGTGACAAGAAGAAGAACGCGAAAGATCGACTTAGCGTACACGATGATCGATTTTCGGAAGGAAGCAGTAGCGAGAGGAATAAGCCATGCATCTAAACTTATTAATGTCATCGTTTGATTTTGGTATGGAATTTTGGTCCTGTAAAAGTACAACAAAAAGGTAGTGTTGGGGCTAATCAACATAGCTACTCCGATGCCTAAGTAAGTAAGTGTTTGAGCAGAAAAATAAGTTAATAAGTGAGGAGAGTGTTAAAGAGCATGAGACAGTTCTTACAATGCTTTCTTTTCCTTATTTATACGTAAATATTGGATGTTTGTAATAACAAGCAATCATTGGTCGCGGACCACTTTGCAACTCCTTAATTAAGCATATGCCTAAAGAATAAGAGTAGTGAGCGATTATGTAATGAGATTGTCTATGGACACAACTGTCTGTGCCACTTATTAAAGTCAAACCAAATATAAAAGTAGGCTTAGCCTTAAGGCCCATTAGATGAGCCTAGTCATCTGAGGCCTTTATTGAAAATAGTCTTAGTTAGTAGTTTGACAATCGAAGTGTTGAGCAACATGTTAAGCCAAAATTCTGCTATCTTCATTTGCTCCCCAACTCACATGGTTAAGAATTTGACTATAGGAGTTGATAATAAGAATCAATATTCAATCTGATCGATCAAACAGCAAAGGCTTAAACACGTATTCTCCAAATAATTGTAACATATCTTCCAAACTAACTTATTGATAATGTTATTAGCATCATTCTGTGTGATATTTGAAAGGTATCGTATCAAGTTCTAAACAAAAGGTTACAACCTTTTAATTTTCCTACTCATTCACTTTCTACAGAAGCACATGGGACAGTTATTGGTGCAAACTATGACTAAGAACAAACAAGGCCGATCACTGGATGGGTCCAAGCTTGCAGAAAGCTCGAAATGAATAATGGGGAATAGTGCAAAAGGGACGGGTATAAATGAAAAGTAAGCAAAACTCACGAATAACAACAGAGGATATAACGCACCAATGGAACTTCTAAAGATTCATGACACAATCTAATATGATGCACAAATTAGTCCGGTGAGATTACTCTTTACCTAGCCATATACAAGGGTTAGGATATGAGTGATGCTAAAAGTAAACAAGAAGTGTTTACGTAAGGAAGAAAATACCCAAGTGTATTAAGGATAATTTGTCTTAGCTATAATTACAAAGGTATTTATACCTATAAATTAGGACAACTTGCCCAAAAAAGGAAAAGATAAAAAGGGCATTTCCTAAGGAATTAATGTACAAGATACAAAGGTTAAAAATGAATATACAAGAAAAGCAATCATTGGTGCAATGGATTTTACACATGATACTGTATACATGGTGATACTATATTGGTGATGCCGTTAGAAGATGTGGATAAAAAGTATGGACAGCTTGCTTATCTAAATAGGGGTGGCTTAGTTAGTCCGGACTTTTTCTCTTAGCATCTTAATAGGGGTATGGCCGAGTAAGTAATTGGCCATGCGTATGTAAGAATGAAGATGGGCTGTTGTCTCGGCCTTCTACTTCTTGGCACTCAACATGTGAGAAATGGGTAGTCACTCGACTTAGCATTCAAAATGGGTTGGCAAGGAGATACTTGGACTCCACATGAGTCGATTGGAACAGAAGGATTCGTCTTAACAATCCCTCTAGTCCTTGGGCTTGATTGCAAGTCAATGGCTCAATAACTTGATTACCATAATTCCCTCTAGGTTGTTTTGGATTTAGGATCAAATCCAAATGGTTTTTGTTTAACTCTCCGTCAAGGTGATACGGACTGAGGTTGGCAACATTAAACGTGTCGGAAACCTTATAATCTTCGGGCAACTCCAATTTATAGGCATTATCATTGATCTTTTGGAGGATTCTAAAAGGTCCTTCAGCTCTTGCAGATAATTTGTTCCTCCTTTTGTTTAGGAACCATTCCTTGCTGAGGTACAACCATACCAAGTCTTCTAGTTAGAATTGTTTAGCCGTCCTACCCTTAGTCTTCTCTCGCATTCTTCTAATAGCTTGGTTGATGCACTGGAAGGGATTGTGCTATAGCCAAGGCATTAGGATCTTCTTGCGTGGGTACAGGTACAAGGGTATAGTCAAAGGGCAATTCGGAAATAAAACTATAGACCACTTCGAAGGGAGTCTGCTTAGTGGTGTCATGCACTGTTTAGTTGTAAGTGAACTTGACCACTAGTAAGCAAACGTCCCAATCAGTTAAGTTCTTGCTTACTACAGCTCGAAGCAGTGATCCCAAAGTGTGATGGACCACCTTTGTTTGGCCATCAGTTTAGGGTGAGAGTAAGTACTGAATAGTAGTTTAGTCCCCATTCGGCGCTGCAAGGTCCTCTAAAAATGGTTTAAGAACTTCAGGTCCTTGTTGTAGACTATACTTCTTAGCATATTGTATCTATACAATCTCTTGTAAGAAAAGAAAAGCAATAGCCAAAACATCGTTAGTTTTGGAGTAAGGCCTAAAGTGTGCCATTTTGCTAAAACGATCCACGACGACCATTATAAAATCTTTGCCTTAGGTAGTTTGTGGTAGTCCGAGAACAAAGTTCATGCTTAATTTAGTCTACAACTTCATTGGGACAGGTAAAGGCATTGCTTTCTCTTACTCGACTCAGCGCTTAGCCCTCTTACATACGGCACAACTTTCGACAACTCAGTGTCCATCTCTCCTCATTCTCAACCAAAAGAATCGACTATTCAACAGTTCACAAGTCCTTCTTTCTCTAAAATATCCAAAGAGTCCTCTATTGTAGGCTTCCCTAATCAATAGTTCTCGTAGTAAACAAGTTAGCATGCATAATTTTCCACCTCAGAATAAGTAACTATCCTCCACATGATACTCATCTACTGACCTTCCATCAATGCATCGCATGATTATAGGTCTAAAGTATAGATCCCTAGAATACTATTTTTTGATACTTACAAACCCAAACAGCCTAGTTTGCAGTTCTGTTAAAAGCGTATGTCACTTTGAAAGAGTATTTGCAACTACGTTGCTCTTTCCCTACTTATATTTAATCACAAAATTGAATCAATCCTTCAAGGAATTCAACCCATCTTACCTGCTGCTTCGATAACTTTGTTTGACTTCAGAGGTAACTTAGAGATTCGTAGTCAGTGTAGATGACAAACTCTCTCAGCAATCGATAATGTTACCACACTTGTAGTGCTCAGATCAGGCCAAGAGTTCTTTGTCATATACGAAGTAATTTAACTATGGTCCTTTGAGCTTTTCACTATAGATGGCAATTGGTCAGCTTTCCTACATTAGGATAGTGCCTATTCCTATGCCTAATACATCACATTCCAGCTCAAATATTTTCTCAAAGTTAAGTAGAACCAATACCGGGGTGGAGGTCAACCTTTCTTTTATCTCGACAAAGCTCTTCTCCTTCCTTTCTCCCCATCGAAAGTTGGTGTTTTTCTTTGTTAGTTCAATAAGTGGTGCGGCGAGGGTATTGAAATTCTTGATGAATTATCTATAGAATGAAGCCAGTCTATGGAAACTTCTTACGTCGATACAAGTTGTAAGAGTTAGCCACTTTACAATTGCTCGAATCTTCTCATCATCCACTCATAAGCCTCCTCCATTAACTACATAGCTCAACAATACCACTTCCTCCTAGCAAAAGCAACACCTCTTTAGATTGCCAAATAATCTTTCAGCACAGAAGATTTCCTAAATAGCTCAGAGTTGTTCGTAGTAGCTCAGCATGTCAACATTGTAGACCAATATGTTGTCAAAGTACACCACGGCATACTTTCTAATTAGATGTCTAAACATGTGGTTCATCAATTGCATGAAAGTGCTCGAGGCATTCGACAGGTTGAATGGCATAACCATCCGCACATAAAGCCTATGCCGAGTTTTGAACGCAATCTTCCATTCATCTCCCGACCTCATGTGAATATGATGGTAGCTAAACTTAAGATCAATCTTATTGAAAATCTTAGCTCCATGCAATTCATGCAGCATATCTTCCAACTTCGAGATAAGATACATGTACTTAATAGTAATCTTATTCATAGCAAGGCTGTCTATACACATTTACTAGGTTCCATCCTTCTTTGGCACTAGAAGAGCTGGTACAGTGCAAAGGTTAAGGCTTTCCTTCTCATATCCTCTCTCTAGCAACTCATTGGCATGTCATCGGAGCTTAATAGCCTATTCGAGATCCATCCAATAAGCAGGCTTATTTGGGAGTACAGCATCGGGTACTAAGTCAATGCAGTGCTCTATGCCTCGAGTTGGGGGCAACCCCTCAAGTAACTATTCTGGGAATAAATTAACATACTTGTCCAGTAACTCTTTGATTTCCTGGGGTAGTTCACCTCACTCCTTCATTTCTAATAGGCACTTGACCAACATGAAGGTCAGTTCGTCAGCATCGATGGCCTCTCAGAGCTTGGCTTTACTCATTACTAGAGCTTTTCGATTCGCGAGCAAGTTTTGTATGTAACTTATTAACTTCTCTCGATGGCATCAAGTTCAGCGTAATTTTTCTGTCATCCTTCTCAAACATGTATGTATTCTTGTAACCATCATAGATAACTCTTTTATCAAATAGCCACAATCTACCTAATAATACGTAGGAACCATACATGGGCAACATGTCATAGAAAATGTAGTCTGAGTAATTCCCAATAATGATCGGCAGTAGTATTTGCTAAATAACATGTAATGCTCCTTTCTCACTTAACTAGTGCAATTTGTATGGCATGGAATGTGCAACAATTGGCAGCTTTAGTTTTGAAACAAGATTGGTCGATGCCACATAGGTGTAACTTCCTCTATCTACGATGAAGGCATACACTTGATCATTCACCTTACAGGTGGTATGAAATAAATTCTCTCTCTACTCCTCCTTTCATGAGGGTTCCATGTTCATAGTACATCGGATAACCATAAGTAACTGGTCTAAGTCCTCAGCAAATACGTCTTCTTCAATTAGTTTCTTTTTCGGCATTCTCTTTTTCAGTAGTGACCTCCTTTTCCTCAGGCTCCTCATTAGTGCTGTCTACCTCTAGCTTTGGGATGTCTCCCTTGATGACCATCGTCCATTGATTCTAGCATTAGGTAACCATGTGTCCGATCCCTTAGCACTTGATTTAGCTAATCTTCTTATCAGACCTTTACCCCTTCTCATAAGTTTAGGTTAGTACTTTAGTGTCAAGTCGACTTAGACATCCATCTTTCGACTTGGCTCGGTACTTAACTAAGTTCGGTGACTTACCTGTTTGGGTCGGCTAGTCAGCATCCTCGTCAGCATATGGCTCCTTCTCTACCTTTCCACTCACTAGGCTATCCTGATGGCTTCATCCATTGTGATAACGCGTTAGAGTTCCACAATGTCTCAAATATCACCTCTCAACCCAGTAATGAATCTTAAAATTGTCCAAGCTGGTGGTTCCTCCACTTCGCAACGAATCATAAGCATTTGAAATTCTTGAACATACTCATCAACAGTCCAACCTCCTTGTCTTAGCTCCTGAAGCCGAATGAAGGTATCTTGAAGATAAGTTTCTGGCATAAACTTGTTTCTAAGTACTCTCTTCATCTCGGCCTAAGTACTAATCTCTCGGTAGCGCTCTCGTCTCCTCATAGTGTAGAAATTCTTCCACCACATGGCGACATATCCGAAAAACTCAATAACAGCAGTTTTAACCCCCTCATAATCCTTATATTGATAATAATAAAAAACGCGCTCCACTTTCTCTTCCTACTCCAAATACTCATCAACATTCTTAGATCCATTGAAACTCGGAATTCAAAACTTCACATGGTCAGATGCTCTAGAGACTCGCACATACTCTTCTTTGAAATACTCTTCTTCCTCGTCTTCCATGTCTGCTAAATTAATCCTTCTCCTCACTCATTTGCCTACTCCTCCACCTCGAATTGGTCAAGCTGGGTTTTGACCTCTAACAGGTTGAGCGGCTTGTGGGGTATTTTGCATGGCCTCAGTTGGTCGGCAAGATAACACATGAACAACTCAAGTCAAATCTATCGAAAGGTTAGCCACTTCATCAAGACTTTCGTCAGTGCTTCTAGGTGTTTCTTGAGACTATCATCCATAGTGGACAACTCCACTATTGTCGTCTCTTATACCAACATTCACACTCAAGTCTGTCACTTTCTCCATAGATTCAAAGTTCAAACAAACACTTTAGGAAACTAACAGTTAGCAAACATGGCAACTGAAATGAACACTATAACTTACTCTATTTCATATACGTGAAATAGAGTATAACAGAACTTTTAAAAGAACCAACTATAGCTCATACAAAACCTCCGCTTTGATACTGAGATGGTGCGGATCGTGACCAAAAATAGATAAGGCCGGTTGCTGGATGGGTCCTAGCTTGCAAAAATCTCGAAAGGAATAATGGGGAATGGTGCAAAAGGGACGGATGAGAATGAAAAGTAAGTAAAACTCACGAATAGCTCCAGAAAATATGACACACCAATAGAACTACTGAGGATTTACGGCATAATCCAATATGACACACAAATCAGTCTAGTAAGGTTACTCGCCACCTAGCCTTGCTCATAAGTTAGGATGAGAATGATGCCAAGAGTAAACAATCAATGTTTATGAAAGGAAGAAAATACTCAAGTGTATTAAGGATAACCTATCTTAGCTAGAATTACAAGGGTATTTATACCCATAAGTTAGGGTAACTTGCCCAAAAAAGGAAAAGAAAAAAGGGCATTTTCTAAAGAAATAATGTATAAGATACAAAAAGGTAAAAATGAATATACAAGGAAAGTAATCATTGGTGCAATGGATTTTACACATGATACTGTATACGTGGTAATACTGTATTAGTGATGTCGTTGGAAGATGTAGATAAGAAGTATAGATAGCTTGCTTATCCGGACAGGGGTGGCTTGGTTAGTCCGGACTCTTTCTCTTGACATTTCAATAGGGGTATGGCTGCATGAGTAATTGGCCAAGCATATGTGAGAATGAAGATAGGCTGTTATCTCGGCCTTCCACTTCTCGGGACACAACATGCGAGAAACGGGCAGTCACTCAGGTCAATATGCAGAATGGGTTGGCAAGGAGATACTCGGCCTCTACATGAGTTAGCTAGAATAGGAGGAGTCGTCTTGCTAGTCCCTCTAATCCTTAGGCTCAACTGTGGGTCAATAGTCCGGTAGCCTACTTCCCATTAGTTATCATGTTAGCCATTATTACATCGTAGGGTTTATTAACTGCTAGTGGTACGATGTCCCTTAAATGTCTAACCCTTAACATACATCAATCATCCCTGCTTAACTGTCTAACCAACATCTGCATCCCCATCAACCATGCATTAGAATTTTGAGAGGGGTGATTATTAATCACACATGTATAAAAAGCTTTTTTTTTTCATTCTGATTATCATTTTATGCTCTTCTTTCTTTGCATTTCCCTTTCAAAATTTTCTTCTACAAACTCTTGTCCAGATTTTGAACAGCTTTCTTACGCGTACTTTTCATTAATTCAACCTCAACAAGTATGGTTTGAAGTATCATCCATCTTCTTATCTCTTTAGATTCTAAAGTGACTCTTTTTTATGTTACTTCTCCCTGCTTTGCCCCGCAGCCCCCTAGCCTCCAAAAGAAGGACTAATTCGGTCTCCTCTTCTAGTAGTTTAATGGTACAATTGAGAGATGGGAGAAACTTACCCGTATCGATGTTCTTCCTATGGATAATTATCTAGATGATAGGGAAGATAGATCAACCGTCAGGTATTTAGACAGCAACGTAGTTCATAACATTGATTCTCCAAATGGGGTAATAAGTGCCACTATTAGGATGCTTGTTGCGAAATATAATAAATATTAGCAAGATCTGCCTAATGCATGGCATCTATATAGGCTGAGGGAAGATGAAAGAGTTTGGTTCCCGATAGACCGTATGTTTTACTTATATTTAAAATATCTTGATTTGGATTGCGCATTCTATTTTCTGCCTTTCAAAAATGGTTCTTCAACTACTTTTGTATCATTCTGAGCATGTTCTTTCCCAACAGTTATAGGCTCTTGGTTGCATTCTAAATAATACGTGAAGAGGTTGAGGTTAGGGCCACTTCCTAATTATTTAGATTTTTTTTCTCAATAAGAAGGTAGCCGAATGGTTGGTTTTATATAGCAGCTCAGCGTGGATGTAAGTTTATGGATGAGTTAGAGTTCAAAATTCACAAATGGCATGATAAATATGTTTCAATTAGGTTAAATGAGAAGTTGGACTTTTGGAATAAATAGATTGAGCCCATCCAAACCAAGGACATTGAGCTACTACTAAATGATGCTATCGTCGCCAAGAAAATCTAAGAGAGGAGAGGAAATAAGATGTTCTTCTAGAATTCCAAAAGGATGATATCTCGATATGAGAAGTTAAAGCCTGTATTTTCTAACAACAAAGGTAAGTTTTGATCTACCTACCGTACCAAGCAAAGCTATAGGAGGAAAGTTGTTCTCATGACTCATAGGGGGAGAATTGTTGCCTTTGAGCTTTGCTTAGTACGGACTTGTAAATCTTTGATTATTCCTCTCATCTTTTATAATATTCTCTCTCTTTTGAGCAAACATGGGTGCTGGAGATGTAGATCCTAAGAAATTGTTGGCTCAGGCTAAAGCTAAGAAACAAAGCTTAACCAGTGTGCAAACACTAAAGTTCCTGTTAATTAGCTACCAGCACCAAAGAAAACGGCCTAAGAGAAGGCTGTGAAAGAAGTTGCTACTTTGAAGAAGAAAAAGGAAACCCCTCGTGTCGACAATGGTCAAAGAATTAAGCAAATAAAGGCTATTGGGACTATGCAGCTTGAGGTACTTCCTGCAATTAAAAATACTCCTCAAGAGGAGGCGTTAAGAGAAGCTAGTCGTTATGCTACCATTGATGACAATGCCTAAGTTATTTGTCAAGAAGCTGTGGATAGCTTGACAAACTAGACAAGTATTAAGCTAAGTCTTAGAAAGAGAAGTGGGAAAGAGCTTATTAACTAACCTCAATCCAAGAGAAGTAGGAGCATGGACGAGAAGATAAAGGAGGTTTTAAGAAATAAAGCTCTTGGCATTAGGTTTGCCAAGTTTGTTCCTAACTACAAGGTAGGTGAATATTTCGTGCTATGTTGGAGTCACAACATCCTAGACACTGATTCAACTTTGGGTGATAGGACAAAGTCCTTAGCCTTGATAAAGGGGTTCATTCTCCTGAAAGGACAAGGAGATATCAAAGAAGGATGTAAAGAGGGTCGATGGTTGCAACAAAGGCCATATTGCCGCTAAATTGTATGATGTAAGTTTATAACTATGGTTTGCTTTTCATTTAAGCTTTATGTCCCTTTACTAACCCAACTCCTTGTCTTCATGTAGATTAGCAACCATGTTCTAACAGCCTTAGATGAGGCTAAAGAGGAGATGAAAAAGGTATGTTTAATTTTGCACTATATAATCGAAAACTGAGTAACATATTTTGTTTGTTAATTTTGTTGCAAAAAGTAGAGAAGGCTTATAACTCCTCGAAATCATAAACAGTTATAGCCGACAATGTAAGGATTAAGGCTGAAATGGAGGCTAGGAAGCTATAGGAAGAGCTCTCGGTCGAGAAGCGAGCATACTTATTGGTGAAGTCTCGAGCCTTAAGGCTAAGAATGACGAACTTTACAAGGGGACTAAGGACTTGAAGGAGTAGCTTCGTAAGAAATGAGAAGAATGCTAAGGGTTAAGAAGGACGATCTCATTAACGAGTGAGTAGGAAGACAAGTTAAGAGTCTAAATAAAGAACTTGGAGACAAACAGCTTTAAACTTAAAGCTCATATCACTGAACTAAAGGAGGCAACAAAAAAGAAGCCTTTTTGTTGAGGAAGCATTATCAACTATGACTCTTAGTCAATAATTTGAGAGATTGCTTCGAAAAAGGTTCTTGTAGGGGGCCAACGGGCAAGGGTAGAAATTTTAAAGGTTCATCTTGACTATGAACCATTATGTCTTCACTTTGTCGATGTTAACAATGATGATGCTAGCAGTAGCGATGAAGAAGTCAAAGAAGAAGTGAAGGATGAGGTTTAAAGGTAGGGTGACAATGATCAAGCTAACACTGAAGTTCCTACAGATGTTGAGGAACTATCATTAAAGGAGACCCCTTATGTTCGCAAAGAGACCTCTAACTCGTCGAATAAAAGCCCCAATGCCAATAAAGAAGTAAACTCCAAGAAGGTCTTGAGCCATAAGATAATAACTTTGCCCAATCTAAAAGGAAGACTGCCTCTGACTCTTAAGGAACCAATTAATTCTTACTTTGTTTCTATAGTATTTTCATCAACATTATTTGTAGTTAGGATGTCGATCTTTTGGTTGTAATTAACCTTATTTTATGTTTAACACTTTTTAATCCTCGTTAGGTTTCATTTCACGTGTAGTTTGCACTTTGTGTTGAACATCGCTAGCTATGTTGGGCTTAAACTTGGGCGTTAAGCTTTATTTTCTTAACCACGAAGTTTGCCTATTGAAGGCCACTTAAAGTTCATTAGCCTTAATTGGTCGAAACTCTTTTCAAAGCATGTTTAGTGTTACTTGTCAATTAGTACTAAGCCCATTAATCGATGATGGTCAAAGCTTTATGAAGTATTAGTTCATTCGCCACATAGCTAAAACTTCATTAATCCATTAATTGTATATAGATCAAGAATAAAAGTGATGGTAATGAAAGATGATCATCAACTTGAAACAAACACAACGTATTCAAACATGGCATATGCCATTGCCTCACATTGTTCGAAATGGGAAAAGTAAAAGCAAACATATAGTAATGGTAATGATAGAGAACAATTTGAAATAGAGAGCTTTAGATTCTTAGCATTCCATGCGCAATGTATGATCATTCCATCCAGCCTTTTTAGTCGGTAGGCTCCATTGCCTACAACTTCCCAAACCCTTACTGCATCCTCTTAATTCGTACCGAGCTTACCTTGACTGTCACGAGTGTTAATTGCCTCTAACTTCTTGCAAACCAAGTTTCTAGGTCGAAATACCTTATGTTTTACCTTCTAATTCTAATATCTTAACACCTTATGTTGATAGGTAACAACTCTTGATCTTGTAATGTCTCTAATTTCCTTAATTGTATCCAAATTGGCCATAAGGTTGACTTGATTTTCCATAATGTCAAACCTCTACGTCCATAAATTAAGTAACTATCACGCCCCAAAGTGGCAAAGTCGTAACAACCCCACCGTGTAAACCATTCCAAGATAGAAGTTGACCTTACAACCGCTATCCTAGACCTGATCTACATAAGGCATCTACAACTAATCCGCTTTGAAGTAAACAATTTGTAATTTAAATAAATCATTTACCTAAGAAAGTGAGAAAATATATATATATATACTAAAATTCAGTTATTATAATTAACGTTTACAATATTTCTCCATAATATATTTCCTAATTATTACATTATTCGGAAATGAAAAATTCTAAAATAAAAGCTTAGACCTTAATAATATATGTTTGTTCTTCAATTGTTTTTCCTCACTCCCCAAAATCCAGCAGTTGTTAGCTTTAGAGTAGTTGTATGCCGCTTCTTAGCCAGCACCTGTACGACGTCTATAGGGATGTAAGCAACCATAGCTTAGTAAGTTAGGATGGAAGACTTAAAACTATACCATAAACATAACAAGGTTATTAACTAACTTATTAGGTACAATGCATGTTCAAGCAAATGCCATCTCACGACATTGTCCGGCCCGTCGTGAGATTAGAGAAATTTTGCCTGCTCTAATCCAAGTTGAGGAGTTGCCGTTAATGCAATAACTCATGACCAAACCCAGGCTTGTGCAATGGAGACACCACTCTTCTTGCGACTACCTTCGAACCATTAACTTCACCCTCGCCGTGACCTCCTCTTCTGTCACCTAGTTCGACTAAGGATAAAGAAGGGACTATTATGTAATCCTGCGTTATTCCATTCGAAGGGGTCAGTATTTGGCCAAAGAATTCTAGGTTTTCATTAATGGGTTGCCATGCAGGTCCAATTATGATTACAAGTCGTATATTTGATTAGGTCCAGTTTAAGGTGATCAATCATTTCTTACAAATCATATAATACAAACTAGAACAACAAATAGAATCATAGCATCACTCATAATCAAGCACATGCACATAACCAACTATCTAACAAGCACAACTAAGCATTATCTCAAGCCTCCAAAATACAACATCGTATTAATCCCAACTTACCTCGACTCCTCGCTCACTCACTCGAAGTCCAACTCACTCAGGCCATCGTCGATCATCCTTATAACACAAACATGGTTTCAATTTTTCATATAACTATTATAGGTTGGTTTTATCCTATAATGCTTATTGTTATCTTTTTTTTAGGGTTTAATATGTTCAATTATCTAGGTTCTCAAATATTTTACAATTATTCTGGGTTTAGGGTCAGGTTCGGGTTCAGTTTCCGCATCGATTTCTAAATTTGGTTCTAGTTCGATTTCTAAATTTAGTTCTATTTCTTAGTACTATTTTATACCCAAACTCTAAAAACTTGTTTTAACTCATAATGTGAAATTAATCACCTTACTTCTAGATATCCTAAATACCCTAATTACCCCTAGTTAGTATTTTATTATACCTAGTACACTTAAATCCTTAATAGTGTACCGAATTCACTCTTGATGTGAGAAATTTTTACATTTTTCATATAATTACATAAATTCAAGATTTCTATCAGATTTATTATATATCCCTATTATTTATATAATATCAATTTTTATCCTAATATTTTCTATTTATTATATTTCCAATAATTGCATATTATATATTATCACTTATCAAGTACATAATACACATTTAATATTTCTATTACTCTAATTACCGTCTCCTAACATCAATTATCATTTTAAAATGTATAAATTCATCCTAAATCAGATTTTACACCTAATTTACAAAATTAACTTAAAATTTACTATTTTTCCCTATTACTTATTTACTACATAATTAACCTAATAATTACATCTAACACCGTAAATGTTACAAGTATCATACTTCATCAGATTTCAACATCTTAAAATATATAATTATTCACTAAATTAGTAATTAACCATTTAATTACTTAATTGACCCTAAATTACCCATTTTATGCCTCATTTTAGGGCCTAAAAATTATCTAAAAATTTTGAAAATTAATTTTTGAAAACGGGCTTCATAGCACTATTCTATATCATCTAAGTAGTTTACACAAAAATTTTGGGCTTAAAACTACACTCCTAAGGTTATTTATTTTTAAACCAAAATATGCTTGGTTTTATATAATTTCTTAAGAACCATATATCACAGGACATATTTTCATCAAAATAATATTTTTCCTAAAAACTACATACAAAAATATTTCAGAATAACAAAATTCATAATTTTCTAAGAATATTTACTATTTTTACAAAATTACACAAAATCGGGTTAGAAATCGAATTTACCGGTATGGGTGGCTTCGGCCACCGTCGGCCGCCGTGGCCTTATCGGCTGGTCTAGGTGCTACCATCACCATATGGTGGAGGTGGCCGTTCACTCCTAGGTGCTCGTTTGATGTGGGTTCCCCTCTAAGGCCCTAATTACACAGTTTTCTTTTCTTTTTTTTTCCAACCTTAATTTTTCTCTCAATTTTGCCTCTCTTTATTTTTCTCACTCTCTAAACTGACCAAATGAGCTTTTGAATTTTTCTTGCTATTTATAGAGCTTTAGGGAAATTATTGTGCATTAATTTGATTGGACAACTACCTTATCTTTTTCCAATTTACCTTTTGTGTTGTTCTAATTTAATTGGCTAATTTTTTTCTTATTTTCCCCAGCTACCATGACCTATATCTGGATCATTCCTTATTTTTTCTAATTTTTATTTATTTTTATTTAATTAATTATGAATTTTCTTTAATTATTTAATAAGTTTTTAGCCAATTTTAAGTAATTTCGCGTATTTTTATCTATACGTAAATACATGTAGGGTACATGTGAACATTCTTAATTATTATTTAGGTCATTCTATGATTTTTAGTATACATATAATCTATCTCTAGTAATTTATTAGTTATTAGATTACACTTTTCGCCTTTTCGATAATTTACAATTATTATACTTAAAATTTGAAAATTTTATAATCTCTTATTTTATTACTTATTTTCTTAAATTTAAGTTTACAGAGTCATTTTTACTAATATTTCTAACTTTACTTATAATTTAGGCTTGATCGGATCTTTTAGCCGATCGAAACCCTAAGTGATTGGTTGTGGGGCTTATAGTAACTCTAATTCAATTGGCAAAATTGCTTCCAATCTAAATGCAAGCTTAAAAGTTATCTCTCCTGGCGAAGCCTTATGGGTAGTCTTATACTCCCATAAAACATTGTGCAATTCATTGGGCCATTTACCTTTATCCTAATCAACTCTTCTTTTCAAATTGTACAGGATGGTTTCATTAATAACTTATACTTGTCCATTGGTTTGAGGATGAACCACTAAAGTATAATTCAAATGGATACCATGCTTTTCATAAAAAGCTTAGAATTTATTGTTGTTAAACTATGGCTCATTATCAATCACTATCATAAAGGGAACCCCAAACCTTGATATGATAAAATTGAAAACAAAAAACTCGATGTTTTGCTTAATAATCTTTGCCTTTGCTTCGGCCTCAACCCATTTGGTGAAATAGTCTATTACAACTATGACAAACTACCATTAAGTCGTAGACTTTAGAAATGTTCCAAATATGTCTAGCCCCCATTAAGTAAAGGGCTAGGGGCTAGTGAGGCTGTATAATTCAGTAGAAGGTACAACACTCAATGCCTTGTGTTTTTTACATTGTGGACGTTGCCAAACAACAGACTTTGCATCCTTTTTCATAATTAGCCAATAATAGTTGAGTCTTAACACACAGATATACAGAGTCTGACCTGTTACATGGTTGCTACAAATACTTCCATGCAACTTAAATAGGATTTGTTAAGCGTCTTTCTATAGAAGGCATCAAAGGTAGGGTTATGTTGTACTTATATAACTGGTAACCAATCAACGCATAGTTTGCAGCCTGATATATCAACCTCTGAGCTTCTTTCTTATCTTTAAGTAGAACACCATCCTTTAGATAGTCAATAATCGGATCCATCTAAGCTTTCTCTCTTATGCAAATATTCAATTCATAACTCTACTCAACAATTTCTAAACTTTTATTGGGGATATGCTTAATAAAGAGCTTGTCATTTAGGTCAGGTAGCATTGTATTAACCAATTTAGAAAGCTTGTTGGCAACAATGTTTCTAACCCTCGGTATCTTCTCAATTGTAAAAGATTGGAATTCCTTTATGAGCATTCATACCAGCAATAGGTAATTGCTCATCACATCTTCCTTCGTTGCATAGCTCCCTTTGACTCAATTTACAACCAATTGTGAATCAAAGAAAACTTTGACTTTCTCAACTCCAACTTCCTTTGCTAGCTTAAGCCTAGCAATTAGGGCTTCATATTCAGCTTTATTATTGCTGAATTTTCACATTGTGGGGCCCTTGCAAAAAAAGGCTTACACCATATCCTTCCTTGGTAGAGGAGTCATTAACATATAAATTCTATGTAAGTTTCTTAACCATCTCACTGCTGTCTTCTTCTCTAGTGAACTTTATAACAAAATCTATCAATACTTGAGCTTGTAATACCGTTCTAGGTTTGTATTGCACAATATAGGTACTTAGCTCTAAAGCATTCTTCATCATCCTCTTCAAGGGGTCTGGTTGTTGCAAGGCTAGTTGTAGATGCTAATTAATAAGAACAATTATTTGATGTGCCTCAAAGTATGGATTTAATTTCCTAGCCGAGAGAACCACTACCAAAACAAACTTCTTAATCTTTGTGTATCACTGTTCTAAGCCTTACAAGACATGATTTATGTAATAAATTAGCCGATGCTCTTTGCCTTCTAATCAAACCAGGACAGATGAAAAAGCTCATTATTGACTAACAAATACAAAAATAAGTCTTCTTTGGGGATAGGTATTGAGAGTATCAACACTAAGTCATGTGCCTTTTACTAAATTACACAACTTCACTAACCCCTAGCCTTTTGCCCAGTGGGGGTTAGGCATACATAGACCATTTTCGAAGTCTACGGCTTTGCGACAGTTCGTCATAGTTGCAGTGGACCATTTCACCAAATAGGTTGAGGTCGAAGTAATGGCAAAGATTACTAAGTAAAAGGTCGAGTCTTTTGTTTTGAATTTTATCATATCAAGGCTTAGGGTTCCCTTTATGATAGTAATTGATAATGGGCCATAGTTTGACAACGATAAATTTTGAGCTTTTTGTGAAAAGTACAGTATCTATTTGAATTACACTTTCGTGGCTCATCCTTAAACCAATGGATAAGTGGAAGCTATTAACAAGACCATCTTATACAATTTGAAAAGAAGAGTTAATAAAGCTAAGGGTAAATGGGCCGATGAATTGCCCAATGTTTTATGGGGGTATTGAACCACCCATAGGACTTCGATAAGAGAGACAACTATCAAGCTCACATTTGGATTGGAAGCAATTATGCCGATTAAATTGGAGTTGCCCAATCTATGAACATAGAAGTTTAACATTATGGCAAATCAGGTCGGCCTTACAGCTAATTTGGATACAATTGAGGAAATTAGAGACATTATGAGAGCAAGAGTTGCTGCCTATTAACATAAGGTAGTAAAGGTACTATAATCAGAAGGTGAAATACAAGGTATGTCAACTTGGAGACTTGGTTTGCAGGAAGTTGGAGGCGATTGGTGTGCAAGACAGTTAAGGGAAGCTCAGCACAAATTAAGAATATCTAGTAAGGGTCTAGGAAGTCGTGGGAAATAGGGCCTACTGATTAGAAAGGCAAGATCGAACGATCATACCTCATATATGGAATGCTGAGAATTTGAAGCTCTATTTCAAATAGTTCTCTATTGTTACCATTACTTTATGTTTGCTTTTCCTTTTCCTTTTCCAAATAATGTAAGGTAATGGCCTACACCTTGTTTAAATATGTTGTGTTTGTTTCAAGTTTATGAGCATCTTTCATTACCATCGCTTTTATTCCTGATCTATACACGATTAATGAATTAATGAAGTTTTAGCTATGTAGTGAATGAACTAATAGCTAATAAAGCTCCGACCATCATCAGTTAACAAGCTTAGTACTAATTGATGAGTAACGCTAAATGTATTTTAAAAAAGAGTTTTGACCAATTAAGGCTAATGAACTCTAAGTTTCCTTTAATAGGCAAACTTTACGGTTGAGAAAATAAAACTTTACACCCAAAAGTTCAAGCTTGATGCAACTAACAATGCTACATCTATGAAAAGCACTAAGTACAAACTATGTGTAAAATAAAACATATTAAGGATTAAAAAGTGTTAAACGCAAAACAAAGGTTAATTACAATTGAAATTTCGACATCCTGTCCATGAATAATGTCTATGAAAATACTGTAGAAACAAAATAAGAATTAATTGGGTCCTTGAGAGTCAAAAGCATTCTTCCTTTTGGATTAGGTAAAGTTATTATCTGGGAGCTTGGGACCTTCTTAGAGTTTACTTTTTTATTGGTAATGGGGGTCTTATTTGAGAAGTTAGAGGTCTCTTTGCTATAATAGAAGGTTTCCTTTTATGATAATTCTTCAACATCTGTAGTAACGTTAGCGTTGGCTTGATTGTTATCACCTTACCTTTGAACCTTAGCCTCTCCTTCTTTGCCCACTTCTTCATCACTACTGTTGGCATCATCATCTTCAACATCGATAAAGTAGAGGCATGATAGTTTGTAGTTAGGATGAACCTTTAAAGTTTCTACCTTTTCTAGTTAGAACCTTTGCAAGAACTTTTCTCGAAGTAACCTCTCATATTGCCGACTAAGGGTCATAGTTGATTATGCTTCCTTAACAAAAGGCTTCTTTTTCGCTGCCTCTTCTAGCTCGGTGATACAAGCTTTAAGTTTAAAGCCGTTCATTTCCAAGTTAATTATTTGGACTCTTAACTTGTCTTCCTCCTTGCTCATCAATGAGATCATCCTTCTTAACCCCTAGCATTCTTTTTGTTTCTTATGAAGCTCCTCCTTCAAGTCTTTAGTCTCTTTGTAAAGTTCGTCGTTCTTAGCCTTAAGGCTCGAGACTTCATCAGCTACCAATGAGTATGCTAGCTTCTTGACTGAAAGCTCCTCCTGCAGCTTCTTAGTCTCCATCTTAGCCTTAATCCTTACATTCTCGATCGCAACTACTTATGCTTTCAATGAGTTATAAGCCTCCTTTACCTTCTACAACAAAATTAACAAGCAGAATAAGTTGATCTGTTTTTTATTATATAGTGCAAAATTAAACAATTAAACAAAAAATTTTCATCTCTTCTTTAGCCATATCCAAGGTTATCAAAACATGGCTGCTAATTTGCACACAGATAAGGTGTTGGGTCAACAACGGGACATGAAGCATAAATGAAAAGCAAACCATTGTTATAAACTTGCATCATATAATTTGGTGGTAATATGGCCTTTATTGCAACCACTAACCCCCTTTACATCTTTGCTATCTTCTTGTCTTTTGGGAGAGTGATCCCCACAATCAAGGTTAAGGACTTTGTCTTATTGCCCAAAGTTGAATCAATGTCTAGGATGTTACTACTTTAACATGGCACAAAATATTCATCCACCTCGTGATTGGGAACAAACTTGGTAGACTTAATGCTAAGAGCTTTATTTCTTAAAACCTTCTTTACCTTCTTATGCATGCCCTTGCTTCTCTCTGATGGAGGTTAGTCGATAATGATGTGTCTGCAGGGTTAGACATACGGAGAGGCACCACGATGAAGCGAACTGGAAAGAAACAAAGAAAAGGTTAGCAAAGTTCGAGCAACTATCAAATGAATATGACACACCAATTGATCCTACTTTACTAACAATTTACTAGATATGACACACTGGTCCGAATTGAAGAATCACTTACCACTACTCCTTGCTAAAGGGAATAAATAAGAGTCGAATGACAACAAGAACACTAAGGTTGCTTAAGATGAATAATTCTCTATTAAAAGATAAATGATGCTCATATATAAGAAAGTAGGGGTTTATATATCCGTTCACTAAGGTTGCTTTACATGTATGAAAAGACAAAAGAGTATTTTACACTAGGTTACATAAGACATACTAAAAGAGGTAAAAGAGACAAAGAATATTTGGTATAGAAAAAAAAGAATCATTCTAGAACATTGTGTCAGAAGACATGTATCACTTAGTGGTTGGACATTAAGGATATGATATAACGTAGGCGGAAGCAAGAATGCGTTACAGTCAGGGGCTGACTTGATTTGGGTCAAGTCAGGAGCTAATCAGTCTAGTTAAGAAGTCAATTGAATTGAAGTCAGGTACCAATGGCTAGTTGGAGAGCTCGGCTTGGCTAGCCTTTCTTGGGTTACCCTTTGGGTTAAGACTTCATAGCTAAGCAGGAGCATATTGGACACACGTGAGAATCTGATAGATAGGTCGACTAGAGGTTAGATCGGGATAAGAGTCCCCATCTCGACTATGACTTAGAGCTAATATTTTCCATGCGAGCTCTTTAAGTCCTCAAGCTCGGCTTCTTGCGATCAGTCCAAGGGGTTGATTCTTATCATTTACTTGGGGGTCGAAAAGATTTGTCCTCAAATTTGAAGCTGTTTCTATTCATTCTTCTAAGGCGCTCGCAGGGTCTTCTTTTGTTAGTTAATGGGGAATCAGATTGAACACATTGAAGGTAAAGGAGATAACATAATCATTAGGTAACTCGATCTAGTAGGCGTTGCGGTTTATCTTCTTCAGGACCTTGAATGGGTTATCGGCTCGAAGAGATAGTTTGCTTTGTCTTAAGTGTGGGAATCGCTTTTGGCTGAGGTAAATCTATACTAAGTCTCCTAGATAGAAAGAAACAATTCAACGGCCTTAGCTACCAATCTCCTGCTGTCTCTAATTAAATTTAGTGATCTTCTTTGTTACAGACTGGTGTAGTTCATGCAATTCTTGAGCTCAATCAACTCTGGATTGACTCTCTTCAGTAGCTACTGAGGTGCTGATCATGCTTAGGGGAATGGTTGGGTTAAGGCCATAGACGACCTTGAATGGGGTAATCCCTGTAGTGCTATAGACAGTTTGGTTGTATGCAAACTCCATGACTGGTAGGCATAGATCCTAATCCCTTAAGTTCTTCCTTACAACAGCTCTAAGTAGATTGCCTAGCGTCATGTTCACTACTTCAGTATGGCCATCAGTTTGATGGTGGCTACTGGAGCTGAACACTAGTTTAGTCCCGAGTCACTTCCAAAGAGTCTTCCAATAATAGCTCAAAAATTTTATGTCTTGATTTAAGACAATAGTCTTCAGTACTTCATGTAGTTAGACAACCTCTTGCAAAAACAAATTAGCAATATATAAAGTATCGTTAGTTTAATGGCATGGAATAAAGTGTGCCATCTTACTGAAATGGTCCACTACAACAAAAATAGAATCTTTTCCTTTGGATGTCCGGAGCAACCTTAGGACAAAGTCTATTATGAGGTCAGCCCATGATAAGGTAGGCGTTAATAAAGGTATGTACTCTCCATGGAGTTCTCTCTTCACCTTAGTATGCTTATACACTTCATAACGATTGACTACCTTATGGACATCCTTAACTAGACCTAGCCAGTAAAAATTCTCTTTTAACAGTTTGGCTGTCTTAACCTCCCCAAAGTGGCCTAAAAGTCCATCACTATGAGCTTGTTGGATCAACAATTCACGTGTGGAGCAATTTGGAATACATAGCCTATAGTCTTAGAATAGATAACCATCCTTAAGATAATATCCTCCAATAACTAGTCATTCGTGACACTGTTCAACAATAGAACTGAAGTGAGGATCATTAGCATACTACTGAATGATGAATGAGAATCCCAATAGCTTTGTTTACAAAGTGGTCAGTAAGGTTTGTCGTCGTGACAGAGCATCGGCGACTACATTTGCGCTTCCCTTCTTGTACTGAATGACGTACGAAAAACCTTCCATGAACTCTAACCACTTAGCTTGTCTCTTCGAAAGCTTGTTCTGACTCCTAAGATGCTTCAATGATTCGTGGTCAGTGTAAATAACAAACTCTCGTAGTAGTAGGTAATGTTGCCAAATGATAAGGGCTCGAAAAAGGGAGTACATCTCCTTCTCATACATAGAATAATTCAGGGCTGGGCCACTCAGTTTCTCATTGTGGTAAGCGATGGGCCATTGTTCTTGCATTAGGACAGCACCAATTCCAACTCCCAATGCATCACACTCTAGTTTGAAGGGCTTGTCAAAATTTGGTAGTGAAAGGATAGGTGCTAAGGTAAGCTTCTCCTTGATTTCCTTGAAGCTTTGCTTAGCTCGATCATTCCACCTGAACCCTTCATTCTTCTTTGTCAGCTCGGTCAATGGGGCGGCTATTGTGCTAAAGTCCTTAATAAATCACCTATAGAAAGAAATTAGGCAATGGAAACTTTGGACTTTAGTGATGTTCTTCGGCGTCGGCCATTCCAGAACAGGTCGGATCTTCTCCTCATCTGCTCGGATTCCTTCCCCTAACACTACAAACTCTAGGAACATCAGCTCTTTCTGGCAGAACGCACATTTCTTCACATTCCCATATAACTTCTCAAAATGCCAAATACTTCGTGAAGATGTTGAACATAGTTGTTCAAGTCGGTACTATACACCAATATGTCATCAAAGTATATGATTACGTATCTCTCAAGAAGCGAGTGCATCACATGGTTCATTGACATGAATGTGCTCGGCGCATTAGTAAGTCCGAATGTCATAACCAACCATTTGTAGAGCTTATGCCTAGTCTTAAAGACAGTCTTCCATTCATCACTCAGCCTCATACGAATTTGGTGGTAGCCACTTTGTAGATCTATCTTTGAAAATATCTTCACTGCATTAAGCTCATCCAACATGTCATCGAGCCTTGGTATCAGGTATTTGTACTTGATAATAATTTGGTTGATTGTTCAGCTGTCAATGCACATACGCCATGAATCATTTTTCTTTGAAATGAATAGAGTTGGTATAGCATAAGGGCCTATGCTCTTCTTCACATATCCTCACTCAATAAGGTCATCCACCTATCTTTTCAGTTCGGCAGCCTGCTTAAGGTTTATCCTATATGTAGGTCAGTTAGGTAGGGCGATGCCCGGCTGCAGATCAATATAATGCTATATGCTTCAAACTGGTGGCAGTCCTCTAGGCAATTATTCAGGAAATAGGTTAGAAAACTCATTTAGCAAGTGTTGAATTTCTTTTGAGACTTCCTGCAATTCCCTTATCTCCATTAATCGTCTAACCAACAAGAACATCAATTCACCAGCCTCCTCAACAGATCGAAGCTTCCTATGGCTCATTACTAGGGCCTTTTTCTTGCTAGCTTGGGTGAGCTGATTATTAGGTTTCATTTACTTAGGATGGGGTTAGGGGTTGCAACACCATCCTCCTTCCATCCTTAATAAAGGCATAAGTGTTCTTATACTTGTCGTGCGTAACACATCGGTTGAACAACTAAGGTTATCTAAACAGCAGGTGTGAAGCTCTTATGGGGACGATATTGCACACTACTTCATCCCTGTATACATTTCCGACACTGAATGGTATGGTTACTTGTTCAGTTTCATATAAAGCACCCTTATCATGAAGGCAATGTAACTTGTAGGGTTAAGGATACCTTGAGGTTGGCAGACCCATCCTCTGCACAAAGGATTGTGCAACCACATTAGTGCAACTTCCTCCATCCATTGTGATCGTGCATAATTGCCCTTTGACAGTACACTTGGTATGGAATAAATTCTACCTCTAGTCCTCCTTAGGGTTCGATAAGGAACTCAGGACTCGTCTCAAGACTAAGGTTATCACTTCTCCCTGATTAGCATAGACATAGGTCTCCTTTTCCTCCTCAGCTTCTACCTTTTGAACATCCTTCTTATCTTCAAGCTCACTTTTGTTGGTGCTATTCACTACATCTCCTTGGAACACCATGATACGTTGGTTCGAATACTCAGTAGCCATGTGTCCAAAGTTTAAGCATTTAAAGCATTTTACTTCACTAGACTTCCATTCGAAGGTCTGTCCTTTCTCATACATTCTTCGGGGTGGCTTAACCTTGGTTTAGCTTGGCTATCCTGCTCGGCCATGCTAACCTACTTGGCTATCGTTAGGTCAGTCATTCTTTTCCTCGGTTTGGTATGGTCTCCTAGGCTCAGCTTGAACAAGTCGGCATGGTATTGGAACTCGAAAGAATGTTGGCCCAGGTTGGCATAGTATTGGAGCTCGAGAGAATGTTGGCCCAACTTAACTAGGAACATTTCTCCTCTACTTTTTGACCCTTTGTGCTATCTTAATGGCCTCTTCCAAATTATAAAACCTTTATACTTTTACGATATTGTGAATCTCATACCTAAGCCTAGAAATGAACCTCGATACTATATGGGCCTCTGGATCTTCTACGTCAACTTGGATCATTAACATTTAGAACTCCTTCATGTAATCATCAACATATCAGCTTCCTTGGTGGAGCTCCTATAACTTTGTAAACGTATCTTATAGATAAGTCTCGAGCACAAATCTTCCTCTTAACAATCTTTTCATCTCATCCCAAGTTCTAACACCTCATCTTCTATCTCTTGCCCTGGCTGTATTTAGATTCTTCCACCACATGGTGGCATACCCAGTAAACTCCAATGCAGCAAGTTGGACTTTGACCGCATCTTCATACTTGTAACATTCAAATACTTTCTCAACCTTCTCTCCACTTCCATCGAAGGGCAGGATTTGCACCTTAACATTGTCTAGCCTTCAAAGGACTTAGCGTGATGTGTCTCTATGCTCGGTAATAATTAACTTCTTCTTCTTTACTTAACCATTCAAAACCTAGCTCTTCGTCATCTTCCCCAATCTCTTCTAAGTCTAGTTTTTTTCTAGCAGCTCGGTTTATTACTCTTCCAACTTGTAGCGGTCAAATTGGGCGATTAGTTTGATTGCCTTGGCCATAGTGTTTTCTCAAGGGTGTCTTCCTATAGGTTTTGTCATTGTATACCTTGGGGTTATTATTTGTTAACTCGCATTGTGATGACTAGACTCTCAACAAGGTTTATGAGTTTGTTAAGCTTATCGTCAACTGACTTTGGGGGTGTTACTACCATTAAGATTACGATTAGATTGAGCACCACTACTCTAATCACCAATAATACCTTGAATACTTAAATTAAACACGGTATAGTACTTCTCAAACAAATTAACAACTTTCTAATAGCTTCAATACCTAATAGTCACCCAAATAAGATAGAAACAAACTTGCTCTATTTTTGCAATTAAAAACAGAGTAAAACTGGGTAATAATAAAACCACTCTTACTGTCACACTAACACACTACAGTAGCTACAGAAGGAATACAACAGCTACTAATAGTAAAGCGAACAAAAACTTTACTATAACTTCACACACTCCCTCGTAGAACTGTGATCTAATACCAGTGAAGCTAATGTATCTCCAGGGTCAGACAAATGGAGAGGCACCACAACGAAGCAAACCAGAAAGAAAAAAAGAAAAGGCTAATAAGTTTGGGCAGTTACCGAAGAGATATGACACACTAATCGATCCTACTTGGCCAATAATTCACCAGATATGACACATCCATCCAAATTGAAGGGTCATTTGCTACTACTCCTTGCTAAAGAGAATAAATAAGAGTTGAATGATAACGAGCACACTAAGGCTGGTCAAGGTGAATAATTTTTTATTAAAAGTTGAATGATCCTCATATACAAGAAAGTAGGGGTTTCTATACCCGTTCGCTAGGATTGTTTTACATGTATGAAAAGATAAAAGGGTATTCCATACTAAGTTACATAAGACATACTAAAAGGGGTAAAAGAGAAAAAAAATATTTGGTACAAAAAAGAAAGAATCATTTTAGAACATTATGTTAGAAGACATGTGTCGCTTGGTGATTGGACATCAAGGATATGATACAATGTAAGCGGAAGCAGAAATATGTTACAGTTAGGGGCTGACTTGATCTGGATTAGGTCGGGAAACAACCAATCTAGTTAAGAAGTCAGTTGAATTGGAGTCAGGTACCAATGGTCGGTTGGAGAGCTCGACTTGGTTAGCCTTCCTAGGGTTACCTTTTGCGTTAGGACTTCACAGCTGGACAAGAGCATGTTAGACATACGTAAGAATCTGACAAACAGGTCGACTAGAGGTCGGATCGAGATAAGAGTCCTTGTTTCGATTATGGCTTAGAGCTAGTATTTTTCATGCTAGCCCTTGCATTCCTCAAGCTTGGCTTCTTGTGATCGATCTAGGGGGTTGATTCCTATTAAGCAAGCTCTTTCCCACTTCTCTTTCTAGGACTCAACTCAGTATTTGTCTGGTTTGCCAGGTTGTCTGCAACTACTTTAGGAATAACCTCAATGTTGTTATCGACAGTAACGTAATGACTAGCTTCTCTTGGCACCTCATCTTAAGGAGTATCTCTAATTGTAGGAAGTACCTTAAGTTGAGTAGTCCCAACAACCTTTATTTGCCTAGTTCTTTGACCCTAGTTGGCACGAGGGTTTTCCTTTTTCTTCTTTAGAGCGACAGCTTCTTTCTTAACCTTCCCTTAGGCCATTTTCTTTATTGTTGGTGGTCGATTAATAGGAACTTTAATGGTTGCACACTTGTCAAGCTTTTGTTTACTAGCTTTGGTCTGAGTCAACAATTTCTTGGGATCCATCTCTCCTACACTTATGTTTACACAAGAGAGGGATAGTATTATAAAAGAAGAGAGGAATAATCAAAGACTTACAAGTCCGTGTCAAGCGAAGCTCAAAGGCAACGATTCTTCCCCCATGAGTCATGAGAATAGCTTTCCTCCTATAGTTCTGCTCGAAATGGCATGTAGATCTTCATTGTTAGAAAATACAGGCTCCCCTTTCTCATATCAGGATATAATCTTTTTGGAAATCTTAAAAGAACATCTTATTTCCTCATCTCTCTTGGATTTTCTTAGCAGTGGCGACATCATTTAGCAGTAGCTCAATGTCTTTAGTTTGGATGGGCTTGATCCATTTATTCCAAAAGTCCAACTTCTCATCTAACCTAATTGAAACATATTTATCATGCCATTTGTGAATTTTAGACTCTAACCTATCCATAAACTTACGTCCATGCCAAGCCGTTGCATAAAACCAACCATTTGGCTACCTCCTTATTGAGAAAAAATATCTAAACAATTAGGTAGTAGCCCTAACCTCAACCTTCTTGCATATTATTTCGAACACAATGAGGAGCCTATAAGTGTTGGGAGAGAACTTGCTCAGAGCAATACGGAAGTAGTTGAAGAACCGTTTTTGAAAGGCAAAAAATGGATGCACAATCTAAGATTAAGATATTTTAAATATAAGTGAAACTCACGGTCTATCGAAAAACAAACTCTTTCATCTTCCCTTAGCCTAAGCAGATGTCGTGCATTAGGGAGATCTTGTCAATACTCATTATATTTCACGACAAGCATCCTAACAGTGCTGCTCACTACCTTATCCAGAGAATCTATGTTATGAACTACATTGTTGTATAAATACCTAATAGTCAACCTATCTTCCCTATCTTCTGGATAATTATCCATAAGAAGAGCATTGATACGGGTAAGTTTCTTTATCTCTTTATTGTGCTATTTGTTGAACTACCAGAAGAGGAGGCCGAATCAGTCCCTCTTTGGGGGGGGAGGGTTTGCTAAGGGAAAAGTAGCATCAGAAAGAGTCGCTTCAGAATTTGAAGAGATAAGAGGATGAATGATACTTCGAACCATACTTATTGAGGTTAAATTAATGAAAAGCACATACAAGAAAGTCACTTAAAATCTAGACATGAGTTTACAGAAGAAAATTTTGAAACGGTAATGCAAACAGAGAAGAATAGAAAATGGTATTTAGAATGAAAAAATCTTTTTATACATGTGTGATTAATAATCTCCTCTCTCAAAATTCTAACACATGGTTGATGGGGATGCGAACATTGGTTAGATGGTTAAGCATAGATGATTGATGTGTATCGGGTTCAAACATCTACGAGACACTGTACCACTAATAGACCTTATGATGCAATAATGGCTAGTATGATAGTTGTCCCATGTGCTTTTATAGAAAGTGAATGAGCGGGAAAATTGAAGGTTGTGACCTTTCATTTGGAACTCAATATGATGCATTTCAAATATTACATTGAAGGATCTCAAAAACAATATCCATAAGTCAACTTGGAAGATATCTTACAACTATCTGGAGAACACATTTTTAAGCCTTTGCCATTTGATTAATCAAATTGAGTATTGATTCTTATTATCAACTCCCTTAGTTGAATTCTCAACTACGGGAGTTAGAGAACAAATGTTAATAGTAGAATTTTACCTTGACATGTTGCTTAGCACCTGAGTTATTGATTTGTCGACCAAGACTATTTTCAATAAAGGTCCTTGATGACTTAGCTCATCTAATGGGCCTTAGGGCTCCACTTGCTTATATAGTTGGTTTGAATTTGAAAAGTAGTGTGGATAGTTGTGTATTGCATGATCTCGTTACATAACCAGCTGCTATTCCTTTTTGTTAGGCATGTGCTTAATTAAGAAGTTGCCATGTGATATACGATTAATGATTACTTGTTATTACAGACATCCAATATCCGCCTATAAATAAGAGAAAAAAAAGTATTGTAATAACTTTTTTGCTTGTTTTAATACTTTATTTACTTATTCACTTTTTTTTTTTTGCTCAAACACTCACTTATTAGCTCCAACATGCTTTGGCACCACTTTAGCCTTTCGCTTGTACTTTTGTAGGACCAAAATTTTATACCAAAATCAACTGACATCTGAGTGGTTTTATAAATACATATATATGCGTTATACATATACTCTTTCTTGATAAAAAAAATTATATTTCTTTTAAATAATTGTATATATAATTATTTTACCCTATAAATTCACACACACACATATATATATATATATACACACTTTTTTTTGCTAAAAAAGGTTGTATTGTATACATTATTATTTTACCCAATTATTCACGTCTTCTAGTAGTATTCGTAGGGCGTGTGGCCATGCCACTATTCGTAGATGCGTGTGCTCCGCTGTAGCAATCTTTGAACAGCATAAAGAGTGGATCATTTGCTGGCCAATTTAAAAAAACAAAAGAGAAAGAAAATGGATTACTAAAACTTCTTATCTGGGCCGAAGAAGTTTTCATTTTCGGTAACTTGGGCCTAAGAAGTTGGTTGATATCAGTATCCAAGATTCGAGAAAGTCCGGAGAATTTTACAATTTCGATTCTCGCAGGAACCAAAGGGGCTAAACAGAAACAGTTATTCGGACCGAACCGAATCTATCCGGCCCACTCAGTGTTCATACGTTGTACTTTAGGCATCATAGTATCGATGTGTAAGTCCTAGTGTAGCTATGGGTTTTACGAAAGACCAGTTGCTTGCTCGTTTACAGGTTTCTCCTTTCATCTTCATTTCTTCTTGATTTTCGTTTATGCATCATTTGGATTCCATAACATCGATTTATAACCAATGTAGTGTTTCGTTGTTGAAGCTTGTCACTTTTTTTATTTTTTATTTTTTTTGGCTTGCGGGTTTTATGAATAAGATCGTTGGAGGCTTTTTTGTGTGATGAATTAGGTTTGGGGATTTTATGCTAAATTTTCCGTTGAATCAGGATTACTCTTGTAATATTAACTGGACAATTTGTGCTCTATCCAAGTCAGGGATTTCCAAGTCCTTGTAAATGAATGGCATGAGCCGTCCAGTGCGATTCCTCTCAACAGTTGTAATATATATAGGAGTTGATTAAGAAAAAGAAAAAGAAAAATGGAAGTGGGGGGGTTTGCTTCTAAATGTACATTTTTCGAATATTTTGGTTATTATAAGAACCATTACGAGTGGCAGCCAGTGGTCGGAGCCATGGCAGTAGCCATGCGGATATGAGGAAAATCATTTTCCTTGTAACGAGCCATCTCGGTATTAGGTTGCATTTGTTTTGCAACTAAGTTTTCTGACCTTATTTAGAGTGGTTTTGTAAAATGTTGCAGTTTAGTGATATTGTTGTCAGTGAGAAACAATTTTCATTGAATTCATTTCATGAAAAATATTTTCCAAATATCTTTAGTTATAGCTATTATAAGCTGTGGTAGCTACAGATGTTAGTGCTATGTGTTGCTGGAAGGTAACTAGTGACAGTAGAGGTGGCTAGTTAAGACAGAAAACTATTAATTGAAAATGAGGAATATGAGCACTTTTTTCAAAGACGAAATTGTCTTCCCTGATTGTAATAGCACCACGGTGGCAGCCAGTCCCTTCCCACCACCACCTACCAGTAAAAACTTCTAATTACCTTAGCTATATTTAATTACCACCACAATACATTGTCACTAAACTGCAAACCATAGTTTTCATTACAAAGCTTTTGAGAACATTCTTCCACGAAACAAACATACTCTGAATGAAGAAAATTGGGCAGCCTACCATAGGGATGACCTGGTGAATCACAGTCTTCTGATAGTCTATGTTATTTGGTGCTGTTTTTGCATTATGAACTTCCTCTTTGTCCCACTACAAATTTTGAAGAACTTGAATTGCCATGTCATTAGAGTTTCTATACTCTATCTACTCTCGCATCTCTGGTTACTCGAACCCTTGTTTTGTAGGAACTTCAAATCAAGTTCAAGCAGTATGACCACCCAGTTGTTTTAACTGTTGAAGCTCAGGTGAGTAAATGGGAATAAAATTATAATGTTGTGTGATATGTGTTTCCATTTTCACAATTTTCTTAAGGTAAGTATTTGAAGAGGCCATGTTTTTTTACAGGCAAAACATGTTGGACATGTTGGCAGTGGTCTTAGCAAGAACTTGTTCTTAAAGGTATATTGGGTCTTTATTTATGTGCATTCCATTACGAGAACAGAAAACCCAAGGGGAAGTAAAGATGATAAATTTCATTGATTGTTCCTTTCATATTGACCATTAGGATACATAAATTCATGGGCTCATCTGGTAGAACTCCACAAGGGCAATTATGCCCCCCAGAAAAGAGTAACTTCGAAAGGGCCCTTTTAAGTTCAAATTGATTAGAGGTCCATTGGACCTCTTCATAAAGGAGATATGTACCATGACACTTGAGTATTGGTTTGCGCAAGGCTCTGTTATCATGTCTTTAAGTGTGCAAAGTTTCTAGCAGTAGAACTATTATATCATCCTCAGGTGTCAACCTTGAGCTTTGGAGTGAAATTCCTAATTACTGAAGGTGTTACATAGAATTATCTTTGTCAGCCAAAATTATCATAAGTTTATTACATTGTCCTTGGTTGGCAGCCTTTTGCTTTGGAGCAAACTTCCTTGTCACTGAAGAAATTAACCAGGATTGCCTTTGTCAGCCAAGTGTTATTAAAATTTCAGAGTTGGTTTTTTGGATTTTTTTGTGGGGAAGGAATACAGAGTAGAAGAATTTACATGCATTATGTATCATAAATTTAGGTCTACGACATTAATCATTTATTGGTTCAGTTATCACACTTATTTCTGATTGCAGGACAAGAAACAGAGATTCTACATTGTCTCTGCTCTTACAGATACTAAGGTAGATCTAAAAGGTATGGTGATTCTGATCACCCATCTTATAATGATAATAATGCAGCCTGAAACATACTCATGCATGTTGAATAAACTGATTTTTACCTGATGTTGTGTTGATTCATTTGGTGCATGATCCACATTTATTTAACTAATGCTTTGGACACCAATCCACTGTATTCCATTCTTGTTTTGGAATATGTGACTTCAAGAAAGCTAGTTGTTACTGCTTCAATTTTATCATAAATATGATTTGCTTTCTCTATGCCAGGGACATGCCTTTTTTTGCATTATCCTAGTTTATTTCTTTGTCTTTCTTTCTGTCTTTTTCTAATCTCCTTCTCTATTGCACACTATTAGTTTCTACAAGTAAATTTCTTCTGTAAAATCAACATACTGATTCTTCTTGACATAACTTTCTTGGGTGCTTATCCTACTCATTTATGGCCTTCAATTTTGGCAGTTTTGGCACAACGGTTAGGTTTGGGGAAGGGTGGTATAAGAATGGCACCTGAAGAAGCATTAGGTGAGATACTTCAGGTTGGTATATGCCTTGGTTTGAGATGTTGTGGTTAACTGCCTCTTCTTGTATCACATTGAGGATGAGTGCTACCAAAAAGGACATCGAGTATGAATGGCTAATCAAACTGATGATTTCTGCGTATAAAGTTTCTTTCTTTCTTCTTCTTCTTCTTATTATCACATCTGAAAGCTTTTTTCTTTTTCCTTTTTCTTGGGTTGTTTTGGTTTGGGGAAAGTTGTATGGAACTCATTTCAGAATCTTTTTGCTTCTTTTCTATGTCTTCAAGGTTCCTCTAGGATGTGTTACTCCTTTCGCTTTGGTAAATGAATCGGCACGGTATGCTTTATATTTCTTATCGAATCTAGATCTTTAACTATACTTGCTTCCATTATATTTTACTTTTTTTTCCCTTTTTAGATGTTTGCACAGCTTTTGCATTCTAACTTTGACTTTCAGTTAACTGAGAAGTATTAATCATCATTTCTCCTTCATCCATCAATAATGGCCAGTATCTTTTTCTCGTGAAGCCAATGTTGCATAATACTATGATATCCTCGTCATTCTTATCTCTTTAAATTTTGTCTAAAGTAAGGGGGAAGGTCTGATATATACCTTTATCCTCTAATTGATTGGTTTGGGATGAAAGTAGAAATTAGCTGTGTGCAGCATTTATCTTATATTAGCTTTTTATTTAAATCTTTATAGATTGGTTTCAATTCCAACAGAAAGCAATAATGAAGTAATTTGCTTCACTGAGCTAAATTGATGCTTACATGGAGGATAAAGTTGTGTCACTTGCATTTTTTTTTTATTTTTATTTTTCTATTTTTTATGAGTTTTAGATATCCTGGGTGCAATTTGTTGTAATTGTGCTGATTATGCTTACATTTGACAACAGCTGTAGCTCTTGTGATTTCCAAATAAGGCAAGTAGCGATTTCAGAAACAAACTGCACATTGCTGCTTACTTAATTTGTCTGGCTGAGTGCTAGGCAATTATAATATGCATAATGGATAGTGCATACACCCTAAATCAATTAAATTTAAGTGAAGGACATTGTTATGGATTACTCAGAAATGATATCAAGAAAGTTAGCTTAGGCAATTTTCAAAATAGATATGCATCCAAAATTTTTATGACCCCATTTCTTGTCTAGTAAAACATAGTATTGATCATTAACTTTCGGATTTCACAAAAAGAACCAGACCTGTAAAATTGGTTGAAGTAAATGATCCATATATAAAGTCACTAGCTATGTGGTCTGGTGGTTGCTCCACTCTTAGTCATAGTTTGAGGTCCAAAGGCAATGACATGGAAGTGAGATTTTGGGTTCAAATTGTCACATCCTAATATACCTCATTTTTCTAGTAAGCATTTACCTTCCTATTTAATTATTCTTGTTCCATGTATTTGTCACATCAAAGAGAGTGTTGAAGTGGCAATGTGATATACCTACAATTTAAAATTATAGGGTGTTGGTTGTGATTTTGCTTTCATGCTACTATAATAACATTAAATTATAAGCTGAATAATGTCTCATTGATCCTGGAATATAAGGGACCAAGATTTGCTCCATGCCATAATTACTCAAAGAAATGGAAATAAGATTACTTCCTGGGATATTTGTAGTTCTTTTTTGTTTTCATTTGTTTGTCACTTCCTATGTCGTGTTGTTACCAAGCCAAAGATTTATAATATCTATAGATGTTTTTGAGGCTGCTTTTTTGATGAATCCTCTGTTTTAACTTTTTATTCCATCAAGTATGCATTGTAGCATTTCTTGTGGTTGCTCTTTTATGATGCATCTTCTGTTTAAGCTTTTTACAATAAGCATATTCCATTTCTTTTCCTCTTTCAAACAGCACCTTCATGATATTTTGCTTTCAACCTTTTCCTTTTATACCTGTGCTACAGCGGCAATTCAAAGTGGTAGTTGATTGAAAAGGATAGACCTCTATATCCGATTATGTCATATCGTTAATTTGGTCAAAGTGTAGTTAATATTTTCATCACAAAGACAAAAGCAATCACTCTTTGAATTGCCTTATATCTAAGTACCTTGTGCTTATTTCCATTATCCTCTCTTGCATGAAGGCATGTCGCACTTCTGCTGGATCAGGGTTTTAAGTCTCAAGAGAGCTGCATCTTTCACCCCCTCTCCAATGACACATCCATAAGTAAGCATAAGCTTATGATGACTTATTTATTTTTTTTCTTGTTTGATTTTAATTTAAATTTGCCGTAATATTATTTTGCATAATCATTTTTTCTCATCATTTTTTTTTGCCGTTTCTCTCTAGATTTTTCTTGGTATGTATGCTTTCATAAAAGCACACATTCAACATGCATTCATCTTTTTAATATTCTTACTACCAATTTGCAAGAAAATTAATTTTCTAGAAGATTGGAAGCTCGTAGATATGAAGAACCTAATTGTTTTGGGAGATACAATTCTTATTTTAAGTTTGCTGGCCCAAGAAAAAAAAAGTTGGATAAATTTATCCCAAATCAATTAGATTCCAAGGGTTGCTTGGTAGGTTGTAACAAAGTATTTCCTTATGGATCATCTTACTTAATGATAAAAGTTGATTTGTAAATTTCTGAGGTCTCTTGTGAGAAAAGGAGTAAATGCTATTTCCAATACCTCATATATTTCTTTTTTTGATAGAAAAAGTTGAGAGTGAAGGAATACAAAAGTTCCATTCTAATACTAATTGAGAGAAAAAGTTTCATTCTAAATGTTAAAAAGGGAAACTCATGCAGTCGCATTGTTCAACATTCATTGAAGATATTCATTGACCCTTGGCAAGTATTAATCTCACAATCACCAAGCTAACCATACCAAACTAACTTATGATATTGCATAAGAAAGAAGAGGCAGTAGTTGTTTAACCACATTCTTCATCATTCCTTTATCCATTGCTTGGTGAAAGTATCTAAGGAGCAGCCTTTTCCCCTTGAAGATGATGCATACTAAGCAGTCTCTCCCTAAGAGCTTTTCTGTGAAAAAACTTGCATCCTTGTTTCAACTATTTTTAGAAAACCTCTCATAGCATGATTTGGCATTTAGTATTAATAATTTCTCAAGGAAACATGTAGCAATATCTTTCCTTTTATTGAGTCGTCCACAATTTATGAAGCAGGAGAGCTAACAAGGCTCTCAACCTTCTAAGTTGGGGTTGTTGTGCATCCCAAGATACAGAAGAAATCCAGAAAGAACTATTTCGAAGTTCAAATGAGAACTCCTGCTGCATTATGTAGCCAGCTGGTCTGCCTTGATAATCTAGGTGCTGCCCCACGAGGACTTGTGTCAAAGCAGTCTTATTTGATCCTCCTCTTTTTTCTTTCTTCTTCTCCTTCTCGTTCTTCTTCTTCTTCTTCTTATTTATTTATTTATTTTTCGTATGGGGTGACTTCAAAAGGTTATTTTAACCCACTGGCATCTGCTAGAGATGATGTTCCTGTAATTTTGTTTTCATATGTTTTGGCCTTATTATAAATCTGTTCCTCTTTTAGTTGCCATCCAATTTTCCTTAAATCATGTTTTGCTATACACCCCTGGTAGTCATAAGCACATCTGAAGTACATTTTTGTTCCTTAAACATTATAGTGGCACCATCTTATAAACATCACTTATTGAAAAGCTCAGGGGAACTTTATATCAGAGCCGTACTATTAAAAGCCAGCATAACTACTTGGCAGTAGGGTGTAATTGGATGAATTGAAGCCAACAGTATTAAGCTCAACTTCGAGCTTGAACCAAATATCAAGGCTTGAGTTTGACTTGAAAAATCAAGATTCAAGGAAGCATCGCTTGAGCTCGATTGGGTTATTGGATTTCTGAGCTCGAGTAAATTTGTTTCAACTCATTTCTATGAAAAAAGTAATTCCATGTAGCATAATATAAATAGAAGCTACAACTTGATTCGAATTCGGTCATGCTTGAATGAAGATCAATTGGATTGGCGAGCATGTTGAGCTGAATAATTGGAAATTCAAGATTCTTGACGTCCTACTTGTGTAGCCCAGGCTCAAACTTGACCCAATATAGTTTAATCGAATATATCGAGTAAACTCAAGTGACTTGCAATACCCTAGCTTCATTTATGCCTTTGTCAATGTAATTTCCAGTGTTATTCCCTTGTAAACCATAAGTCTGGTCTGTCCTGAAGCATGTCTATTGAATATTTTGGCTTTATAGATGATGGGCTTAGTGTAGATTAGGACTTTTTAAATTTGGTGGATCCTTTCAGGGTACTGATCATTTTTACTCTCTTACTATTTTCTCTATCTTCCCTCTAGAGGACTTAAAATACTCTCTTCTTTGAGTATGTCTATGTTAGGCATCACCAACACCTTCTTTTAAGTCTTTACCCAAAAGCACCTGTAAGTCCAACAGGAAAATTGAAGTGGTACTATGTAAGGGAAATATTTGAAAGGTGCTATTTTCTTGCTTATCCCTTGGAAAATAAGACATTCATATGGCCTACTTGTAAAATCTTGGTTACTGAAGGCTGCTGTGTTGATTGGCCTAATGATAATCTAAGTGATTATGCTTTGTGCTTCTGAGATCATGTTAATGAGAATTCAAAGAAAGCATGAATTGTCTCCTGTCTAAGAGGAGCTTGACCTATGATTTCCATGGGAGAAGCAATATTATTAATTTTTACTTCCACTAAATCAATGGATTCTCAAATTACATTCAGGATGTCTCTGCCTTATTTCAGTCTCTTTCTGAAAGTTTCCTCCACACTTCTAAGAAGACTTCTTGTAGGAATTTTTTTATATTTGCTGTCCTAGTTTCTCTTTCAAGTAATTACTGTGTTCAAGCTGCTGTGAAGTCATTTTGCTACTGGATATCTTCCATGACATATATTGCTTAATGATTTGCGCAACCTTTTGGCCTTGCCATCAGAATAAAACTCAATTATATCCATCTGCCGGGGTCCTGAGGTAAAAATCACCTTGACCGAGATGATCAAAGGATGGAGTCTAGGTCATCAAGTTGTGCCACATTCTTCTTGTCCTTCAAGAAGAGTCATAGAGTCGATGCCCCTAAGAAGCATCATATATTTTGCTATTATTGCTTAAATTCCGGTTCTGGAATATTTCCTAGCATAAAGCCATTCTTGCTGCCTCTCTCATCAACACTTTCTTTTTTGGTTGTGACACTCAAGCTATTTCCTCTATGCTGACAAATGGTAAGGCTTTACTCTAAGCCATTTCATCTCATCTCTGGAGAGCTCCTCCAAGAGCCTCTGAAAGGGTTCTCTCTCTCTCTCTCTCTCTCTCTTTCTCTCTCTCTCTATGCACAGGTTTATCTAATATTTCTGGAATCTTTAATTCCATTACTGTAACTTGCTTATTTCATGTTCATCCAAGCCTCTACAAAGAAACAAAGAGCCTTTATGGATTGTGGGATCGCCACATAAATGTGCAATAATGGCTGCTGCTCCTGTTTTCTAGTTACGGGGATTTAATACTCATACCACTCACTGAAATTAGAGGTGATCATGTGATCCTAATTTGGTTTATAGAGGAGATGGATACCATAGTTGATTGCTCTCCAAACATTGAAAAATATACTTCGAAGTTGTTTTTCTAGAATTTTTACTCATGTCTGGAATGTCCATAATTCCCAAGAGTGCTTTTTGCCATCCATGTATAATTGAATTAATGCAGACAATTCTGTTCACAGATTAGGCCTTTTTTTGGGGTTTGGGATTGGGTTCGTGGAGGTAAAATAAAGGAATCTTGTAAAAAATGGAAAGCAAAATAATCAGGTGCAATGAAAAAGGACTGAAATGTAAGGAAAAAGAACCCATAGGTGCAGGGAATGGTGGTACTAAATGGATTGGTTTTCCTTAGGCATAAAAGTTTGCCTGTAAAGGAATTTGGCCCTCCAGGAATTTTGGATCAGGTGAAGTGGCAAGTGCTATCAGTATCTTGTTTACCATTTTCCTTGCACCTTTCTGTGATCACTCAACAACTTGGTTTTATGTTTACATGGAACGTGTTTCTACTAAACAATGAAGCAGGAGCTAGTCCATGCATTGGCAACAATTGTCATATTTAATAGCCAAGTTCGTCAGCTAAAAGGCGTGCTTGGATTCTATTTTCTTTCTCTTGAAAGTATGGAAATCCATTGCTATCCATTTAATGCTTGTTTTCACCGTTCTTATTGTCCCAAGTAATGGAGCTCCATAGGTTACTAATAACTTGTCCCAGCTAAAATATCGTAGGTTTTAATGCTTGCTATCTTATTTCTTTAAATCAAGTGTGTATTCTGTGGTTATAGGTTTTTTGTGAATAAAATATTAGTGGAAAACACTTTCTTTTTTCTGCCTTTCTCTCATTTATTGTGATATCCTCAAGCATTTCAAAGGAGACTCCAGCACTTCCAAAAATATTTAAGATTAACGGCTGGGACAGGTCTTATCCATGCTGCTTCTCCTTGAGGAGCTGTTGGGGATGTATTTTTGGTTTGAGAAAAATGCATGTTTATTGATGTTTATCTACTGTATGGGTTTAAATCCCTTCCTGATGTTGACTCATAGAGTTTTCTGTGTGGTTTTCCTGACAAGTGAAAATTGTGTCTGTAGCTCTCCATGCTGAGGATCTCGACAAGTTTCTTAAATCAATTGGGAAGGATCCCTCTTATGTTGATTTGGAGGTATTATACAGTGTTTTCATGTAATAAGTTATTATATTCTCTCATCAACACAAAGTGTAAAGTTATATTCTTTGTAGGCTAACCTTAAAGTTGGGAAGGATCAACCTCCAGACTTGGCTGGTCTTGTTCCATCAGAATCTATAGTTTTGCCTGAAGCGCCAGAAAAACCACATGCAGAAGGCGTTATTGAAAACCGTGCTCCTGTAGATAGTAAACCCAAGACAGTCAAAGGTAAATTTTAATGCCATATATTTGAAAACAACAATTTCCAACCTGTGATGTTTACTTTCTCTTTGTTGTATGCATATATCTAACTATTATATATAAAAGCATGAAGAAGCAGGCACTTATATTTTTGTTACAGTTGCTTGCTTGCAAAAGTTACAAAGATACCCCCACTTATAATTATTTTTCCTTTTTTCCTTTTCATTTTGCAGATTTGTGTTTTTTGCCTTTTCTTGTCCTCATTTGAATTATATATATACATACGATACATGCATACACAAACACATACACATATATATCTATTTAATATATACAATATATGTATGTAATATATATAATATATACAACCTGGACAAACCCAATAATTTTTTTGGGTAAATCAATAACTTTATTAATGAGATAAACTAATGTTACAAAGCATGAAAAGTGATAACTCAAAGAGCACACAAAAGGGAACTAGAGAGAACCACTCAAGCTACAAAAGAAAAGAAAAACTAGGAAGAGATAGCTACATAATTTAAAATTTACCTAACTATGACACTTCCCAAATGGACCGAATTCCTCACTCTCCAGATACAATATACAGCAGAAAGAAAAGGAAAAATCCAAGCAGATGGATGCTTTTGCGAAGGAGTGTTGAGTTGATTTGCTACGGTTTGCCAAGAGGAAAAGGAAGGAGGGCAGCTAAGACTTGACAAAACTTGAGACCAAACAACTTGTGAGAAGGAATAGTTGAAAAAAAGGTGGTCATGGTCTTCAGGATCAGCATTACAAAGGAAACACAAAGACTATGTTGTTATGCCCTAATGGATAAGCTTGTCAAGAGTGTATAATTTCCTGTTCCAAGCAAGCCAAAAAGTAAAAGTCGAGGCATGGCATGCTTGTACCACATTACATTACTCCAATTCACTCTAACACCTTGTGATTTGAGGGAGATGTAAGTGCTTTTGATGGAGAAGGCTTGGAAATTTAATGCAGCCCAACTGGTAGAATCCATAATCAGAGGATCAGGCTTGTGTGTGGTTGGAATTTGTACACTATCTCACAAAGGTCCACTAGGGAGAGACCACTCGCTGCCTTCCATAATGGAGCATAATCTGGCTTTGAGAGGAATACTTGAGTTTGCTATTTGCCTCGAACTAAACGAGGTATTAAGTGGTCCTATAGGAAGCCAAAAATCAGACCAAAGTGAAATAGAGAGGCTATTTCCTATAAGCCATTTGAGCTAAGGTTGGGTAACATCTGTAAGTTTGAGTAATTTTTTCCTAGACCATGAGCATTTAGAAATAGGGTTGACTTGCTAGAAGCTCTTGTCTTTTAGGAGTAGAGAATGTACCCAACTAACCCATAATCCTCTTTTGTCATCATTGAAGAGGTTTCATACATGCTTGAGTTGGGTTGCTATGTACCAAATATCCAAATGAGGTATGCTTAAGCTGCCTTCAACTTTCGACCGAAAAGCCATTTCCCAAGTGACTTTTGCTTTTGTAGACATATTGCGACGTTCGCTTCAAAGGAAATTTCTCATCAGCTGCTCCATTTTCTTGATGATCTTTTTTAGGCGAACAAAAATAATAGCTTAGTAGACTTACATAGAAAAGATCATTGACCTTATAAGCAGTAATCTGTCAGCATATGAGAGATGCTTACTAGTCCATGAGTCAATACACTTGGCAATTTTTTCATCTAGAACATCACAGTCTCCCCTTTTTTAGTTTGGAGAACACAAGAGGAATATCTAGATATTTGATTGGAAGCTCGCCTTCTTGGAAATGTAAGGTATTTAAAATGCTTTACTTGATAGAGAGGTGTACTTCGCACAAGAAAATGGAACTTTTGAGAGAGTTGCAATGGAGACCGGAAAGCTGCACAAAGTCCTCCAAGGCCTGTTTAGTAAAAATAATAGAAGGAAGATCTCCTTTATTAAAGATCATAAGATCATTAGCAAAACTAAGGTGAGTGATCTTATTCTCTTTGCATTGCTAATGTAGTTCCCCATTAACATTGATGGAAAACCTAGGAGAAGAATAACATTGCTTGAAGAGATGGCGAAAAAAGTTGGGGGAAGCCCATTATCCTAAGGACCGCATCTAGGAAAAGCCAATGAAGCATGTCATAACCTTTGGAAATATCAACTTTGATAGCGCATTTGGGAGGACCCTTTAGAGAGTGATAACCATGCATCAATTCTTGCACAATAAGGATGTTATCAAAGATCTTATGACTTGGAATGAAAGCTGTTTGTTTAGGGCCTACCAAGTCACTAAAAACCACCTTCAATTGAGAGGCAATAAGCTTGGAGATAACTTTTTACAAGGAGTTGTAGCATGATATAGGGCGAAAATTAGACATCTTAGAGGGATTTTGCACCTTAGGAACAATAGTGTTAATGGTATTATTAATTTCCTTCAATGGATAACTTGAAGAAAAAAATTCTTTGATAGCATTGGTTAAATCTTCACGACAAATAGGCAAAGATACTTTGAAAAATTTGGCCGAAAACCTATTCGGTCCAGGAGCTTTACTGTTTGCTAAAGAAAAAAAGCATTTTTGATATCCTCATCATTGAAAGATGATTCAAGACTACTCACTTGGGAAACACTTAAGCACCTAGAGATGATGTCTTGGAGAAAATCAAGTTTGCTTGGATGGCTATCTTGATTGTTATCATTATATAAGTTACTGAAGTACTTAACAACTTCTTCTTTGATGTCTCTGTCCCTTAGAGCCATGATGCCATCCTCCCTTTAAAGCACTAAAATGGCGTTTCTATTATGATGTTGCTTCACACATTTATGGAAGAAAGAATTATTTTTATCTCCTAGCTTAAGCCATTTGACCTTGGATTTTTGCTTAGAAAAACTTTCCTCCGTATTCCTAAGGATATAATAGTCCATAAAAGCTTTCTTCTCATTTGAAACAAGAGAAAAATCCCCATTACCCATGGCTGTTTGGATGCTAGCCGAGGAGTCTTTGGCAGTTGCCACACAAGAGGATATGTGAGAAAATTTCTTCTCATTTAAAATCTTTAAGTCTCTTTTAAGAAGCTTGAGCTTGGATATGACCTGAAAAAACATAAAACCCATGACCTTTTCCTTCATGCGTTAGCCATAAGATGTAAGAAGTTTTCTGAATCAGTCCAAAAATCAAAAAATTTGAAGAGTTCTTTCCTTGATCAATCGGAAACATTCATGCTTACCGAAGCTAGGGAGTGATCGGACAAAAGAGAGGGGGAAAAGAGGCCTACAGCCTTAGGGAATCGCTCTAACTAGCTTTGGTTGATTAGAATGTGGTTCAATTTTTTGACGATAAGATTGTCTTCCTACTTATTATTTCAAGTGAATAAATTACCAATGAAGTTTAAGTCTTCCAAATCCATTGCATCCAAGAAAACCTCGAAGTCCTCAATCTTTGATGATAACTGTAAATTTCTACTTAAAAATAGACTTGGTAATGTTGAAATCGCCCTCGAGAATCTAAGGTTCATTTTACATAGATGAATGAATGTCAATCAAGTTTCTCCAAAGGTGTTTGTGCTCTATAGGAGAATTTAATGCAGAGACAACGACAAAGAAAAAGCTTAAGTTCCAGCGATTGTTGGTGCAAAAACAATAAGAGAATTGATAGTCTTCCTTAATAATGTGAACAGTTCACAAATTGGCATCCCATTCTATCCATATGTGCTTAGGTGCATATATGTTTCTTGCAAAATTCTAATGTGGATTAATTCTATTCTTCACTAGTTCAACATTTGAGTGGTTAACTCTAGTTTCAAGAAGCCCAGTGAAAAAAACTCTTTTTCAGCACAAATTTTCTTAACATCAGCTCCATTAATGGTGTCACTTAACCTTGGTATATTCCAAGCCGTAAAATTCATGAGAAAAAACTAAAGGAAAACAAAATGTGTCAAGTATGGCGACACTTTCTTTTGAAGAATTTCTTGTGCTTACCACTAGAGGAGCTTCTAATGCTTTTAGAACTTGAACCTCCACTTGATCTTTTCTTTTTTCGTTTCCTACGAGAAGTTGTGGGTGCTAGAGTTGTTTCCTCAACTGCTATGTGGTTGGGTGAGTGATTTGCTGGGGAAAGTAAAACTTGTTCCTATGGTTCATCATTAACAATAGGGATTTCAGATACATGGGAGGCTTGTTCCAAGTTGGCTGCATCAAGGTTAGCAGCTTCCAAATCCTCAAAGATAGAGATGGCTGAAGGTTGCTCGCTTGAAGAAGAAGGCTTAGAGGCCAGGTTTCTATCCTTAGATCTTTTGGGTGGAGAAAGGACTTCCTCACTCACATCTTGAATAGGAGCAACCTTGGGAGTAGAAGGTTCACCATCCAAAGATTGCACTTTCTTACCCTTCTTATTGACTGCAACCCACTCACTCTTAGTTTTGACAGTGTTGGCCCCCTGATCAGTTGTAGGAGTAGGACACACATGACCAAAAACAAGGCAAGAGGAGCAACAAGGAAGTAAACATTGGTATTCAATTGAAATAGATGAGGAGGGGCCATCTTCTTTTTCCATCACAATAGGTTGAACGAGCTCCTCTCTTGCATCATTCTCAAGGAGGACGTGGACTTGGTTAGGTCTAGATTGTAGGGTGATAAGAGAATCTGCTTTAATGGGTTTACCCACCCCACTTGCAATATAACTGATGCCTTTAGGCTTCATAAACTCACAAGGAATGCGAGAGAAAACAACCTAAGATGGTACAACAATCGGTTAGGGCTTGTCTAAGACCATACTTGGTTGCCACTTCCTCAAGATGAGGAGATGCTGAGCAAAGAACCAAGATTTTTTAAGAACCTGATCAATGTTAGAGGAAGGGGAGAAGCGGATATAGAAGAAGCCCTCCTTGTTTTCAAGAACTTCTAAGATACCAAACTTGTGCCAAATTCTCATGGTTGTTTGTTAGAGAAAAGGGAAGTTCCTAGCTTAGAAAGAAAACCACAAGCGTGGAGTCCTAAAATTTCACTCCTTTTGTTGCCACTTTAGGAGGTGGCCGAACCCGTGCTATGATGCCTTTTTGTACCAATGGAATGTACTCAAGGGTGAACTCTGGAATGAGTTTAGGTGTAGCAGTTGGACCATAAGTGTCAACGTAAGATTTAGGCTTATTTTTGGAAGGAGGAAGGTGGTTTTGGTTTTCAAAGTTGTCTACAAGGTTGTTTAGTTCTTCTAAGGTTGTATTGCCAAAAGTAGAATTATTTGTGGCAGAGGAAAAAGCTTGAGGAGGGTGAGCGAGTCTAGAAAAAACAGATGATTTGGTGTTACTAGGTGCATAAGTCTCCAGATTGTCCTTAATACAATCAGATTGCTTTTTCTTAGCAAAAAGCTAGTTTGACTTTTTATTGGAAGAAGAAACCTTGGGAAGAGAGCTAGGGCCCACAAGATCCTTCAAACTAGACTGGTTAGTTGTTTTAGGAGAAGGGAGATGGTAGAGGGGGAGGGGCGGTGACCGAAGGAGGATCAGAAGGGGGGGCAGGGGGGGGGGGGGGGGTGCCGAGCGGGGACTAAAGCTAAGGGGGAAAATCCAAAGAGAAGGGAGAGGAAAATCTCTCTCTAGCCATAAAGCTAACACAATCTTGGACAAACCCCATAATTTATATTAAGGTACTTTGGTTTTTTCGATAGATTTGTAGCTTTTAGTGATGTGTTTAAATCCTTGAGAAGGAATCATATACAATGGATGATGGTTGAATGTGTAACAAAGGATAAAGATTGAAACTTTGTGTTTTATGGGTTTAAAATAATGAAAAAGAACAATTTTTTTTTTTAAATGATTTTCTTATAGTTTGATGAGAAACAAATAAAATAAATAGAAGATATGAACAATTATCAAATTAGAGAATTCTAATTCAATAATTGAACTAGGGGTTTGGCTTGAAATTCCACCATCGATATGACTCAGTTTATGAGAATTGAAGAGGATATAATTGAAAAAACTCAATATTACACAATTGTATTTAATTAGAAAAAAAGATTGCTATAATCAAACAACAGGTTTTGATCGATAAGATCAACAATAAGTTCTTCAATAGTGAAGAATGAATTTTTATCATCTAGTCTCATAAGATTATAGTTCTATCATGTCTGCTATCTCGTACTTTAACCTGACAATGAACCTTGCTATGTTCTGTTTTTTGGGTTCAATCACTTTGCATATGATTAGACCTTTGCATACGATTAGAAGGGTCTTGTATTTATGTGCATAATTCTCCACACACACTCCCTTGTCTCAGATTTTGTAATCTTATATACACATTTTGTTTGTAGTATGGGGGTACAAATCTCTTCCTCATCACCCTCTCCATTGTAGACCGTCTTCTTTCCTCTGAACCTTTACATTATTCCACCATAATGATGCATACCCTACAAATTCCATGACAATGATTTGAGTTTATATGCTTGCTGTACTCATAATACTTTAAACAAACTCTCTACTTGCTGTTCCTAGTTTAGATAGCCATTGAATGTTTCATGCCAATTAAACTTTGGAATTTTTAATTTGCCCATTTATGTCCTCTCATCTGTTAGTTTCTTTTGGCTACACACCCCACAGCCCAAGTTATCTCCACCTCCTTTGGTAGTTCATCATCTCCTTCATGCTCTTTAACATGCTTTCATCTAGTCCTAGGCACTCCCTCATGGTTAATTCTATCCCTTGCATTTGCTTTTATGGTCTGTTTTAGTGTATTCTACTCAATGATCATATTATGCATCATCCTTGCAAGTTTAGCCATTTGCTGAATCATATCATTCCTAGCAATATTCCTCTCCCTTCCCCTAACATAGTCACCTCTATTACTAGCATTAATACTTTCATTTGATATATTGTAATTCAACTACTGAACTCAATCAAAATGCTAAGAATTCCACTACAATCAAACAAAACCACTCTAATTCTACACATGGTCAAATCTCTAATCCAATCTTCTTACTCTAGAAACATTGACATGAAATTTGAGACTTACCGATAGTGAAGCACCCTCAAGATTTGATACCAAACAGATGACGTGCCTAAATCCCTGAGAAGGAATCATGCACAATTGTTGAATGCTCAACAAAGGAAAAAGATTGAAACTGTTTATTTTATGGGTTTAAAATAATGAGAAAGAACGATTCTTTATTTTTTTAATGATTTTCTTATAGTTTGATGGGAAATGAATAAAATGACAGATATGGACAGTTATAAAATTAGAGAATCTATAAGGGTTTAATTTGAAATCCCCAACCGGTATGACTAACAGTTTATGAGAATCAAAGAGGATTTAATGAGAATAATCAATATTACACACAAATGTATTTAATTAAAAGAAAAGATCACCACAATCAAAATGATAGATTGATAAGAGCAACAATAAGTTCTTTGATAGTGAAGAAAGAAATCCTCTCAATGAGAATAATAATAATAATGGTCAAAATTCTGTACATACATACATACATACATATGCATGTTTTCATTTACAACATGCCTATTTATAGGCTTACAAAACCCTAGAAAACTAACAGAAATGGAAGGAAATAATATCGGAAAGGAAACATCTATATGTCTAAAGATTTGATTGCTATAATCTAAGGATTATTCCTAGGACTTTAAGAGGAAAATAAATCTAATAAGAAAGATGAGCTAGAGGAAAAAAATAGAGGAAAGAAAGCTTCAGTTAGAAGCTCTAAGCCTTTGGAAGTCCAGAAACAGCAACTTAGGGCATTCAATAACTATACTTAGAATAAGAATTTAGAAGCATTACTCGGACATTGGAAACAAAATCAGAAATCGGGATCAAAATTTGGATTAGAAGCGCCAGTCAGAAACTCTGCCTTTCTATTGCCTATGAGACCTTGGAACTATGTTAAAAGCAATACTTGAATATCTACCAGCATTAGAACAATCATTATAACCAGTAATGGGACCAAGATTAGAACTTGTAAGGGTTCTCAGTGGTGAATTACTTTGCGATTCAGGACCTGGTTCTTGTTATGACTTTTTCCACAATTACAAACCCATCTTGGTTTGATTGAGTCATTGTTTTTCCCTGACCTTCTGAAATCAAGTTTGGAACTTTGATACCCATCAGTTAGTTGCAAAACTATCTCAAATGCCATTGAAATGTGACCTGTCAAAATCCAAATGAGATATTTTTCTCTTAAATTTAAGAACGAGAGGGAACAGTATGTAATTACTCTCTTAAAAGGGATCATGAACATACAGATTTTATAATTTTCCAGGGTGTCTCCTTACAGAGAAGTAGAGAGTATTTGGCATAGAATGTAGATATAGGAATCAGGCTTTGTAAATCAGCACGATAAATGTTAGCTTTGGAACTTTAGGTAAGGGAACAAAATGATTTTATTAAGCTATCTAATTTTGAAAAGAAAAAAAAAAAGAAATTATGTAGGAAGGGTAGTGCTCAAACAAATCCAATAATTTCTATTTGAATGCTTTGATATGAAATATTTATCCTATGGCTTAGTATATAGACTCCAGGAAATATGATTCTTTATGATTAGAATTATAAATAAGTTTGAAACAAATAAAATTTACTTATGGTCACATTCATTTGATAAAATAATATACATAGAAATAATAGGGGGAGCTTGTGCAAGCACATGGGCCAAAAAGCTATATATATATATATATGCACACATATATACATACATACATGTATACCTATATATATATGTATATACATATATACATATATTCATGCATAATGTATGTATGTGTGTGTGTGTATCAATCCTCCTGCAGAAGCTTCAGTTGTCTCTTGTAACACTTTGAAGGCTGCTTCTTTCTACAATTTAAATAAGCCCACTTGTAGTCAGTTGCTGGTAAAATTTACAAAACCTCTATTTTTTCTGTTGGTTTCCTTGCTTGGAAGTCATCTAACTTGTAGGTTGTGAATGGACTCATACCGTTTATTATTGTCATGTGCTAATCTGAGTCATGAGTTATCTTGCATATCATCACCTGAAGCAGAATATTCTTATTTTGATAAATATCTGTGGTAAAATATGGTTCAGAAGGCTTAAATTTTATTTCCTCATATCAGGATATATATGCATCATGTGCCAGAGAAGACTCCATTAGCAGAAAAGATAAACATAAATCCCCTAAGACTACTTGTGACCCACTCCCAAAGATATGGATCATGACTCCTAAACTTAAGCTTTATCCACCAAATCATGGATAAGCTCCTTATAGGAATAAAACAAACAAACAGAAATATCAAACAATATATTGAAAAATGCTGACAACTTATAATTCTGGACCATATTAGACTATATACTTTCCAACACCCCCCCTTAAGCTAAGGAACAATCATTCCTAATAGCAACTCTTGAAATGGTGGTCTTGCAAGAGACTTGGTAATCATGTTAGCTTCTTGACTCTTAGTGGGCATGTCTTCTACTTAGATGCCTCCACTCTCTATTTCTACCTTGACAAAGTCAGTCCTTATGTGTTTCATCCGTTTGCGTTGTATAGGGTTCCTTACAATACCAATTGCAGATTTACTATCACAATTTAGAATAGTTGTATTCTATATAACTCTCAAATTTTCAATAATTGCTGCAGCCAAATCACTTCACATACTCTTTAGGCAATAGGTTGCAACTGCCAGTTGCTTCTTGCTTCTCTAAGTGACCAATTACTCCAAAGTTTGGTGCAAAAGCTCGTAGTGGACTTTGAATCAAGTTTGTCTCCACCCTGATCAGCATCTACAAAGGCAGCTAGGTCTCTGCAATCAATCTTCTTCATTAATACTCACTTTCCAAGCGTACCCCTAGATGACGTAGTACGTGATGAAAAACTTCTTCATGGTGGTTCGTTGGTGAGTGCATAAACTGGTTTACCATGCTAATAGCAAATGTTAAGTCTGGTCTTGACAAAGAAAAATATATCAACCAGTCTACAAGTCTCTGATATCGTTCCTTATCAACAAGAGAATAATTTTTTTTAGACCAGTTTTTCCAATTAGGAGGCAAGGGAGTGTCCTTAGGCTTGCAATCAAGCTTCCCTGTTTCTTCAAACAGGTCTAGCTGATTGATAAATATAACCCATCTAGTTCGAGCTACTTCTATGCTGAAAAAATACTTGAGATCTCTTAACTTTTTGGTTTCAAATTTTTCCTTCATCTTTTTCTTCAAATTTACTATCTTAACCTTATCGGCACTTTTTACAATGATATCATTAATGTATACAATTGGAACAGATTTCTTACCTCTCTCCAAATTTAACAAAGAGAGTATGTTCCGCTTTATTTTGATGATATCCTAACTCCTTGAGTGTCTCACTAAACCTCTTAAACTAAACTTTAGGTGACTGTTTTATACCGTGCAACGATTTGTTCAACTTGCAAACCTTGTCTCTTGTTTCTTCTATTTCGAGTCCAGGTGAGATTCTCATATAAATTTCTTCTTTAAGCTCCTCATTAAGGAATGCATTTTTAACATTAAGTTGGTGTACCGGTTAGTCAAGATTTACTGCTAATGATAATATTATTCTGATTGAATTCAGTTTAGCAACAAGTGCAAAAGTCTCTTCATAATCCAAATCGTATGTCTGAATGTATCCTTGAGCAACAAGACGGTCTTTGTATTTCTATATACTCCTGTCAGATCTATTCTTGATAAAAAACACACACTTACTGCAAACAGCCTTCTTTCCACTTTGCAAATTACATACTTCCCATGTTCCATTTTGATGCAATGCCCACATCTCCTCTAAGACAGTTTCTTTCCACTTCCTCTGAGATAATGCTTCACCTCTATTCCTTGTAACTTTCTTCATCTAGTCATGTTGAGAGGGACTTAAAGGTAGGTGAGATATTCCTGTATAAAACATGATTCGAAATACGATACCTGGCATGGCTCCCTTTTCCCTTTCATAGAGCTATTGGAAGTTCGAGATCTTGTTTGTCCTCTGTAACTTTTTGATCATAAGGAACGTCACAAACTTGATTTCTCACTCCTTGTATCAAAGTTTCATCAGAAATTTGATCTGTCACATTCTGCATCTGTGTTCCATCAGTCTCGGACCTTTCTTCATGATTAGATGCTGGCGGATTCTGATTAAGCTTAGGTCGTCTGGTATAGACACGATGAATTTCAGGCCTTGCACCACAGTTTTCACTCGGTTCATTAGCAACAGTTTCACAAGAATTGCTAGTGTTTAAGTTATCCCTTGGGTAGGTATCCTCGGGCTTGAGTGAGAGCACATGTTTCTAGAGAGTGTGGCAAACAAATGATTTTACCTGGTTCACTTGCAAGTTGTTGGTTGTCTATCCTATAGTAAGGACTGTCCCAGGAACATGGCATCTGAGGTGACCATCACTCATTTTGAAGGTGAGTGATAACATTTATATCCCTTTTTGATAGGAGAGTACACAATGAAGATGCATTTAAGGGTTTTCCTTCTAATTTTTGTGTCCAAATATCTTTGAGATTAAAGTGTTAAATTGTTGTGTGTTGGGGAAAGACTTAAGCAGAACACTCAGTGGGGTTTTATAGTTGAGGATTTTAGATGGAAGACAGTTGATTAGATAAGTCAAGTTTAGAATAGCCACTCCCCAAGATTGGTGAGGGATTGAGTTTGTTAGCATTAAGGATCAAGTTGTTTCAAGCAAGTGCCTATTCCTTCTTTCAGATACTTCATTTTATTGTGGAGTATAGGCACATGAACTTTGGTGAACAATTCCCTGTTTATTAAGGTAGATTTCAAAGTCTTTGGAGAAGTATTCTTTCACATTATCAGACCTTAGAATGTGTATGTGGGTTTGAAGCACATTTAACACAAATTTGTGAAAGATTTTAAATATGGTATATGCTTCTGATTTCTTCTTTAACAAACCCAACACATTCTCAAATATCTTATGTAAATGTGATAAACCATTTGTATCCAAACAAGGCATTGAATCTCGAAGGTCTCAATATATCACTATGAATTAGGTAAAATTGTTTAGATGTGAAGAATTTTGAATGAAAAAACTCTCATACTTCATTCACTGTTGTTCGAAAATATATACAAGCTGTGATACGCTCCTGGATAAACCTGAATCCTGTATTTCAGCCGACCAAGATGGCCACTACTTATCCTATTCTATCTCTTAGCACTTATCCAAGATATCACCTGATATATCATCTATATCTATCTTCTAACAACCCAAACAACCAATAACAGGACAGAAAAAAATAAAATGAAATAATAAATAGAATAGAAAAATAAAATCCATAACAGGAATGGTGACACAGTAATTTATTTTCTTCCCTCCCTCTAAGCTAGGGAATAGATGTCTATCATTCCTTGCTTGAAAATATTCTTATTGAAGAGTTGCTTTGGAAATGTCTTTGTTAAAACATCTGCTTCTTGGTCTCTTGAGGCAATATATTCTAACTGCATGCATCCATTCTCAATTTTTGACTTTATAAAGTTTCAATCAAGTTGAACATGCTTCATTCTCTCATGTTGCATAGGATTTCTGACAATGTTACAATACATGCACATCTGTCACTTCCACCTTCATGTCCTGCAACACTCTTTGGACCCAAATTGCCTCACAAACACCTTGAGCTATGGCCCTATACTCGGCCTCTTCACTACTTCTAGCTACAACTGTTTGCTTTTTACTCCTCCAAGTCACCAAGTTGCCCCATAATTCAGTAGAAAACCTAATGTTGACTCCTTGTCCTCCATATCTCCACCCCATTTAGCATCCATAAATACTTGGATTCCTGCCCTAATTCTTTTTGAACAGCAGGTTCTTTCCAGGAGCTCCTTTTTAAGTATCTAAGAATATGTGTTACTCCATCTAAGTGGTGTTGTGATGGTGAATGAATAGCTTGGCTTACCAAGCTTATAGAATGAGCAAGATCAGGTTGTGTAATGAAAGATATATCAACCTTCCTACTACGTGTTGGTTGCCACTTATCAACCGGTGGATTATTCTCTGGTGCTAACACTTTCCAATTATAAGGCAATGGTGTATTCAGAGGTCTATAGCTCAGCTTACCAATTTCTTGCAGCAAATCAAGAGTATATTTTATTTGATTAATAAAAATACCACGCCTGCATTTATCCCCCCAAAAAATACCACTTCTGCTTCTAGTAACTTCCATTCCTAAGAACAATCTTAATTCCCCTAGCTCTTTTATTTCAAATTTCTCTTTTATATCTCTTCAGTCTTAGGATCTTAGCCTCATCATCACCAGTAATAATGTCATCCACATATACAATTAAAATAGACTTGAATCCATTTCCTCTAATCTTAACAAAGAGTGTGTTCGGCTTAGCTTTGTGTATATTCCAAGTCAATCATCGCGCTCCTAAACTTTTTAAACCATGCATGAGGAGATTATTTCAAGCCATACAATGATCTTTTCTATTTATATACTTTATTCTTATATTCTTCCGAAATCAACCGAGGTGGGGGTTTGATGTAGATTTCTTCTTCCAACTCCCCATTTAGGAAGGCATTCTTTACATCCAATTAATGTAAAGGCCAATCTAAATTTGCAGCTATAGACAAAATTATCCTAATGGAGTTCAATTTCGCCATGAGTGCAAACGTCTCATCATAACCAATTCCAAAGGTTTGAGGAAACCCCTGGGCTACCAGCCTTGCTTTGTAATTTGCAACGCTTCCATCTATGCTATGCTTTAGGCTAAAAACTGACTTACTTCCAACTAACTTCTTTCCCTCTAGTAGTTTAGCTATATTCCAAGTCCGATTCTGTCTTAATGCTTTTAATTCTTACATTACTGCATTCCTTGGCTGGTAATAATGAGTTACTGACCTGCAGAATATCTTCTTTGGCTGGTAATAATGAGTTATTGACCTGTGTAATATTTTCCTTTTCTAGTACTGGAGTATCTTATGGCAAGACCAGCTGCTTAGGTGTGGATAATTGGCCTTCTTGAGCAAGTTTACCTCTCCTGGTATAGACCTGAATAGGCTGTGTTTCTAGAACTGTCTCTAGATCAGACTTGACTCCTATTTGATCATCATAATCCTGATTCGAGTATTTCTGTGGTATTTCACTTATAGAACCATGATTGGTAGAGTCATACCCATGTGACTCGACTCAAGTTTGGATTCCTAGTAGGAACCATGCTAGGAGATGGAACAGACAATGGTTGGAATATGTCTCCCCTTGAAAAGCACCATTTCTTACTCTTAGTTTTCAATTCTTCCTGATTCATAGAATTACAGTGGGGTGTTTCTTCCACAAAAACCATATCAGAAGTGACAAATGAACGTTTTGTAGCTGGATGAAAAAACTTATAACCCTTTTGAATTGATGAGTACCCAACAAACATACATTTGACGGCTCTTTTCTCAAGGTTGTGTTTATACAGATGGTTGTCTAACATATAAGCAGTACACCCAAATATTCTTGGTTGTAGATTATTGAATACTTGATTTCTAGGATAAAAATCCAGTAGAGTACTCAAGGGTGTTTGGAAGCTGAGCACTTTATAGGGAAGTTGCAAGGTGGTTGACTAAATGAGCTGATGAGAGTATGGCTTCCCCCCATAAATGACTTGGTACATGCTTACAAATATCATTAAGTGAGTTGTCTCTAGAAAATGTTGGTTTTTTCTTTTTACTACTACATTCCGTTGTGGAGTATACACACATAAACTTTGGTGCACGATGCTGTTTTTAGTTAAATATCTTTCAAACTCAGTTGAGAGATATTCTTTCCCATTGTTTGTTCTAAGAACTTGAATGTTTGTTAAGAAAACATTATGGATAAATTTATGGAATTGTTTGAACACATAACAAATTTCGGATTTTACTTTTAAAAGATATATACCCAGCACATTCAGTTGTGATTAAAAATCATAAACCACTTGTAACTTGAATAAGTGAGAACACGAGCTGGACCCCAAACATCACTATAGATTAAATGAAAGGGTTTCGAAGGAGTGTATAGTTGTATAGGAGAAGAGCTTTGAGAATTTTGCCAAAATACATGACTCACATTTAAAATCACTGAATTTTTTATTCCGGAATAAATTAGGATACAAATGCTTCATATACAAGAAACTGGGATGCCCAAGGCGTTTGTGCTAAATCATAAGATCTGATTTGTCACTAAGAGGCTACAGATTGACTTGACAATTCAGGACTTGACCTAGACCTTGTTCTAGACATATATAGTAGAGGTAATTGAACTCTTCAGCATTGCCAATTGTCCTCCCTGAACATTGATCCTGCAAACTACATCCATTGCATCAGATTAATCTGCAATTCAAAATTTTTGTTGATCTACTCATAGATATCAGGTTATATTTGAGTCCTAGAACAAACAACACATTCTTCAACTGTAAATCTAACATGATCACATTTCCTTTTCCTTTTGCCATGATGCTTTTACCATCTGCAACTAACACTTTACTGTTCTCATTACAGAGTCTAATTTCTTAAAAAATTCTGATGACTTGCACATGTAGTCAGGTGACCCTGTATCCAATAGCCGAGCACCTTGACATAATTCATTCGAAGAATTTGGTGTACCGCCTTTGTGGGCAATAGCTGCTATAGGATGCGATTCATTTTCATTCGAAGAATTTAGTGTACTACCTTTCTGGGCAATAGCTGCTATTGGATGCGATTCACTTTCACTGTCAGTAATATGACTTATCTGATTCTGAGTCAAGAGTTTCTGGAGTATGGCCATCCACTCCATGGTTAGAGTCACTCCAGACCTTGAACTAGGACTGATCTCTGTTTCAGCAACTTGTGCTATTTTTTTATCGACTGGCCTTGTACTTAGGAACCCTTTTTGACGCCTTGTTTTCTGATTCTCTGGCCTTCCATGCAGCCTCTAGCAATTGGGTTTTTTGCAGTAATCACACACAACTCTCTTTCATTGAATTTCCACTAAAAAATCTGTTGTTTGTTAGCAGAGCTGAACTGGGACTTGGGTTTTCAGGCATCATCATTACCTGTCGTTTGCTTTCTTCCCTTCTCACCTCTGGTGAAGGCTTCCCTCAAGTTTGGAAACGACTGTTTGCCTAGTAGTCTCCTTCCAACTTTATCCAAATAAGGATTCAGTCAATACAAAAAATCAAATACATGATCCTTCTCTGGTAGAGAACTACTACTACTACCCATCTTCCACACACTTCCACTTAGTTTCATGAAATAAATCCACTTGTGTTGCATTTTGAATTTTTGATTGAAGCTCAAATTGTTATGAGGAATTGGTTAAGTTGGAATAAATCTCCTGAACATTTTCCCAGACTTCTCTTGTTGTCTTGCAGAAAAGGTAAGTTCGTTCAATACTTTATATCGAGTTGATCAGCTACACCATCACCATGGAGATCTCTGACTCCCACACTCCATATTCTTCTGAGTTTTTATCTAGAGCAATAGTAGAACTAGTTAAATATCTTAGCTTTTCTTTTCTATGGATTACAATCTTCACGAACTAGAACCATTCAAGGGAATTAACTCCATTTAATCTGTGTTGTGTAATCTGTAGCAAATGAGAATTACTAACACGATTAGATAAGGTAGGCCAAATCATGGAAGTAACCTTCGGATCATTCAGAGACCCAAATTGCATTTTGCTTCCTGGTGTGGTTTTTGATTTTCGGCTCATGGTGGTGTGTGGGTTAGGTTGATTTTGGATTGACTGACGCTCTAATATTATGAAGAATTTTAAATGAAAAAACTCTCATACTTTATTTACTATTATTTGAAAATGTATACAAGCTATGATACACTTGGATAAACTTAAATCTTGTTTTTTTTTTCCGACCAAGATAGCCACTACTTATCCTACTCTTATCTCTTAGCATTTCTATCTTCTAACTACCCAAACAATTATTAATGGGATAGAAAAAAATAAAATGAAATAATAAACATAATAGATAAAATAAAACCCATAACATGAACGACGATGTAGTAATTTATTTTCTTCAATATGATTCATAAGATCAAGTAGGATAAGATTTCCTTGTAATTTTAGTAACAATGCAATGCTAACACTTAAGATCATTGACATCTTTATTCAAAAATAACCTTGGGTACAAATGTAACATGTAATAGAAATTTGGGTGACTTAAGCATTAGTGCCAGAACAAAATTTCATCTTTATTACTTGAAGATACTAAGGATTGAGGCCCATCATGACTATCCAGACAATAAAGACCTTCTACTTCTTCAGCATTGCCAATCTTCTTCTTTGAAAACTAGTCTCGAAAAATACAAGAAAAAAAGGTGAATGTCATTTTACAAGCCATGTTTTGTCAGTTTATTGACAAACAACTAGTTGTACTTAAATTTAGGGATAAATAAAGTATCATTCAATTACAGATCACCAATTTTGACAACACTCTTTCCTCTTGATGAAGAACATTGCCCATTTGCAAGGTAAACTTTATGAGTACTTAAGGAAAAATTTTTAAACTAATGCAACAGATTATACATGTGGTCTGTTGCACCTGTGTCTATAACCTATTTGCAATTCATTCCTTTCTCAGCCAAACGTCCCTTAACTTCATCTAATTTTGGGTTTAGCCCTTGCAAGAAGTAGAACACTTTGTCCTTTTCTTGTAGTTTTGCAAATTTTGTGCTATCTTCTGGGCATGCCCAATCGAAATCATAGAATAGATCAAGTTCTTGTTACAACTCCATAAGGGTATTGTAATACTCCGTAACAGTTGAAATCTCTTGAGTTGTGAGCCTCCATTTTGATTGAAGTTCAAAGCATCGGGACGTGTTCTCCATGTTTGAGTACATCTCTTGTACCATGTCCTAGATTTCTTTGGCCATACTGCAAAATAAATAAAGCCTACCAATTTTTGGTTCCATAGAGTTGACTAGCCAAGCCATCATCACAGTGTTTTTTGTCTCCCACATGCTATACTCTAATGAATTTCAATCAAGTGCTTGGCAAGTCTCCATCAGGTATCTTGCTTTTCCTCTTCCCCTGATGACAAGTTTCATGGATTGGTGCCATTAACAAAAGTTTTCACCGTTCAACTTGTGCTTAGTGATCACAAGTGAGTTTCTCTTAGCGTCATAGCCATCTTAGGTTGATTGGTACTTGTGCTGGTCACATTGCTCTGATTGGCTTCATGGAATGTACCAAACCTAAATTTTGAATCTGGGGTTTTAGTCTCCCGTGAAGTACTATTGCCCATCTCTTAATGGACTGACGTGTTAAGGTTTGAAAAAAGCTCCAATACCATGTGGTAAAATATGGTTCAAAAGGATTAAATTTTATTTCCTCATATAAAGATACACATATACATGCATACATATGTACATGCATACATACATATCATGTACCAGAGATGACTCCATTAGCAGAGAAGATAAACATAAATCTTCTAAGACTGCTGGTCACCCACTCACAAAGATGTGGATCATGACTCCTAAACTTAAGCTTTATCCACCAAATCATGGATAAGCTCCTTACACGAATAAAACAGACAGGCAGATATATTAGACAATAAATTGAAAAATGCTAACAACTTATAATTCTAGACCGCATTGCACTGTATACTTTCCAACAATATCAGTATTGATTATATTCATTTTTTAGTCACTCATCCTTATTTTTCAGTTTTATGAGACCTAACTTTCGAGCTTAAGTGGCCTATATTTGTCATGCTGAGCTAATACAGAAAATTTTACATTCTTCTTGTTTGGGTCATTTACTTATTAACCGATTCCTGTCTTGAAGGTTTTTCCTGGAAATGTAGTACTTGCTTTTATGCTGTGTAGCTTCCTCCTAACCTTATTTTTTAAGCATTCTTTTCAAAACCATGATGTTCTTAATAGACACTGTTCTCCCATTTTGCTTCCAGTCATTTTAATAGACATCAAGACATTGCTTTTTAAAAGCATTCACCAAGCTGATCAGTTCTTGAGAAAAATGAAAGCTAAGGATGTTCTTAATCCGCTAGTAATTTTTTAAGAAAAGATTGGCTAGTACTTCTGCATAAAAATTCTTGTCAGTTACCACTGCCCCCTCTTCCCCCACCCAACTTGCTCCATTAATGGCTGGCAAGGGAACCCAAAAATGAACCCACCAGCCTGACAAAGCCAATGAGGAGCTTTGAAATATCTTGTCTTATTAATTGGTCTGAAAGTGTTTGTTTCTTACCCCCGACCCTCCTCTGCCTCCTTTTTCTTTTCTGTATGAAGAAATTGAGCCATTTCCAATGTCAAGTAATAATTTATGTTGCATGTATTAGGTAAAAGATGCAGACTGGTGGCTTCATGTAAATTGTTGGTTCTCTGATTGTGTTGCCATGCTTTATCTTTTTCATTAAGTATCAAGAGATGGTCTCTTTTGGTGCGACCATAATTATACCTATGATGTTTCCAAGGTTATTCTGATCAGATCTTTACAGAGCTGCTGAAATGCTATATGGGGATTGATCGTGTCAGTGGTTTATTCCATTTGCGACTGTGCCTTCCCTAATCCCTTGTTAGGACATAGAACTACTTTTAATGCCACGAGAGTCCCTAGATAAGTTCTTGGGAATCGATGAATGCACTAATAGGCAAAGCTAGACACTTTATTCTTGGAATTAAAAATTTTAGTTGATGCTTTTGATGAATTTTCAGAATGCATATTTCTATTGCAGTTATCTTTTACTAATGCAGCCAAGGCTGTCTTGATGAGTTTTCAGAGTGCATATTTCTAATGCAGTTATCCTTTACTAATGCAGCCAAGGCTGTCAAGTCCGCCACAGATGTGGAAAAGGTCAAGGAAAAAACTTCTGCTGGATCACATCCATCAATCTCCTTCTGTGATGCTGGGCAGTTTGTGGAAGAAATACTTGAGAAGACATCAGCACTATTGATATCTGGGGTAAGCAGTGCATGAAACTCTTCTTCTTTTTCATCCCATTTTAAGGGCTACCTGTGGATTTAGCCAGATAATGTTTGCATGAGTCAGATTAGTGAAAAAAATATCAAGCAACATGGTGAGCAGCTTGGGAAGATGGTTTCAGATAATCTTAGAAAATGTCTTAGCTCAGAGTTCAAGAATCTTGCTGTAAGTATTTTATGACAGCATTTGCTTGGAGATATTTTTTATTTCAAAACGCATATTAGAATTTTAGACTTGTTGGTACTGCACCTGTTTTTAAACCTTTGTGCATGTAATTGAATTGACGGTTAAGAAAGCTTATGATTCACGTTTTTGGCATTTTGGGCATTATATTGCAGACAATATTCAAGAATGCAGCGTATACAGAAGGGTTTCAAGCTGGTAAACAATACCAACCCAAGCGTGCGTAGGCATCTTCTGAGTTTTGTTCTTCCTTTCCAGTTTTCTTCCATGATATAGGAAATTCTTGTACGTACGATTATTTGAAGTAATTGAATTTTTAAGATCTGCATCTCTTGATTATGTGCCTTTTTTCCCCTTCCCTTCCAATTAAAATCTAGAACCAGTGGTTGAGGTTTGAACCTTGCTGTCGACTGTCATAAACTGCCTTCTGCCATTTATTTTGTCGGTTCAAATTGGCAACTGGTCTTGTTGGCTCTGGGCATGGCGCCTTCTTCTGCTATGAATATTAGTTTTACAGTCTGTATACTTTCAACATGGTATAATACCTATAAGAAAACCAAACTTCAAAACAATGATACAAGTGTGCCATATGTACCCCCTCCTGTGACGCATATATACTAGAGAAGGAAGAAGGGAGAGGTGGAGGCAAGGGAGGGAAGAAAACTGTTAGTGGTAGTATTATGTAGTAGCAGTAAAAGGTTGGTAATATTTTCCTTTAGTAGTGGGCCTAGTCTATAATCGTTGTTATGGCCCATTCTGTAGCCTACGTAGGAAAGATACGTTAATAGTATTTGGAGGACCTTTTAACCGAACCTGTTGAAACTAGAGTGAACATGTGATGAGCGGCATGCTCATGGCCTCACTATGGCCCACCCATCCCTATTTTTTCACTTCCCTTACACATCATCCTTTTCTACCGAAACCATAACATTTAAATTTGTACTTGCAGACACAAAGCCATATTTTTTACTCACTGTGGTACATATATACCTATACTTACACCCATACACATGAATACATATACACTAATACTCATAGATACTTGATATGCAGCCCATCCATACACGTACAACCCACCCATACACGTGTTCGGAAAATATCAGCTGCTCATCACGGCTCTACCTTTCTCATTGTAAACACTACATCAAATTAATAATATTAACTCTCTCTCTTTGACTATTGAGCTTTTATGCCCTTTGTTGATCCAAATTACTTTGTAGATCTCTGTCATTTGTTTGCTTGTTTTGGTTGTCTTGTTGGTTCTTACCAAATTGGTATTAGAGTGGGACATTAGTGGTGGAGGGAAACTATTGACATGCATGGAAGCACGATTGAGGGTTCAGAGAAGGGTTTTTAAAAAATGTATGGGAAACCTGTCAAATCATGGGGATACGTGGCCTTCGTGAGCTACTTGATGGCCTCTTTATAGTTGATGGTGTAGGATTTGTTGAATGATTGGTGAAGGAATGAGTTAGGAATTGGCAACGACCTTAGCGGCAATGCAAGGTAAAGGTAAGGGAAAAGATGAGGTGATGACCTTTGAGGATGTTGCCTTCGACCACCTGCAAATCCTGAGAGAAGAAGGAAGGGGATGATGAAGTAAAATTGGATAAAGTGTAAGGTGAAAGCATCGAGGGTAATGGTGGTGTTGTTTAATGGAGCTAGATTGGATTGGAATGGCCAAATAGTCTTTTGAAGTGCAACCGGTCAGCTTGGTTACAATTTGTATGTAATGTTGTTTTGTATATTAGTTGAAGATGCTAAAAAGAAGGATTTTGTAGTGAGATTGCGAAACCTTAAGGCAAGAACTAATGCGAGGAATGGAAGTTAGTTGGTTGTCGTTTATTAGCCTTTCTACTTTATGGCAAGTAGCTATGGTGGGATAAAACATGTTAAAGAGTTTGAAGCTTTAACATCTCAAGCACTTGTGCTACTTGAGTTATGGTTATTAGGCTATTATTTGGGATGTCTCAAGGAAGACATTTGAACTAAGGTCACTACCTTAACCTTATATATGTGTGCTAGAGTTATAGAATTGTTAATTAATGTAGAAAATGAGTTTAGCAGTAGCATATTTGTGTTGCCTTACAATCAATGAGGAGAATAAGGTAAGTTGAATTGTAATGGAGTTAGTGCCATCAAGTATTCTTCCCCATTGCAAGTGCAAGCTCCCCTTCCTTTAGTTCCTTCCATGTTAAGCTTGAAATTGATGGTTACTCTTAGATTTATGCCCCTAATCAAATGGTTAGAGCAAGATAAGGAACTCAAACCATATTATGAATCGAAAGAGCTAGAGCCACAAAGAAATGCCTATTGAGAAGGGGGTGTCACTTATGGGAAATACTAGAGATAGGGGAAATCATTAAGATACTTAAGGCTTACGCTAATTGTCCTATCTACAGTTTTTAGAAAAGAAGGCAAAAGGTTTATGTTTCTGATGTGATCAACCTTGCTTCACCAACCATAAGTGCTTAAATAAGTCTTTAATATTTGTGGTGTTGGTGAAGAGGATGAGTGGGTGCACGTTGAGGAGATGGTTGGGTGCAATGAAGGAGAAGTATAGGAGTGTAAGTACTTAAAATTGTCCTTATTGACATCGAGTAGGCTGAATGGATAAAAAGGGATGACATTCTAAGGCACATATCTGGACTACATGGTCTATTCTTGTGGACAATGGTGTGAACGATAACTTCATTTCTAAGGCATTTGTTTGTACAACATGAGTACTAATACAAGGAAATTCAACTTTTTCTATTGGATTGGGTGATGGCCAATTAGTAGTGTCTAGGGGAGTGTGTGGAAATGCAAAGTTACAAATAAACAAGCTATAAATCACTTTTGATTGTTATGTTTTGGAATGAGGAGTCTCGATGTATTTTTGGGGGTAGCTTAGTTAGAGACACTTGGAGAAATAAAGGTAGATTAGCGTTGGTTAACCATGAAAATACTTAGTCTTATAGGGGAATATTTGTTAAAAGGAGGCCTAAACTATTCTAAATCTCTTACAGGTCCTTATGTAAGGCTATCGACTTGGAGTTTGGTGGGTCTATGTAGTCGAGAAGTGAGGTGATGTTGGGATTGTAACCATGGAAGAAGACTTATAGTTGTTGAATTGTTATAGGAATTTAAGACTGCATTTTAGGTTCCATTAAGGTTCTTATCTTTAAGGAGAATTGACTATCAAATACACTTAATCGAGGGCAATGGCTCAAGTTAATGTAAGACCATACCAGTATGCCCAAGAACTAAAAAGAGAAGAAGAAGAAGAAATAGAAAGGTTGGTGAAAGAAATGTTGATAGTAGGAGTTGTTAGAGAAAGTATTAGCCCTTTTTCAAGCCTAATGATTTTGGTGAAAATGGATAGATTATGGCGGTTTTGTGTGGATTATAGGATATTCAATGAAGTGATCATTTGGTAAATATCCCATTCCTATTTTAGATGAGTTCATTGACAAATTACTTTGAATAAGAGTATTTTCAAAGATTGACTTAAGAGTGGATTCCACTAAAATCGAGTCCATGCTAATGACATATTGAAGACTGCATTTTACATACATTAAGGGCATGATGAATTCCTTGTGATGCCTTTTGTGCTCACTAATGTCTTTGCCACCTTTCAACCTACAATGAGCAACTTGTTTCGACCTTACTTGAGGAGTTTTGCACTCATGTTTTTTGGTATATATTATTAAGATGGACCATCATTTGCACGTCTTATGTTAGTATTGAAATTGTTGAAAGAACACCACTTCTTAGCCAATCAAATGAAGCGTGTCTTTGGCTAGACATCACATGAATATCTTTGCCATGTAATTTCTTTCTAAGAAGAGAAGATGGACTTGAGTAAGGTGAAGAGTATGTGGAATGGCTAATACCCACTTTAGTAAAGGCATTTAGAGGTTTCTTGTTTTGTTGGGGTACTATAGGAAGTATATAATGGACTATAGGTAGCATACTCGACCCCTTACAGAATTATTGAAGAAAGATGCTCTTATATGGATTAAACATACTGTGAATGCTTTTTGCTCATCACAGCAAGCGCTTGTAAGTGCACTAGTTCCCATGTTGCTTGTTTTCACTTAACTATTCATTATTGCATTTGTTGCTTTTGGCAAAGGATTAGAGCCAATACTCATGCAACAACAGTGATCATTGCATCTTTTAATGAGGCTTGGAGTGATCGAAATTTGGCCAATTCAACATATGAGGACTTTACGGCACTTGTGTTAGCAATTCAACATTAACGTCCATATTTACTTGGCGAGAAATTCTTAATGAAGACGAAGTTAAAAAGTTTAAAGCTTGTACTTCATCAGTTTTATCTCCACAAATCAGTAGCGGTGGTTTTCTAAATTGCTTATTTACAAGTTTGAGATTGAATATAAAATTGGAGTAAAGAGTAAGGCTATTGATACATTGTCTCATATCTATGAAGAAGTGGAATGTCAAGGTATTTTAGGATTGGCTTGGTTTAACTTATCAAAAATTAGATGTGATGTGCTAGCTGATTCGTGTTTACTTACGAAGATGCAATTGTTAAAGGAAGAAAAAGATGTGGGTGTAGGTTGTTAAATTATTACAACACACTATCACAAGGACATATTAATAATTCTCGTAGCTTCAAGTTGGGTCAATATTTTTCCCCAGGGGCTTCACTCATTACCAATATATGAGCATATTAGATTTCTTAGAAGTCATAAGAGGTCAATCTCTTATTTGTATTGGAGTGGGATGCACCAAGATGTAGCTAAATTTGTCACTTTAGGTGCTATTTGCCAATGACACAAGTTGCAAATGCTGGCTCCTGCTAGCCTACTTGGTCCTTCATTAATTCTTACGGCTATTTAGGAAGATATATTGATGGCTTTTATGACACAAATGCCAAAATCAAGGGGTTTCGATGTTATCATGATAACGGTGGATTAATTTTCCAAATATGGCTACGTTATACAATTGAAGCATCCCTACATCGCTAAGTCAATTGTAGATCTATTCGTGAAAGAGATCTTATGCCTTCATTACATGTCATATAACATAATTAGTGATAGAGATCTATTCTTCCTTAGTAGGGTTGTAAATTAGTCAAGTTAAGGCGATATAGTGCTTAGCTTAAACTCAACTCAAATAGAAAAAAAATTCCAAACTTAAACTCTATTTGAACTTGATTTTGAAGCTTTAGCTTGGCTCAAAATAAAACTCGATTAAGTTTATTTAAACTTAATAATCTTAAAAGATGCTATAAATTTAATTAAAATAATAATAATAGTAATAATAATATTTAAAGTCAACTTAAACTTAATTAATATTTAAACTTAACTCAAATTCGATTAAACTCATGAGCTTATTAAGTCGAGTATTATAAAGCTCAAACTTAACTCAAGAAGCTACGTAAGTAGCTTGAAATTAATTCGAACTTGATTTGTTTATGATTAAGTTGAATTTAAGTAAATGGCGAGCCAAACTCAATTAACTTGTGAGTAGGCTTGCTTTATTTTTTTCTCTATTCCTAAGCAAATTCTAGGTAGATTGTTTTAGGTGCAACTTACTGCATTATAGTACCTCATATTAGCTAAAGAATGGTAATCAAATCAAGGTCTTCAATTGGTGTTTGGAATATTATTTGTATTGTTTTGCTTTTGAGCAAATGAATACTTAGGTTGTGGCACTAAATGAAGACCAAGTTGCTTTTTAGCACTTCATGCCATTCGCAAATTGATGGTCAAATAGAGGTTATCAACTAAATATTAGGATCTCTTCTCTAAGCTACAATTAGAAAGAACCAAGCTAGTTTGGACATTTGCTTACCAATAGTTGAATTTGCCTACAACAGATTTTTCCATAGCACAATTGGCAAAACCCTTATCGAGGTTGTCTATGGGTTCAATCTTAAGCTCCTTCATGATTGAACACCAAGACCTCAAGTTGAGCGAGGAGAACCATAAGCTATTGACTAGGCTCAGACTTTACAAAAGATCTATTGAAGATTCACTAAAAAATTGACTTAAGTTACCAAAAAATTAGCAGAAGAAAAAAATGTTAGAAGAGGAAGAAAACTGTCCCAATCAGGGGAACTTACATGGCTATATCTCAATGAGGAAGGATTTCCTAACAAGAGGAAGAACAAACTCTTACCTCGAGTTGAAAGAGCTTTCTAAGTACTTTTGAGAATTAATGACATTGCCTATGTGCTTAAGCTCCTAAAAGGATATGGAGTTTCTGATATCTTCAACATTGCTGATCTAAGCCTATATGCATTCGAGGAAGACAATCCTATAGAGCACTTAGAAGATTTGATCTCAAATCTTAAACAACTTAAAGGAAATGATAATAATCTACCATCTAGACCTTTACTCGATCAAGAGTAAGATGCCTAATTAACATAGCTTATAGGATTCTTAGCAGCTGACCAAGTGTCACTAGTATCGATTTCATTGAAGGAGCTAGCTTATTTGATCTATCGAGCTCCCAAGCTATCTAGTGTACCACCACAGCGAAACTAGACTAGCTTGAGGTAATTATAACTCTAGGACTACACTCTTTGATTTGCTTTGAAGGACACCCTTTAGTTTTAAGCCCTGATTTTCGAACTCCCATTTCTAAGCTTATAAAAAAAGTTGATAAGGCTGACCTTATCTAGAATGTACATAAATTGTTATTTGTAGGACTGCCAATCTTTCCTCTTATGACACATGTCCTACCCTTTAAGATGTACCTCCTGACATGTGAATCTTCTCTTTCTAGAAGGATAACACATTTGTCCTTCTACTTTTGTAGTTGAATTTGTATAGGAATTTACCCTTTTTAGTAAATACCCAAGTAATATAACCTTAGGATAGCCAAGTATAAACACCCTCTTATAGCATCTATTTTTAGAATTTTTCCATATCAATTCATGAGAATTTCTGAGTTTTTCCTTCTCCATTGTTGAGAACTTTGAAGCTCATATTAACCCTTAAGTAAGGTTGTGCAGTGAGCGACCCTATAATTCGGACTAGTGAGTCATATCTAATAAGCTGTAGGCTATTGAGAGCTTGAGTGGTGTGTCACATCTATGAGCAGCTCATGGATTTGCTTACTTGTTTATTTTCTTTACGTTTCTCTCTACCTTAGACTCATACTTATCCTTTCTCTAGTAGTAATCTTCGGAGGACCCGTCCATGCTACAGTAAGCCTTCTTTTGAGGTATGCATTTTGTATCGTTTGCATATCAAAGCTCCAGGTTTTGAGAAGGATTGTGAGCTGAGTTGTATGTATTGGTTGTGGTTGGGAGGTAGTTATGGTTTGGTTTGTAGGGGTTAGAGGTTATAGTGTGTTGGTGAATACTTTGTTGTACATTGTTTTGTGGAGCAAAGTGTGGGGCTAAGTGACTCACAATTCTTAGAGGTTGAGTAATATCTATTGTTTGTAGAAGTGGTGTTAGAGATTCCAGTGTTGTAGTTGTCGTGGAAGAGTGAATATTGTTTTGTTGAATTGTTGGTGAGGTGGTTGTTGAATTTTAATAATAGAATTGCGAAGATTGTTTAATTGTTATGGTAGTGTAATGGTTGTTAGAGTTAGAGAAATGACATACCTAACTGTGAATATGGTTATTGGAGATAATGAGAGTGATGCTTAGGGAAGAGGTTGCCTTATGGAGCAAACGTCAAGATCTATTGTTATGACTCTTATTATACCTCAAATAGGAGGAGTCATAACAGTTCCGTTATGTAAATTAATCTAAAATAGAAATGGATCTTACAGCTATTATCATAGATGTAGCTTATATAAAGCGTACTTAACTTAACTAACTTGAAGCATCCAGTTTGGCACCTATTGATAATAAAACCTGTGGTACAACTTTTCAAAATACCCTCTCAAAATAACTTGAAATACAATTCTCCATAACATTGTAGTATTTACATAAGTATTTATACATCAAAAGTCCTAGTTTTCATCAAAAGTTTATTAAAACTATAGGTTTTGGAGTTTATATACATTAAAGTAGGAAACTAGTAGGTATTCCAAGGTATTCCAATTAGTTTTCATAAAAACCAAAAGAAAGCCAAAACGAAACTCAAGATCTTATAGCTCTTTGAGTCCTCACTCCCTTAGCTTGACGTATACTAACTTGAAGGTGGTTATAACGTTACATCCTTAATCTTTAGCTCTTGCTTGCAAAAATGTTTATAGGGATATGATACAACTAGCTCAGTAAGCAAGATGGAGATAAAAGAGTATATTAAACACAAACATGGTTTTTAGTCATTAAATTTTAATGAAATGCAATGTAAACAATCAAATGAGACATTGCACAATGTTAATTAGTTTATTATAAGGTTAAAGAAATTACATTCATTTTAACCTGAATGAATGAGTTTCAAAGCGACTCAAATCAAATCAAACCCAGGTTTGTACAATGAAGAATACCCTTTTCTCAAGATTGCTTTCGAACTACGGTCCCTAACCTTACCATAACTTCTTCTCGTATCACTTTGTTCGACTAAGGGTGATGAAAGGACTATTAGCTATCCTCATCGAAGGGGTTAATATTTGGCCTAATACACCTAATTGTTTCCCTTAATGGGTTGTTATGCATGTCCAATTAGGTTAAGGGTTAGTCTTTAGTTAATTCCAGTTAGGAGTGATCAACACATTAATAAGACAAAGCAAATTAGACATATTCATACAAAGCATCACTATAAGTCCACAATTTAACTAAACAATCACAGACGAAGTATTTACACATTCAACTAAGTTACAAAGGTAGCTAAATGCATTCCTATGTCTCCAAGTACTCTGATACAATAGTCTAACATACACAATATATTAGTTTTAATCCATATTTGAGTTTTCAATTAATAGCAATCAATTCATTTTATATGATTTTAGTTGTTTTGACATAAGTTTTATAAGTTAATTTTGCTTACAAGTTAGGATTTCTTAAGAGGTTCATTAGTTTTTATAAGTTACTTTAGGCTACAAAATCCTCTTAGTTACTGATGTGGATCAAGGATCGATCATGCGCTCCTGAGTCCAAGGGCTTTCTCAAATAGTTCAACGAGTTGTTCGAGGTGAGTTAAGCGCCAAGGAGCAGTGTTTACCTTAGTTTGATCTGCTGAGTTACTTTACTCTCCATACCATCTAAGAAGCTACCAAGGTGATTAGCTGACATGTGGAGTCAACCCCTTCATAATACCCTAGTCCAAGCACCAAATCAAGAAAACAATCATCTCTATAATGTCAAGGCCAAGTTAACAATTGTCAGGGGCCGACCACTTGAAGCTGACTCGAATGTGAGTCGTCCCTAAGCTAACCCTTGTTTAGCCCCATCAATTAAAGTTGTCGAACTACTGATGTTGACCAAACCTAATTAAGGCCTACCCCTGTTCGGCTTGTAGCTAACCCTTGTCTAACCCTAGCAATTAAAGTTGCCGAACTACCGACGTCAACCAAACCTAATCAAGGCCTACCCCTGTTCGGTTCGTAGTATTATTGGGACCACAGGCTGAGTAAAACGCAAGCGTACGTACTATCCTTTTTGACATTCATATTGTTCATTTTTACAACAGATATTCTTTTTGCACAATTACATGCTTCTCCTGTAAATTATTTTCTTTTTTCTTAGTAAGTAAGGATTCAATTTTGTAATTTTTTATAATTTAGGATTTACTCTAACTAGGTACTATAAATACTCGCATAATGTAATAGTCATAAAAACGAATTAGATACAGAGAATATACTAAACTTTTACTTCCTTTTGAGCTAAGTGTCTTTTTGTTTACTCTTGAGCTATTCTTACTTAGCCCATTTGAGTGTGAACTAATGACGAGTGACTTTCGGCCATACTTATGTATCATATTAAGTGTGATCTGAGCTCATATGGTGCGTCATATCCATCGTCGGTGCATAGGAACCTTTGCTCATCCTTGACTACCATTTACTTTTTCGAGCTATCTTTTGACTCAGACTTACTCTTTTTGGTTACGCATGATATTGAGCCCATGTGTTCATCTACGAAATCCGTATTAGTTACTCTCTGATTTTAAATAACCTTAGTCTTTAGAAAATTTATCTTTTGATTTAGCTTTTGAATTCCCCTATGTTTACATTTCACTTTTAAATTTACCTCTGACTTAGCTTTTAAGTAAAGCCCTTAGCATAGTATTCACTCAAAATCTTCTATATTATCCTCTGCATTTGACTAACTTTCTATAACTTAGTGATTTGCTTATTTTCTACTAGATTTTAGTTGTAAAGTCACTTTAACACTTTAAGTTATACTTCAATCGCTATTCAGCTTCAATACTTCCCAACTTCTTGTAGAACACATCATAATTCATCAATGCTTCAAATTTATATACCACTAAACTTCACACATAAAGGGTTCAACTCTTGATTTTATAACTTCTAATGGAACTCAATTCCATAGCTTTAGAACACTATAAATATCTCAAAAATCAATCAACCTTAGAATTTAAGTGAGTTCCTTAGGAAGAATATACTAAATTTTATATAAAATAAACACTATTTTAAGCTAATTTAGGACTAAAAAATTCATAAACAATTTAGAAAATAGTTTTGTGGAATTTTTTTTTTTGTAGCATTTTAGTAAAAGTATATGGAAGTTTATAGAAAAATTTGAGGGTCAAAACTATATCATTTAGACAATTTAATTCAATATCGAAAATAGTTCGGTTTTGTCCATTTTTTAAGGATGTGTAATATATCTACCAAAATTTATACAAAATACTATTTTTCCTAAATTCTACACATGAAAATACTTAGGAATAAATTTTTGTAGAATTTTCTAAGTAGATTTAATATTTTAATAATTTATTGAAAATTTGTTAAATTAAGACTCAACGAAAAATTTGGCTTCGACCACCAACAGTTGCTCCTAGTGTGTTGATACAGTTAAGCAATGGTTGCTCTCTTAAGAGGTGGACCAACTACCACTTAAGCCTTCAAACACGCTAACACCCAAATTTGTACCCTTTTTCCTAATTTTCCACTTCAATCTTCCAAATCCAAACTTATTTTTCCTAACTAGGGAATTCACTAAGCTCATGATGCTCCGTATAAAGGAGAGGTTTACCCAACTCATCATGTACAGGTTGAAGGCATTGAGCGAAGAGTTAATCGTAGGTTGGAGCTAGTAGAAGAAGATGAAAGTGATGGGGAAGAATTTTATGAAGCTAAGGGTAGAATAGATTGTGCACCTAGAAGTGAATGGTGTGAGAACCGACCTATTCAAACACATTTTCCTATTTGATACCCCTAGAGAAGAGATGAATGATAAGCTCGTTACAGGATGAACCTTGACGAAGTTGTTATGGAGGATGGAGAGCTTAACGAGGAGTATTACGGGGAAGAACATGTTGTCCGAGCTCTTAGAAGTATGGAAAATGTGAGAATTCAAATCCCAAGCTTTTCAGGAAGTAAGAATGCTGACGAATACTTGGATTGAGAAGGGTGACTTGAGAAACTATTTGAATGTTACTATTACATTGAAGGAGATAAGGTTAAGCTTGTTGCTCTAGAATTCACTAGTTACACACACATGCGGTGGATGAAGTTGCATGCGATAAGAGAGAGAGAGAAAGACGATGAGGTGTAAGAACATGGGAAGAGATAAAGAAGGTTACACGAAGAAGATTCATTCCTAAGTCATACTATCATGGCACTTTTGTGAAGTTGCAAGAACTAAAGCAAGATAACTGAACTATTGAATAATATATGCAAGAGTTCTAAATGCTAATGATTAGGTGTAAAGTACAAGAACCTAAACTTGAATTGTTTTGAGATCTATTACTTGTGATCTCTTAAAACTGCATTTAGGGCAATCATACCTAAATTTAGGGCTTTCGGAAAAACTTATCTAAGTGACTCTAAACTTTATGACGAGACCACAAAAGTTAGTAGAATTGATTTAGTAAAGTTAGTTTTAAAAAATAATTTAACTAAACCTTAATTTTTCCTTTAAAAGTATAATTATCTAAGGTGTAAAACTCATTGGAACACTTAAATTCGACTCTCGAGATATAACAAGGCATTAGAGATAAACTATTTAAGCTATATAGTGAACAATGTAATGTAAAATAATATATGAATATATATATATATATACACACTTAACAACATACCTGATATATACAACAAATATGGCCATAAATTAACATAAAACCCCTAAATATGGATAAATTGGACTTAAATTCTAAAAATTCAAAAGGAAATATGTGAGACCTACACTTGCATGACTATGTTCGGTAGTTAATTTAGAGCATTCGGGAAGGTAACTTGATTTGATTGGAAACTTATGAAGGCCTTAGAAATATTAGTTGAGAAAATCTTATAGCCTCGAAATTTAAAAATATGATAAAATATTAAAAATATAGCCAAAATGATAGTAATTTACTATGTTATTATATTATCGGTAACATATGAATTATGTTAAAAAAATTAACGAACACTTAAAGATAAATATAGGGTAATATAATTAATATTGTACATAAAATAATATATATAAACTACATATATATACATCGGGTATGATTATTATGCTAATAAATATAGTCATAATTATTAAAATACCCAAAATTGGGTAAAATTCACTAAAAAAATAAATAAAATAAGGGGGAAATCATAAGAAAAATAAAAGATGGCCAGGAAAAATGTTGGTGTGTCAAGCTAGGGAAACAAATGGGGAGCACATGGAAGTTGAGTTAGCCATGTGTAACATAAATAAAATGTGAGAAAAACACAATATTAAAAGGTGAAAATTCAAAAGTTGGACTAAAACATTTAGCAAAAATATTAGAGCTTCTCTTGTTGAAAGAAGGACTTCTTAAGAGACTTAGAAAATTGTAGGAAAGGTAAAATAGATAGAAAAGTGGGAGAAGGAAAAATTATGGAAAAATAGTGCAAAATGGGGTTTTTTTTTTTTTTTTTTTTTATAATTCTAAAGTGAAAGTGCAACTTGGGAACAAACCAAGACCACCACTTAATAGGAAACACCCCGTCTAAGTCGTCCGATATCATCTTAGCCACTGTGGACCATCGGAAAAGCTTGCACAGGTGAATTTCCTTTTCATCCCTTAATTTTGATAAAATTCTAAAAATAGTAATTGAGTTCTAAAAATTATGATTTTTAGTTTTTGTAAGTAATTTTTCATGTAGAATTTAAGAATGCATTTAGATCTTTCAAATTCCAAGTTGAAATATGTATTCCTTAAGAAATTGGGCTAAAAATGAACTTTAATTCTAATCTTCAATAGCCTAAATGATGATGTTGTGATTCCAAAATTTATGTACACACATTTCAATATGTCTAATTTGATTCCATGAAAAGAGTTTTCAAAAAATTCAAAATTTGAATTCTAGGGTTTTTCCTTATTTAGTACGCATATAGCTGAAATTTCCTAAAATGAGTGTTTGATTGAATAATTAGGTCATCAAGTATTTGTTTATTGCTGTTTTTGAGGTTTGGAATGTTGGGTCAGAATGTTGGAAGTAAGAAAACGGGGGTGTGGATGCTTGAGTTGTGTGATTTGAGAATCTAAAGTATGATTTGTGCATATTAGAAAGTAAGTTAGAAGGTTCATTAGAATGTGTAATGGAGGGATATGAGAAATAGTCTATGAGTAAAAGGTATGTCAGAAACTTATGTAGGGGTAGATTGAATCTTGGATACGTATAAGTGTTTTTACAATAACTTTCTATGTCCTTTAGGTGTGGTTGGTGAAATAGTTAAACTAATTAGTATAATATAGCAAAATTGATGTTTAATAATTACTTTACCAAAGTTTATATATAAACTCTATATTTTAATCAAAATAAAAAAATGAGTTAGAAGCCACTTGAACAATAACCTATACTATAAGGTTGAGTTAGAAACTAAGTTAGAAATTCAATCAGAAAGTAGTTCAATGGAAGATGCAAAATGTAGGAGCAATTGAAAGTTTGAAGATGGTTGGTACTAAGTATTGAATTAGTAGAAGTCAGAGAGTAGATCAGAAAGTCGCTTACCTATAACTTCTAAGAATTTATTAAAGTCAGAACTTGGGTAAAAAACTATTGGGCAGTAACCTGTACCAAGTTAAAACCAAGGTCAAAATGTATCCTACTTAATTAGTACCTAATAAACATCTCAGAAAACTCACCTAACATAATTGAAAACGTACCTAAATGTTTATAATAAACACGTGTTATATATTAGTTAAAAACTAAAGGAAGACGAGTAATGCATGAGGAAAATAAGCATTAATATCTAGGTAAGTGGGATCAGTGTTTCACTGCATTTTGAAGTATTGTTTAAGAATACTTGGAAACCCTAGTACATATCTAGTTTGTGGTTGTAAATTAGCTGTCTATGCATGTGCAACATGTGTACTTGAAAATGGTTGTGCTATTTTGAGTGCTAGACTTATGTATTGATTATTTCATAATATTACTTGCTTTAGACTGTTTGAAATTACTTGATCACCCTAAAAGCAATCTAACCGAAATTCAATTTAACTACTAAACTTACATTACAACTCATTATATGGACTCTTCGATGAGGATAGCTGAAATGGTTATCTCCCCACCCTTAGTTAAAATAAGTGATAGGAGAGGGGATTGCAACAAGGTTGAGAATTGTGGTTCGAAGTTAAGTCTTGGGTAGAGGGTATTCTCCATTGCACAAATCTCGGATTGGTTCTGATCCACAAAGTGTACGAGCATCAAACTCTTCAATCCATATTAGAGTGAGCACAATTTATCTAATCTTATGACAGATTAGATAACATCATGCAATGACACTTGCTTGTACATGTATAATATCTAACTAAACTTGCTTAAAAACCTTGGTTACTTGGTATTGGATATGTGTTATTGTCTTTGTCCTGCTTACTAAGTAAGCTGTTACTCATTCCCTTATAGTTGTTTTGTAGGTTTCTCAGTAGATTCATCAGTATTACTTCAAGTTTTCAAAGATTAGAGAACGAGGTTAGGAAGTGAGATTTAAGACTATCTAATTAGATTTTTCTTGATTTATCGACTGTACTAACCTCTAAGAAAACTAATCGGGTCTCCTCGGGTGACCCTTAGTTTTTAGCTAAGGAGATTTATTTCATACTCTGCAAGCTTGTTGATTTTAGAAAAAAATTTAGTAGACTCTTTTATCTTTTCATAACAACTTGTTGGAATTTTTATTAAATTCAAGGTTTCATCCTTATGATTTATGAAACTTGATTTTTCTTAGGACATTTAAGCTACAAAAATTATTTCAATATCTATTTTGAAAAGTTATACTATAGATTGATTTCTATGAGATATTAAATTGAATGCTTCTAAGTGGTAAAATCATAAATGCCTTGTGTAGGTTATATTTACGTTAGTACTAAGGCAATTAGCTTTTAGTGTAGGTTGGTTTATACGGCAGGGTTGTTATAACTTTCTAGTCTAGGGCGTGACAAAATATATTCTAAAAGTTACAGCATGAGTGAAACATAATTAAATGAATATGATTACTCATTATATGCATCAAGTATATAAGATATATACACGTATATCAATAGAACTTTTAAATATTAATATATTATACCTAACATGTTAAAATTACATAAAAAATAAACTAAAACCCATCTAAAAATCAAAGAAAAATCTGGATTAAGCAAAACTTCATTGTAGAAGTCCTAAATTAAATGAAAGATGAGTCAAAAGCTAAATTAAAAACAAATTGACACCTCATGCCTATAAAAGAAGAAAAGAAAAAGGTGAAAAAATTACTTCACACTTAAGAAATTCTTATTGCCTCCTACAAGACATCATATTTAACACTTTAGCAACATAGGATACTCAAAGAAAAATCAGATAAAAATTAGAAAAAAGTAGCAAGCCACTTGCTTAAGACAATTGCCAACTTAAACCACTACCTATGTTGAACCTTGTCGACTCTTAGTAGAGCCCCCTCCACCCAGTACTACCGACACACCTCCATTGTCGTCCAGCCACTAGAGCTTCAACGAACACAAGGTTAAAAAATTTGCCATGCTTTCACTTATTTTCTAAAAATACTAAATAAATTAGGAAAAATATGAAAAAAATTCATTCTTAAGTTATTTTAGATATACTTTCATGTAGTAAATTTATTTTGATAAAATTTTAAGTATTTTATATACTTTTTTAAGAAATTGTACTCTTCATTTAAATTTCTAATTAAAAAATAAATATATTAATTGATGTTTTTTTGAGCTAAAAATTTTTCTATAAGATCCTTATTACATCTAGCTTAGTAGTATGTAGCCCAATTTTGATTTCATACATATTTGATATTTATCGAATTTTTTAACCTAAAAACCGATGAAGCTAAAATTTTTTAAAATAAATTGATTTTACAAAAATAATTAGTGAAAATGATACATGATGGCTTCTAGACACTTATAATAAAGCCAAGATATGGATTAGGTTAAAACCAATTGAGTGGATTCATTTTAACATAGATATTGGATTATGTAAAAATCAATTTAAAAAAATGGTTTTTGGAAACAAGAGATTTGAATCTTGAGCTACCTTATTAAACCCTAAATGAGTATCATTTTTAATTTCTGGCATTAATCTTATCTTTCAAGAATACCCTTATAAAAATAAAATCTATTTACATGCAATTAAGTCAATTCAATTGAATATTAAAAAAGGATAAATAAAACAATTATTTATGAAAGGTAGAAAAATAAAATTTTCCATATTTTAAGCCGCCTTGTGGTTTCCTAAGAGTATCTATATACCTGTTATTTGGGATCGGATTTTTGTAGTTCATTCTCTGAAAACTTTTACATATATTAACTATTTTTAATTTCTGAAAACTAGTCGAATTTATATTTTAATTCAGTTCCAGTTTATTTAAGAAAAATTCTAAAAGGTCTTAAATTGATTTGTTTTTATTAATTTGAAAAATCCTAAGAAAATCCTATTTTTGGAAAGGGTTTTATTAATTGGACTTATTAAAAATAATTTCCTTAAGTGATAAAATATTTTTCACTTTTTTTCCCTTATTTTAATTTTTTATTATTTTTGTTTTTATTTTGACTGAAGAAAAGAAAAATAAATAACTAAGGTTCCTTATCCCCCCTTTTTTTTTTCTCGTTTAGATTTTTTTTTTCTTTTCCCTCTGTTTTTTTTTTTTACAATTACAATAATGTAAATAAATTTTCAAAAATAAAATAAAAAAAATACAAGCTAAACACACAACAAGTCAAAAGGGTCGAACCAAAGGAGCAGCATGTGATCAGACTTAGTTGAGTCGGTTGCGAATCTAAGTTAGTTTATGAGCTTGGGTCAGTTTGCAAGTAGGGAAAGAATAGCAGCTGGAAATGGCTTGATGTAGGTGGCTACGGTAGGTTTTTTAAGCAAGTAATTGCAATTTGGTGTGTTTCTTATTAATGAATATGGGTGTAGGAGCAGTGCCTTGACCTTTAGTGGTGGTTTGATAGGTTTTCAAAATGGCAACTGACAGTAGTGGTTACATAACTTTAGGTGGGCTTGTTGGAGCTTAAGGGAGGGTATAGCTCAATGTTTTAGAGTGCTACGAGTCTTGTATGGTATTAAATTTGGATGACAATGACTAGTGGTGAGTGTTTTGTGTGGTGATTTTAGGCCGAACCCTTAGGTGGTTGGCGATGGAACTAAGAGGCATAGTTGCCTACATGAGGGGGTAAAATGGAAAGCTTGAGAGCTGGGGAACTTGTGTGAGGTGGAATGGATTTTATTGTTAAAAAAAAAACTAGGCAAAAAGAAAAAAAAAATAGTGGGTATATAAACTTAGTTCACGTGTTTAACAAATCAAGGCTTAGCCCTAATTTTTTTCTCTTCGCTTAACATAGTAGGCATGCAAGTGCTTGTAATTTTTTTTTTGGCCTAAGCGTATGTGGCATACGCGTCAGCCTACGTACGTCCATACATGCTAGGGTGAAATTTTCTTGCCTCTTTCTATTCATTTCCTCGATTTTGTAGCCCTTTCCTGAGTATCCTTCATTGTAAAAACAACTTAGTGGCTCATGTTTATGCCACCTTTTTGGATATTTACTACACAATTCTATCCAAATTAATGATGGAATTGTGTAGCACACATGGTTTGCTTGCAATTCTACCTAAAAACATGTTTAGATTTGAAAATTTACTAGGTTAAATTTGGGATCAAAAATTGAAAAAAACTTAAACACTTGCCATTAACCTAAGCTTAATTTAAGCTCCATTGATGAAAATTGAAGCTTCCAAAGTGAGTTATTAGTAAGATTAAGACCTCATAAACATGTTTTGACTATTAACAACAGTAGATCATATTCAATTCACGAATTAAATTGGTCAAAACTCATTAAGTGTAGTCTTTGAATTAACTCCGATCTTTGACTTACCAAGTGAAATTGAGCCTTGGATTTGTATAAATAGGGGTTTGTCTTTGTTTCTAAGACACATAATCACCACAAATCAACTTAAAGAACCTACACACTACACACTCTTTCTCTAGCATGGATTCTCTCTCTCTCTCTCTCTAGAAATAGCACTCTTCATAGTGGTTTTCAATGAAAACCACCACCACTATCCACTTCCCTATCCTTAAAAACATAAGACTCACTCACCTTCGAAGCTCCAACCACCATTGCGTATAGTTTACGTAACCATCCATCGGCTACCAATTACAAACCACCACTAAACCACTAGCATTGACCAAGGCATCATCCTTATACCCTTTATCTCCAATCTGAATCACATAAAATCAAAGTCACCCACTTGTTTTGTTGATCGGAACTCTTGGAAACAACCTCACTGGCCGCTGTTCTTTTTTTGCTTGGCATGACCTGAATCTACTGCTCTAACTGATTCAGATTTGACTTGTTGACCTACTAGCTAACCCGCGAACTATTTTGGTCTAAACCTCTCTTGTATTCTTGTTTTGGTTTTGTAATTTTTAAAATTTTTTTATTTACTTTTAGTAAATTAGATGTAATTATAAAAAAAATACGAAAAAGAGAAAAGAAAAGAAAAAAGCAAGAAGAAGAAAAAAAAAAGAATAAGAAAAGGAAGCTTAGTTTATTATTTTTATTTATTTCTTTGGTTAATCATGTTTTTTCATGAACGATAAAATGAAAATAAAATATAATAAAAAGGATGAAAATCATTTTATCACATAGCAAATTATTTTTCAATAAAAAAATATAATCATGTTTTTTCAAAATTAGGACTTTTTTAAAATTTTCAAAAAAATAAAAATAAACCAAATGTAGGGCCCTTTAGAATTTTTCTTAAATAAACTTGAACTGAATTAAAATGTTAACTCGACTAATTTTCAGAAATTAAAAAGAACTAACACATTTAAATTTTGTAAAACGAACTACGGAAATTTGATTTTAAATAGTCGGTACATAAACACTCGTACGCATGAGGTGAATTAAAATATGAAAAAAATTGTTTTTCCCCTTTTAGATATTTTTTTAATAAATATTATTTTTTACTTGTGAAATAGATAAATTTCTTAAAGGGTATATTAAAAAGTAGAATTAAATTCAGAAAATTAAAAGTGGCACCTATTAAGGGTTTAAAAATGGTTAGCCCCCTAGACTAAAATATTTGGATTTCAAAACTATTTCTTTTTTTTTTTAAATTGGTTTTATTGAAAAATCGGTAGCTAAGTTATAACCAATCCATTCAATTAATTATAACTTAATACTTTTTCCCCACTTCAATTGGGTAGCAACTCCATAGTTTTCAAAATCAAGTTTTTCTTAACTCTTAGTTAAGAGTTAGTATTAAACGGGTTAGGGTTTAATACTAAATGAGTTATGATTTTATATTAAAAGGGTTAGAATTTAATACTAATTGGGTTAAGGAAAATTTTAAAAACCGGAAAAAATTAGGATTCGACAGCTTGATGACTTCATTGGGAAAGTTAACAAGGTTAACCACTTAAAAAATTTCCAAAATTAAAATTATCTTTCAAAATATTGATGTTTATTTATTTATTTATCCATTTCACGTAAATATACTTTGTTTTAATTGCTATATTCTTTTTGTACGTATCATACTTGAGATTTTGAGGAGAATAATTGCATCAAAGATGCATAGTAGATACGGTCAGACCTTAGGCTGTCTTAGAAACTTAGGATGAGAGGTCATTGTGTAGGCTCTGGGTATAATGGTTAGTCATCACTTAGAGTTAATTAAGCTACCCACTTAAGTTTCAATGTGACTAATGAACCGTTTCTTCAGAAGCACATAAGATCATAGAGCTTAAGGATCTTTAGAACTTACCCTAATTATATACACGACTTTTAGACTTATGATTTAATAGTAATGGGGCATATCATTAATGAAAGGTCAAAACTCTATCGAAATTTCATTATACCACAAAAGTGCTGTAATATACTTTCCTTATATGATAATAATGGAATTCTGGTAAAAGTCCCAACCTTAAATCCTTTTATTGTCACATTATTCTTTAGTCACCGACTCTTTGCATCTACATTTGTTGGCCTTTATCTTTCCTTGTCTTTATGCAAATTTTAGTGCTTGTTTATTCATGTTTGTAAATATTAGTGCTTATTTAAGTAAATTTTAAACTATTAAACCTTTAAGGCATATTTGTAGATTATTTCAACTAGCCTTTGTAATAATTGTAAACTTTATAACTTATAAATAGTCTTCCTTACTTTAAAAGGTAATTGGACTTGGTCTATGGACTTTTTGTAAAATTTTAGATTATAATAACAAAATTCATCACTTTATAGATTGTTATAGGTCTTTCAGCCTTTAAATTTGTAAAACCTTAGTCCCCTAATCAAATTCATAAATCTAAAAAAAAAAAAAGGTTCATCTTTATAGAATCTTACAATTGTAAGTTTTCATTCTAGAATAGATCCCTTTACCAACCTTCCTCTTACCAGCCTTTCCCTTCCTATTAGATTTTTCTTATTACTCTCATTTACCCACTCCTCTTAGTATTAGATTTTCCAATTAGAAATTAGTTATACATATAGGGTGCCTCATAAAATTTTTCTTTGTAAAATAATTCTTCTAATCACAGTTCTTATAAGTATTTTAGGTAATCTTTTAATTGACCATAAACTGTTGAAATGTTTCTCAAGCTAAGTTTTTTTTTTTTTAAGAGTTTATCAATTGATTCTATAAACCTAGGTTTTTCTCATGTAAATATATCTCACTCATGTATTTTTGGTGTAAGTCATCTTTTCTTTCTTATCGTCTCTTGTAAAATAATTTGTAATCTTTCATTTGGTTTTTCCACTTTTGTAAAAAATTCTCCTCATAAAAAGTCAAGCTATCCCTTTTTCTCTCTCTCTCAAAAAAAAAAAAGAAAAAGAAAAAGAAAAATAAGGGTTGCTAATGAGTAAGGATTCTTCCAATCGGGTTCAAATGGTTAATGATAAGATGCCTCCCTAGAAAAAATGGTATGTCAAATGGCCTAATAATTGTAGATCTTGTTTCCCATAATCATCAGTCTGCAAGTATCTCAAGATTCAAACTTAGAAAAAAGGGTTTCAAATCTAGAAAAAAGAGTATCAACAATACAAAAGAGCGTTACATATTTAGAAATGGCAATGGGCCCAATCCTTAGAAGATTTCAACACTTGATGTCCAATGTTGATCAAATGTCGATAAGTCTAAATAGTGAAAATGGCCCAAATAGAGAAGAGCCAAGGATAAGTGAGAGAAAACAAATCTAAGGGGCTTGGAGGAGATAACTTGCTCAACTAAAGATCTCAATGACCCAAATCATTCATCATTTAAAGGAGGCAAAGATCTTAGTTTATGAAACCCCTAATCTGAATTACAAACCATACAGCTTTGACCTAGAAGCTTGATATGACTATCATATGGTCAAAAGGGGTACTCTATTGAAAAATGCTAGAGGTTCAAAAACAAAATTTAAGACCTAATTGATGCTAAGGTTATTCAACCAAAGCCTCAAGAAGTCAATCCTTTTTCAAGTTATGAGAGGACTTCAATTGAATCACCAATTCTTTTGAGTCTACTAATACCTTTTGACAAGTTTACATGTTGTTTTAAGTTGTTAGGTGCTTAAATGGAGTAAGTTAAAGTAGAGGCAAAGAAGAATCAAGTTCTTTTCAATAAAGTATGTAATAAACTCATAAGAGAATGTTTTGCATGTCTTTGTAATAGTTGGAATAAAATTATCTTATTAGCTGCCTTTTAAATTAAGTGATTGCAGCTTGATTAATATTGGGGCAAATGAACGTACATTTTTTGTATCCTATTTTGAAAGTTTAGAATGAAAAGAAGCAAATTGAATCCTAAACACCAAACCCTAAAATATATACACTTTAAGGTTGAAGACATCATGATGAGGGCTCATTCCTTAAAGGAGGTCAATTTTGAATTTTATACGCATATTACATTTTCAAATCCCAAAACATAATTATTTTTTGTTAACCTTGTTGGACGAACTTAGAGTATTTTCAATTTTAAACCTTATCAATAACCATCCTATACTGGGGTAATTTAGAGGTTAGGGTCATTGATTAGGAGAAAAGGATAACAACCGATATATGCTTACTTAAGTGGCATCAATTCAAGGATAATTTTTATTTTTGATAATTTTTTTTTCTAAAATGAAGAAGATCTTACATACACAATCCAAACACTTTGGGAAAACAATTACTTCCAGGCTTAAGTAAAAAGGGGTAAAAAAAAATAAAAAATAAAAACAAAAGAAGAAGAAGAAGAAGAAGAAGAAGAAAGAAGAAAGAAGAAAAGAGGCTAGAAAATTGAATCATATCCTAGCGAGGGTAGCAAAACTAAATCAAAAGGCTCGAAATCAAAGCTTAGCTAGCCCTAGAAACACAAGGCTTTGAATCACATTCTAAGCCCAAAAACATAAAACTTCCATAACCATTCTAAATCACATTTCAAAATCACAAATAGAAAACTTTCTTACTTATGCTAAATCACGCAAGGCCTCCCCACCTACAATATCTCCTATACTCAATAAAAGGTCTTTTCATTTTAATGGATAATTTATCTTTAGTAAAAATTATTTTTGAAATTGGGGCAAGCATACTTCTAGTTTTTTACTAAAGGTTGGTGACTTGTATACCTGGGTTGAATAAATAAATCTTTTAAAATAGGCTTTCTCATTAATCCCTCTTGAAATTATTTGACCAAAAGCCTAAATTTACTGAAAAAGACTTAATTGATTGATTAAAGCGTATCACTTACAAACTGGACTATAATTTTTTGAATAGTAGTTAAGAGTGTAATCTAGATTGAGAGAATAGAAGGAAGTCATCTTTCATCAAACTAATCATGAGTTGCATTTTTTTTAGGAAAGGAATATCTAAAAGCCCCACCAAGAAGCTGAGTATTAAGGTCGGGAGACATTGAGATGCCTTAAATGGTTATTAAGAAAAACGGTGGTTATAATACTTACTTCTTAAATAAGAATTTATATTCGTTAGTAGCAGTAAAAAAAAAAAGGGGGGGAGGGGGGGTGGGGAAAGGAAAAAAGAAAAGAGAGAGAGAGCAAAAACCTGTTACAAGTTTTTTTATCCCTTCTCAAGTCTATATTGACTTGAGTAGCCAATCTTTCAATTCATGTCGCTTTCTTCTTTTTTAATGTGGTCACACCTTTTAAGTTGACCATAATAGTCTAAGTCATTTTTTTTTTTAATGTCTGTTAACTCTTTTTTAGATTCAGGGATCTCATCTCTAGTGCCTTTTCTATCCTAGATGGTTTTTATTAAATTCCTTATTTGTAAATTTTTTAAGTTAAGAAATTTTTTCAAATAGGTTACATCCCATAGTTTTGCTTCTTAAGGTCTTTAGCCAACTCATAGGATGCTGTCCCATTTGTCCCAACTCTTTAGGGTTTTTAGCTAGCCCATAGGGTACTTCCCTTTTTGTCATTTTCTTTTCAGTGTTTTATCGAGCTTGTAGGGTGCTTTCCTTTTGTCAATCTCTTTTGAGTGTTTTAGTGAGCCTATAAGGTGCTTCCCTTTACCCATTTCTCTTAAGGTCTTAACAAGCCCATAGATCAATAGGAAAACTTGTTTTAGTTATACTTTCTTCTTTTTCTTGTTTACAATTACAACGAATTTACTAAAAATAAATAAAAAGAAAAAATTTACAAAACCAAAATAAGAATATAAGTAAAGAAGCTATCATAGATTTTCTTAAGGAAAAATTCATGGTATCGAGAAAAATCTTTTAGAATTATTGCATATGGACTTATTTCGTCTAACTTAAACTTTAAGTTTAGGTGGGAACAAATATGGCCTTAGGATTATTAATGATTTCTCAAGGTTTACTTAGGTTTTATTTTTACAACACAAGAGCGATGCCTTTAATAATTTTGAAGTTTTTGTAAAACAGGTTCAAAATGAAAAAAGGTTTTTCCATAATTAGTTTTAGGATCGATCATATAAAAGAGTTTGAAAATTCAAATTTCATAATTTTTTGTGAAAATAACATCACTTATAATTTTTCCTCACCATACACTCTACAATAAAATGGAAAGGTTGAGTGTAAAAATAGAACTATCTAAAGAATGATAAGGACCTTATTGAATGAAAGTGGTATAGCTAAGTATTTTTGGGCTGAAGTTATATCTCCAGCATGTTATATCATTAATTTGTCTACATAAGGCCTTTAATAAATAAAAACCTCTTATGAAATCTTTAAAGGTAGGAAACAAATCTTTTTATACTTTTACGTGTTTGGTTGTAAGTGTTTTGTAAAGAAAATAGGTAAAGTTTTGGGAAAATTTAAAGAATGAGTAGACAAAACAATCTTTCTTGAATGTTTTTTCAATTCAAAAGCCTTCCATTATATAACAAGGTAACCAAGGTTGTTAAAGAATCCATTAACGTTAGATTTATTAAAGAAACAAGTGGGGAGGAGTTTGATGACGAAAGTCCCTTGATTTCTAGAAAAGATCAAAATCAACAAAGTGCTGAAAGTGGGTTAGAACCTAAGTCATAACTTAAGTGGGAAAGTACTCGTGGAGAGTTTATTGAGCCTAATGTTGCTAGTAAAGTAGAAGGTGACACAGATGGTTCGACAAAGATTTACACCAGATCTAATGTGACTGGTAAGTTAGAACCTCAATTAGAAAGTAGGTTAAAATGTTTTGCTAGGTTATACACACTTCCTTCGACTTTGAGATTTAAGTCAAATCATCCCCTAGAAGAGGTAAGGTAATAAGCTATGAGACTATTACTTGCATTTGATAATTTACAAAATTTTAAGTTGTTCCAAATGGTTGTAAAAAGTATGTTCTTAAATGGATATAATAAAGAAGAAATGTATGTAGAAAATGCCCAAGTTTTGAAGATCCATTTAAGTGTGATTATGTCTATAAACTCAAGAAAGCCCTGTATGGTTTAAAACAAGCCCCTTGTGCTTGGTACAAGAGTTTAAGTAAATATATATATATATATATATTTATAAAAGACGGCTTTTAAAGAGGTAAAGTGAATACAACCTTGTCTTTGAAACATTATAACCTTGATATCTTAGTTGTGTAAATGCATGTGGAATAGTATTTGACTTAATTAATGAATGTTATTGTCAAGAATTCTCTAAGCTCATGTAGGCAGAATTTGAAATGTTACTCATAGGAGAGCTAAACTTCTTTTTGGGACTTCAATCAAGCAAACAAGTAATGGTATATTTGTTCATTAAGAAAAATATACCAAACAAAATTTGAAGCTTGGCTTTGAAAACTTTAAAGGATTATTAACCTCAATGAGAATAACTATAAGGTTACGCTTAGAAGGCAACGCTAAGAATGTTAATATGAAATTATATCGTAGTTTAATTGGTTCTTTATTGTATCTTACTACTTCTCTTGCTGATATATTAGTTAGTATATGTATATGTGTAAGGTTTCAAAGTAATCCAAAGGAAACACACTAATCTACTATTAAGAAATTTTTTAAATTTATCAATAGTATTGTAAAATTAGGAATGTAGTATCCTAAAAATCAAATTTTTGATTTGATAAGATGCTTTGATGCTGATTATGGAAGTTGTAAGTAGATTGAAAATGTACTTCTGATATATGTCAATTTTTAGGGAACAAATTAGTTTCTTGATCTTTCTATAGCAGAAGCTGAGTATGTCTCCATTGGTAACTGTTATGCACAAATTTTGAGGTTAAAATGACAATTTCTTGATTATGGCTTGTTTTATAAAAATATACCCATTAAGTGTGATAATACTAGTGCTATAAATTTAACAAAAAAATATGGTTCATCATTATAGATCAAAGCACATTTAAATAAGGCACTACTTTATAAGAGATCATGTAAATAATGGAGACGTCATAGTGGAATTTGTGCCAACAAATAATCAACTTGTAGATATTTTTGCAAAACCCCTAAGAAAAATACATTTTGAATATATTAGGAATGAAATAGGAGTGTACAATCCTTTTTGTTAATAAAATTATTTGAATAACAAATAAAATAAAGTTTGTAAAATAATTTTAGAAATTAATTCTATATAGTATTTTTTCCCTCTCCCCTATATTTTATTGGATTGGCTTCCTTGTATTCACTTTATTCTCAAATTTTTAGCACGTTTCTTAGGTACGTTCTCATTTTTATTTATCACAATCATGCTATTCTCCCATGATCAGCACTCTCTCATCACATGACTTTTATAGTTAAGTTACGTCCAATAACCGTTGTAGATTTTAGGTGCTTGATTTCTTTTCATGGTCTTCTTTTTCCTTTTAAACTCAAAAACTATCATCTTTAAATCTCTCTCTCTCTCTCTCTCTCTCCATCCATACCATGCCTCCAAGAAGATCTTCATGTCTCATTGCAAACTTACCAAAATCTAAAGACAAAACTTCAAGAATTACTATAGACCTCACCAATCTACCCACTGAGTCATATGAAAGTGCTCTCGACTCCAACTTTCTAGACCCTTCAAACCCTAAAGAACCACAAATCCACCTATAGATGCTCAAAATCAAAACCCTAATGTAGAATTCATAGAAAATTCGAATCAATAGAGTAGCTATGAAAGTATTACTATTGTTTTGGATGATTCTGGTGAAGAAAAAGAAACCTTCATTCAAGAAAAATAAAAAAAAGCCTTACAAAGAAGGAAATGTGTGCATAAAGTGGGTAAAAGTTTCGATTTTGAAGATCCTAAAAAGAAATCCAAGAAAAACCCCTCTCCTAGTTAGAAAATGAAGAGATTAGAACATTCTACGAAGGATCAGAAAGAACGTCAAGAAATCGTTTGCAAAATTAAAGGTAAGCCAATCTAGTCCAATTATTTTGATTTTGCATATTTTTCAAAATATAGGCTGTATAATGATAAAATGGTAGATTTTTTGGGTTGTAGGAAGATTTGTGATATTAATGTAGTATATGGATAGATTGTAGTTGAATTTTACAAGAATTTGAAGGTAGGTGAGAAAGATGTTATTAAGTTAGAAATTTGTGATAAGAAGGTCGAAATCACTAGAAAAGATCTAATTGATTGTTTTCATTCGAAAGATGTTGAGAATGATAATGAGCTAATGAATATAAACAAGAAAGAGGTTTTCAATTTGTTGAATGATGGTGTTTCATTAAGTAATGGAAGAAACATATTAGTGCTTGATTTTGAATTGATTGTAAGATTGGTACACAAGTTGGTGGTGAGTTGTATACTACATAAAAAAGACGATACAATGACAATTTTAACTAAAGATGCAGTGATCAAGTTAGGAATTAAGTTGAAAAAGAATGTAGATATTGCTATCAGGAATTTGAAAAGAAATAGAGATGGCAAGCCTTATGGAGCTATTTTGATGACATTGTTCAAATTCAAAGGAATTAATTTACCTAAGGAGAAAAAAATGTTCATACCTAACAAAAAGATCAACAAATTATTTTTAAACATATAGGTATTATTATGAGAAACAAGTTATGGTTTGCTGAGGATTTAGCCCCTTACATTCATCCTAAGAACAAGATAAAAACCTTGAATTTCACTAAGTATGAAATTAAAGGGGAGCATATAGTCTAAGCACCAAGACATGATGATTTTTAGTTGTTAGAAAATGAGTTAGAAAGTTTTAAGGAAGATCCTAATAGGAAGGGAAAGAAGCTTGTGAAGTACAAAAGGAAACAAAAGAAGAAGTTTGTGCTAATGATTGGAGAAGATATGAATATTGGGAAAAAGGATGGGAAAGTTTTAGAAATTGAGTCAGAAAGTGACTTAGAATCTGAAGAAGGGGATGGATGGACTTTAGCAAATCCTTTTAGTTTAAACAATGTTGATCTTGAAAAATTAATTGCAAAAACTATGGATGAAAGGTTAGAAAGTCACAAGACTTGAGAAGAAAGTGAACTATCTAATCTGAAATTTGGAATGAAAGATACTTCTCCAATCTGAATTCTCAACCCTCTAAAGATTGTTAATTGGGTTCTCTGACTAATTAATCTCCACTTGTACAATCTCTACAAATAGCATAACTTGAAGTTGAAGACTCTCAACATGCTGATATTGAAGGTGCTTCTCAAACTTTAGTAGTTCCTACATCTGATCTAGTACAATATGTACCAAGATCCCCTTTCATTTCATCCATTTTAGCATCAACGCTTATTGCAATGCTTGTTCCACCATCAACAGCAGCTTAAGCAAGTCCTAGTGCAAAGTCTAAAAAAGTCATAATTGTTACACATAAGAAGACTAATCCCAACAAGAAGTAATTCTTAAGTCAAGTTGAAGAACATTAAGCTAAACTCAAGAGGTAGGGGGGAAGGGGAGGTGTGAATTGAGTTTTTAGAATAAATTGCAATTCTTTTCGAAATTACGTATTAAATAAAAAAACAAGGATGATCAAGACAATGATAAACTAATAATAAGGATGGAAATCAAAAGAGATAGAGATAAAGAAGATCAAGCATGGATATAACATGAAGTTTGGATCACTCTCTAGTCTACATAGACCCACAAATGCTTTCAATTGAGGACTTCACACTATTTTATTAATCTCTTAATACAATGCTCTAAGAGTTACATAAATTTACATAATCACTATCACACACAATAATCTCAAGTGTAGTGCTTTTCTCTCTTAAGATTGCAAATACAAGAATTCTTAAGCACTACACAATAAGTCTCGCTTGTTTGATTGCAATTAAAGAGTACAAGAAACAAATAGTAAGTAATAAGGCCAAAGAATGTAAAAGAAAGTTTGTTGATTGCAATAAAATATTAGTTCTTAATCCTTTTTGGTCTGGTTGTTGAGCATTTATATCAGCTTATTCAATTCTTCCAATTATCGTACATTAAATACTTAAATGGCTACTTTGAATAAGCTTATTAGCATGATACCATCTTCTTACCATCATGATGATAAGCAAGACTATTGTCGATAAGAACATCGGCATGTGTACTGGCATGCTAGCTAGTGGAGATTAGAAAGCTCTTTTTCTTGTTATCTAGGGTTTTATATTGTTAGGCCGGTTCTTCCTTATGCCATTATGCTGGTAGGCTAAATTCTCTTAAAACCAACTTTAACACACAAAGAACAACCATACTTTGCAATCCAACTTAAAAAAAGCTTGATGATTATTCAAAAAACTAAATATCTTGTAGAGCTAATTGAAGTATTTGATTATTAAGCAAATTAATCGATCTTATTTGATTAACTCAATATAATCAAATAATAATAAGTTTAATCATTAACTTTTGTTTTGTTCTCATCAAAATCAATTAGTAAACCTTTGGTTTAACAATCTTTTCCTTTTTAATAAGGACAAAACTCTTACATACTAAAGAAATCTCCCTCAATTTAGTAATCAGTTTCAAGATATTTGGCCTTTGAATAAGATTAAGCGAATGCTTACAAAATGAGAGTATAGATGTGTTGGGGCACCAAAAAAAAAAAAAAATTCACTTCTTAATAACTTTACATATTGGATATATCAATCTTACAAAGATTCAAGATATGCCAAGATATAGGATAAGTCCAATATGCCAAGATAAGTCAACTATTATTAAATCAACTAGATATACTTTTGACTTTTTAAAAACTTAAATATTTCTCCCTCTTTGGCCTCATAAAAAAAGAGAAGGATCTAGGTGATGAAGCAAGAATATGATTCCAGTTAAAATTTTGGTATAGTCCTGGCTTAAGCTTTAGGAAGTGCCCCTTGCAAAAAGAAGAACAAAGAAACGATAAGGCTGAAAAGGAGCAATCCATCAATAAAACAGCCAACAACAGCTTCCAAGAGTAACAAAAGTTAATCAAACAAATAAGAGGCATCCATGCCTAGTACAAAGAGGTCTATGCATGAAACATAAATGATCTTAGCATGATCAACAAAGGCCATCAATGACCAAAATCCAACAAAAACATGAGAATGGAAACATAAAGTGGCTAAAGGCTAAGTCCATAAAATAAAACATAAAGCAACATAAGAAATAAATTAAAGTTGACAACTTAACTAGCAAGTGGATCATCATCTTGGGTTGGAAGAGGAGAGGGGCAAGATGGGAAGTGAAATTCAGTTGGAAATGACAATAGAACCCTTGAAACCCATTGTAGATGTGATCATTAATGTCCTCTTTGAGCTAATTGAACTGCATCTCTAAGTATTGATAGAAAGGGTGTTGAGATGCTAAGGAAGTAGTCGGATCACAAGTGAGAAATCTAAAGTCAAGAGGAGGTTAGTGAGAAGAGCCTATAGGAGGAAGAGTAATAACATGATCAGTAGGTTCACTAGAGGGACCATGACTACTATGACTTCTTGGCCCATTAGAAGATTCAATAGGTTCTGGTGGTTCATGCTTAAAGCCAAGATCAAATGGAGGAAGGGGTTTCTTTCTATCCCAATTGTTGCCAGTCTTCTTCCAAACCCCTCGATAGATGTCAACTAGTTTAAGGTGCTTGACTTGAGCTACTCATGGAGGTTTAGGGAATTGAACTCCCTTGTAGAACAGTAATTGAGGAACCAACCTCCTAAATCTTAGGAAAGCTTGAGAGGGGTTATTTGTGACATGCTTAAAACATTGAACCACAATGCTGAAAAAGTTAATTTGTTTGTTTATGAGGAGATAATAGAGAATCCATAAGTCTTGATAGTTAACGTTTGCCTGTTGGCCTCGGTGAGGACAATAGTTATGGATCATAATATGGTGTAGTATCTTGTTCCTAAGGTTAAGTCAAATAGTAGCTAAATTCTTGGCCTTCCCCCAATTTCCTCCAATACTCTTATATTTAAAGACCTGTTCATAGAACTTAGCACCGTAAAAATTGACATTAACATCAATTCCCCTAATAGAAGCCCTTATAAGACAACAAATATCCTTAAGAGTGATGGTTAATAGTGTGCCATAAACATAGGTATATGAGACAGTGCACTACAATTCATCACTACGATTAATTTTTAACTTAGGTAAACCTTAATCATTTAAAGAATCAAACATATTGTAATAGAAATACTTGAGAGCATCATCATGTACCTTGTTGGGAAGCTGAAGGATGTTGAGGATATGGTTGGAGATGACCTTGGTGGCATGGTGGTTGGAAGTAAGTGAAGACGAGGGAGATGGAAGAGGAGAGGATAGATAAGGAAGAGGAGAGTGTATGTGATGAAAGCTGGGTTACCGGTAGATGTATGAGAATGGTGGTGGTGGTATGACGATGAATGTAGGTTTTGTAAGGAGAGAAAGTTGTGTGAAGGAGAAGATGAGAGTGAGATGGGGTGAAGTGAGGAGATGAATGAGAGATTGAGTAAGTTTGGAGATGACTAATGAGAGAAAGATAGGATTTTGAGGGATGGAAGATGATGAATCGAAGAGAAAGAAAGAGTCTAGTGTTAGAAAATGAGAGAAAGAGGATTTTGGGAAAGGAGATGAAGGATAGAGAAGGATTGAGCATCTTTTCAATTTTTTCAATTGTGCTTAGAAATGGGGGTACCGGCATGACAGCAAGCATAGGTGCCATCATGACAGTACATCAAACAAAACCTATTCTAAGTTATTATTTAAAATCATATACCAGCATGACAGTAGGGGTAATGTCATGCCAGTTCATGAAATAGAACTGATTTTAACTTCTTATCTAAAAGAGCATACCGGTATGTCGGCGATGAGGGGTACCATAATGCTAGTATTCTACAATTTTACAAAAACTTGGTTAAGTCCACTTCCTTTATCTAAGTTGCCAACTCCAGTTTATTTTGATTAATTTAATAAGTGTTCCAACACTTTAAACAAGTTTATTTAAGTTTGTTAATGCTTGAAAAACCTAAGTTTGAACTAGATTCCTAAGATTTAGCTAAGTCGAATCCTAAAAGTGATGGAGTCCATGACTAAGTGAAAATGTGCATGTATGAGTAAGTTATGTACATAGGCATTGAGTCTTTACATACTAATACTTAAAGCAAATTTGAAATACATGTTTGAGCATGTTTGGAACATAGTATAGCATTAAGTTTCTATAAATTGTAAAATCATTAGTTGAGTTCCTTAAGATCAAATGTTAAGGATGTATGTAGCTAGAGAGCAAGTATAGATCTTTCCTCAAATTTAAGACAAGTTTATGCTTCTAACATGTTTGAAAGATATCACGAAGTATAAAAGATATATGATCAAACCAAGCAATATTCATATGAGCATAAATAGGCATGAGATTTTCTAAATATCACTTAGTTCCTAATAAGGGTCTAGAGAAGTCAAATTTGTATGAAATTGAAATCAAGCTAGATTGACCACTCAAACATGATTTGTGGATAAAAATAAACATGTAGAGCCTAATTTTGGGCATGGAAACCAATGCATGACAAATTTGTGCATATATGAATTTAAATAAGCATAAATGACTTCAAGTGCACCTAAAGCATGTTAAACACCATGTTTTATACACGAAATCCATATAATCATGTTTCTTGGGCCTCATGGTATGACTTTGGCTCATCAATTGACTTAATATATCATTTTTGCTTAAAAACACTATCTTGGTTCTTATGTGCTTAGCACTTATCTTGCATAATCATTCTCACTTCTCTCTTTAATGTGTAAAATCTATCCTCGATCAAGAGTTTTGTGAAGATATCAGCTATTTAGTTGCTAGTATCGACAAATTTTGTCTTGCATAACCATTCCCAATTCCTTCCTTAATGTGCAAAATCTACCCTTGTACTTGGTACCTTGTTCACATAGATGTGCCTTGCGCACATTTTATGTTTAGTTGTATGCATTGAGGTGTTTATGACATCCACTAGACCAACATACCAAAAATTAAAATAATTGATTTAAAAGTGACACAATAAGCATAGAGGTGATAGTTTTATATGTGAATATGTTAATGAAGTCTACAACCAAAGAAAGATTAAGATAGAAAAGCTAAGAGACCACATAGGATAGATATTGGTTAAGTCATGCAAAATTTTGTTACGATCATAAATAAACATACCATGCAGGAAAGCTAAGTGAACATATGTAACCAACATCAACCAAATGAGAACAACTTATACTAACTAAAAATCCTATTTGAAACATTAACCAAAAGATAAGTTACTTATCTTCATTCAAGAGTCAATAAAAAGTAAATATACTCATGAAGTTAATTTCTCTACACAACCATATAATAAAATCTTATATATGACTTTACATTTTGATTTTAAAGATTGGAACTTATTATTTCTTAAAAATTTAATTTTGAAGTACAAGGATACTTTATGCTTATCACCAATAATAGTCCAGCATTCACCTCCATCATATTTGTTGATATCCAGATCTTCCATCAGTCTCTCTATAAATCGAGTTCATGTATCCATGTTTCCTATCCTAACAACCCATGTCATGGGAAACATTTGATTATTTGCATCTTGACTTATTGTACATAACATTTCTCCTTTACAAACATCCTTGAAGGAGCAAGGTAACACCAAATACTCTCCTATAACCATTTAGAAAGCCTCTCTAGCAAGCATAAAAATACACATAAAAATGGCCAAACATAACCTTATTAGCATTAAAGTCCTTCTGAATATTCATCAAAACTATAGAGCTTGAACTTTTCTTTGGAGTTCAGGGCATAATCCTACAACAATGCAAACTCCTTCGTTTTCGAGCCCATCAGCTCTTGTTAACCCTCTACTTTGCTCGCTATACTATATGGTATTGCTCTCATTGTCAACCCAAATAGTTCAGCTATCATTCAACTTTTGACCCATTTATTTTCAAAGAGATTTCACATGTATTTTAGTTTGTATGTTTTCAAGTGAAATGCCTTTGTGTTCCTTTTATATGAACCATACATTAACCATAGGCAATTTTCTTTAATATACTTTGCCTATACTTAAGTTTTGTTGTTTGTAACAATTTTAAATCTCATTGTTTGGCTATTGAGTGTTTCAAAATTACATCCTTGAACTCTTTCAAACTAGAAAATATCATTGACACACAAAAGTTGTGTTCCTTTGCCTTTTTATCGTGGAGTGGAAACTTATTTCTAATCATCACAATTTCTTCATTATCACTTCCTTCCCCCTATTGTATTTCGAAATCATCAACAATCTCACCTTCATCATAGTCGGTTTCTTCACTTACGCGATCATCTCCCTCTAATGGATTATAATCAAAGTCATTATCGTCGGTCATGATTGACCCACGTATACTTTCCTATCAACCTCTTTGTTTCTAACAAATTCATCCCCAGTTGACTTAAGAGTTCTCTAAACATTTATAAGCTCTTTATCTGACTTCTCACTATTAAGACCCCCGACGTAATCATCATTATCCTCCTAACTATAGTTTTCTTCCCTACAACATTTCTTCTTTTCCTAGAAGACTTCCCAAAGCTTGCATCACTAGACAATTATTGTTCATATAACTCAATATTATCAATAATACTAAAATGACTAATTTAGCTCATAATAGCAAAGTCGTCAGAGTTTACTCTAGGCCCATCTATCATTATTGTCCCAAAAACCCTATATCTAACAACTTTTATATCATTACTCTAAATAATTCATATCAAATCTCTAATATATTTGATGAGAAAACTCACCAAAGTGAATGGTGAAGGTGGTACAGCTATGACTCCCATAAGGCATGTCATATCACTCTTTAAACTATACATTGAAAAACATAGCATGGGACTTCTCATTCATTTGTAAACCTGAAAGCATAGTAAAGTGAGTTTAAACACTATATCTTTATGAATTCATGTACCTAGAATTTTAAAAAAATATAACGCATCAATCTCCTATGGAAAAAGGAAAATGTCAATAGAAAATCTACCTCAACTTTAGAAATGGAAAAAGTCTAAATTGTCTTTAGTACTTGTAAACATGTGCAAAGATAACATTAATATTTTATTATAAAATTGTTATCAAAATATATTTAAAAAAAAACATTATCATAAAGTAAAATTCATGCAAAGACAAAGGAGTATCATCAAATTCATGAAGCAACAGCACAAATATTATCTAATTCGATAGAACTAGGGTTCAATTCTTAAAATCCTAACAGTTTACGATGGGGTTTGCCTCTTCCAACCAAGCTGCATCATTTCAAATCAAACCAAACCACTTGGAGCAAAAATTTTTTAAGGAAGGGTTATCTGTATATATTTTATTTTATTTCCTACAAATATCAACTATTCTAACTCTAAAGCACTAGCATTAATTCATCTTGGTAACTAATTCTCTTTCGAAGCGGGTGAAAAATTATTTGAATTTTCTTATAATAAGAGATGATATGTAAGGTACGGAAGCCTAATTTTGATTTTAATGTAAGTAATAGGAAAATTCTAAATTCTAAATTGGATTGTAACTAACAAGAGATGATAAAGGAGAAAAAGTATAAAAGAATACTAATGGGAGATACGGATTCAGCTTTTGATATCCTGACACTTCTAATCCAAGAGAACTTCCACTGAAAACAATAGCTAATCGGCTTTCATGAAATTACACCCTGTGCAAGCCCTTGGATTAAATTGTTTGATTCATAACAAATTTGTCAGTAACATATTCTAGTCATAAATATACAAATGTGCACAACATTTGCAGCGTGCAGATCAAATTTAACTCTTGCTCTTCGATGAGGCAATTAAGGGAGTTGAAAAAATGCGCAGTTAAATCCCTTAGGATTTTTTCGCTCTAAGAAATTATAGGGGGGACGGCATCGTATTTTGGCCATACCCTTAACTTAGCCGGTACAAATGCTGTTTTTGTTTTGAGAATACTACAATAAAAAATATCTTGATTCAGATACCAACGTTTGTAATCATTCCTCCATAAACGAATAAAAGCCAAGTTAAAGTCATATTTTCAAATCCAGGCTCTTTTTCAATTGGTTTTATTTTCTGTTTCATTTATCATTCCAATTTGGATCTTTCCTATATAGAGTCTTAGGTTTCATTCTGTAATTGCATTGGAGCTTTTTTTGGTTCAATGTCATCTATCTTAACCTAGCATATGTCTCCGTTTTTATATTCGATCTATGGATTTCTGTTTCTTTTGATATGTTTTCTCAGTATTATATATACTTGTATTTCAATGTATTTCGACGAATAAAATTTAGTTTTCCCATGAAAAAATAATGCTCAGACTCAATTGTGGAGGAACCTAATCAACATGAAATCTATTTAAATCCTTTTTTATTCCATTTTTTCAATTTTCAAATTAATGATTAAAACCGTCTAGACTTTTAAACTATTTTAATACCATCTTCTTCCTTTACCATCTCAACAATTGATTATAAGTAATAAGATTAAAAATGGTAAAAACTAATAGAAATTGAGAGAATAGAAAGAGACATGATCCATTTTGGAAATATATTCGAACTTGTATCTAGTTACTTGCTCGAAGGCCCTGCTCATCGGATTTTATAAATGTTGGATTGAAAACCCATTTATGGAATTATAAAAATTAAAAGAACTATTATTTATTTCATCACAAAGATCAAGATCTTAGTTGTAGTATGATATAATTATTATATAATAGAAGAAGTTGTAACATGGAATTTCTTAATTTAGCATATATATCAGGAACAATTTATCTATTATCTTAAAGGGCAAGTCCCTTTTTAACCAACTTAACTGATAATTTAATATCTTATAATTTTAATCATTAAATGTATTTACTACCAAAAGAAATTAAATCCATGTCACAACATTCTCAACTGCCGTGTCTAAATATATAGTTATAATTTTCTATCATGCTTACTTTTATGTTAGTATTTTTTTATTTGTCTATTATTTTAATTGTCAAATATTGCTATTATTTAAAAGATTCATTACATTTTTTATTACTATTTTGATTTTACGATAGTATATTATCGATATTCTTCTATATTTTTAATACAAGCTTTTTTTTTTTTTACCTCTTGTACATACAACACGCGTATATCGTTTGCTAATATTATTTATACATGTATTTATACACAATTATCATAAAACTATAATAACCATATGTACATTGCTATAGTATAAATTTGTTAATACTTATATTGCTTTCATGTGGCATAATCATCATGGTATCATTACATTTATAAAAGAGGGAAGGAATTAGAGAGAGAAAAAAATAGTGAGAGGAATGATTAAAGGGAAAGAAAGCCAAGAGTGAAAATTGTAAGTTGTAATAAGGGTGGAAGGAAAACAAAGAAAAGGTTAGTGATATGAATTTTTATTTTGTTAAAATATCATATAAGTCCCTAAAATTTTAAAGTGTACTATTACATTAACAATAAGATAATAATTTTGAGTTAATTCATTCCAATTCTCTCTAATTTGAAGAGAATACAATTTTATGAACCTAAGAAAAAGTTTTCCTTTCCAAATCCATTCTATTCCCACTCTCCTCCTTTCCAAATAAAAGAAATTTTTATAAAAACAATTTTTCTATCCCATCTAATTGATTCCCTCAATCCAAATAGTGTTTATATACACACTACCATGCATGTTTGTTTAAGCGGGTATGGAGATGAAAGCCTAATTTTGATTGGTAGAAATGGGCCAATAAGCTTTAGGTTTAAGGCTGAATCAAGCAATTCTCTTTCGAAGCTGTCCATAGGAGATGTTCATATATATATATATATTTATATATATATATTGAAAATTTGAAGGGGGAAGCCTGGACGGCATGTCAAACTCAAATGAAGTGGCACTTGGCATGCTTCGATCTGGACTTGTTACTGTAAAATTAGTCAAAGATAATTTCAAACTTCAACCATTATGCAGTTACAGATGCCGTTGCTTTCTTCTAACAAAGTAGACAAATCTTCATATCGATTGACGTCAAGAAGAAATATCCAAATATTTCTTTTGCTATAGAAAAATGATTTCGGTTATTTCACTCTATGAGTTGTTAAGATAGTTGTGATATAGTTCCATATGGACGGTGATAAAAGGGTTTTGGAGTTGTATTCATTTATAAGGTTAATACGGTGAACGCTATATTAATATTAATTAAAAGCTTTTGCTCCAAGTATTTGAAAATGGTCTTTTAGTCTTTATTACCATGATTATTGACTGTTTTTAGTTTGAGACATTATAATACTAAATGAAATTTTTTTTTTATATTTTTGTTGATTTATTTTATAGTAAAATATATATTCAACATTGAAACATATTAATATTCTTGAACACTTTATAATTAACAGGGCAACCATTTGAGATACTTCCAACAATTTCTTTTTCTTCTTCTTTTTTTCCCCCCAATTTGTGGGATCTTATAGCCATTTGCACTAACATAAGGTTAGTGTTTGTTTGGAAGGACCCTTTGGTTTTGAATGTGCAGAATTTTAGATTCCATCCTTCGGAGAATAGTACTTTGAATTGGATCTTCATAGTCGACTCACCTATAGATAGGCAATAATCAAGAAAGTGGATAGTAAAGAGCTTAAGAAATGTTATACCTACTATTGAAGTTGCTGCTATTGAATCAATTCTACTACCCATACAAGAGAAAAAAGATATTCTTATTTGGCCTCACAAAAGGGATGGAACTTAGTCAGTAAAAACCGGGTATCATTGTCAATGGATTAAATCTAGAGCCTAACATTTGATGGATGGAGATTCCAGTTTCTTGTAGGAAAATATTAAGGTTTAGAAGATCATTTGGTCAATAGATGTAGCTCCTAAAATCAAGCATCATTTATGGAAATCTTGTCACAATAGTTTGCCTACAAATAATAATCTTGTGTGGAAGAAGTGTAAGCAATCAACATGTTGCAGCTTTTGTGATGAAGTAGAGACTATTAGACCCTTGCATTTTGGTTGTCTTTGGGTTAGAGATGCTTGGAATCAACTGTTTAGAGTGCGATGTGAGAATTTGCAAGCATACTCCTTTGTTTCCAAGCCCATCATTTAGGTGCTAAGTGTTACACAATTGCATCCTTAAACTTTTTCAAACTAGAAAATATCATTGTCACACAAAAACCCGTTTCCTTTGCCTTGTTATCATAGAGTGGAAATTTATTTCTATTCCTAACAATTTCATCATTCTCACTTCCTTTCCCTAGTTGTATTTCAGAATCATCAATGACCCCAACTTCACTATAATCGGTCTCTTTACTCATGCAATTATCTTCTCTAATGGATATAATCAAAGTCATCCTCTCTGGTGACAATTAACTGATACATATTATCATATCAACCTCCTTACTTCTAACAGATCCATCCCCAACTGACTTAAGAGTTCTCAAAACTTTCATGAGCTCCTTATCTAACTTATCCTCACCACTAAGACACTTGATATAATCATCATCATCATCCTCACCGTAGTTTTCTTCCTCTATAACACTGCTACTTTTCCTAAAAGACTTCTTGAAGCATCTATTAGCAATTAGCTATCAATATTATCATAAATACGAAAATGACTAACTAAACTCATAATGTCGAAGTTGTCAAGATTAATCTAAGCCCATATACCATTGTTGTCCCAAGAAACCTATAGTTGACAACTTCTATATCACTGCTCCCAATACTTCATATTAAATCTCTAATATATTTATGACAAAACTCACTAAACTAAATGATGATACTGCCTTCACAAGGCAGTATAGCTACTACCCTCACAAGGCATGTCATACTACTTGAACAATACATTGAAAAACACAACAAGGAACTTCTCACCCATTTGCAAACTTGAAAGCATAGTCAAGTGAGTTTAACCATCGTCTCTATGAATTCATGTACCTAATACTTTAAAAAAAAAAAATAGCACATCAATCGCCTTTAAAAAGTGGAAAATGTCAATTGAAAGTCTACCTTAACTTTAGAAATGGAAAAAGTCCAAATTGTCTTTAGCATTTCTAAACATCTGTAAAGATAGCATCAATATTTGATTATATAATTGTTATCAAAATATATTTTTTAAATAAAAAAACAACTTTATCATCAAGTAATTTCATGCAAAAACAAAGGAGTGTCATCAAAATCATCAAGTAACAATAATACAAAATCATCTACTTAATATAATTGCAAAATACAATTGTTATTATGTGTCTCAATTCTTAAAAATTCCAATAATTTACAGTAGTGTTTAACTCTTCCAACTAAATTGCATCATTTTAAATCAAAGCAAACCACTTCAAGCAAAAGTCTTAATAGGTAAGGTTATTTGTATATATTATACTTAATTTCCTAAAAATATCAACTAGTCTAACCTTAAAGCAAAAGCATTAATTCATCTTAGTAATTAATTCTCTTTTGAAATAGGTGGAAAATTATTTAAATTTGCTTATCATAAGAGATGATATACTGTAAAATCCAAAATTTTAAAATTTTAAAAGGGAGAAAGAAGAAAACATTAAAGGATTTTATGACTTGGTATTGACTAATGACAGTGAGGGCACTTTAGTCAATAGAAAGTTTAGGAAACCCCATCCACCCTCCACCTCGCCCCCTAAAATGTTCTCTTATACAAAGATTAAAAAACCATAAAGCTTATCTCTAATCGTACCCTTTTCTTCTATTCCCTAAACCTAACTCTCAAATCACAACGAAGTCTTATGATCAAAGTCAAATTTTCTAATCAAAAGGTGTAGGATTTCACTAAACTAAGGGATTGTGGTGAGTTCCTAATCTTTTCTCTTTTGCAAAACGCTTATCATAAGTTATTTTAGATTTATTTGAAGAATTAAAATTTATTAAAATTATTTGGAGATTTCAATAATTTATTTTGGAGATTTTAGTATTTATTTACACTTAATATGTCAATAGAGAATAAGGACACATGATAGGTTATAATACCTAGGTTCTTGGGCGTTATATTTAAAGTGGTATCAAAGTTTAGGATAAATAATCCTTAGATTAGTAAGTTTTAGATCTTTAGAATGGTGAGATATAAAAAGTGTGGGTAAATGAAGGGATAAGCTTAGATCTCTAAGAGTAGTTCTTTTTAAAGGTTATTGGAGCGGATTGTTGTAGTTTAGCTTATTATCTTCCTCATCGCTTATATTGTAATGTCTTTTGCCTACTTATCGTTTAGTTTCAAATTTCATTTTATGCATCATATCCATTTCCTTTAAATACCTGTCTCTCTTTATTGTTCCCCTCTTAATCTTTTCATATTTTTCTATAGCTTATCTAGGTGTGTGATGAGAGAAGAATTAGATTGGTGTGATGACAAAGAAGTAGGAATTCGTGTAGCTAGTCCTCTTAATATGCTCATTAAGACATGTAAAATACTTAGTTAAGGATTAAGCATAAAAGACTTAGCTTATAACAAGGATAGAGGAACAATTTATCGATATGATATCCAAATACATTTATAAGCACTTCGATAACTAAGACTCAATAATGTAAACTAAATTCATATTCGATCGTGTAAATCCATAAACAATAGGAAAATAACAAAAAACTTTGACCCTTATAAAGGACTAAGAATCCATTGCTAATATTAAATAAAAAGGCATAATCATTTAGTGAATCCAAAAGATTCGATAGGCTCAAATAATAGATCAAAATGCCTCAAGTCAATCAAAATACCTTCTGGCTTGATCAAAATGTATGATACAACTAAAGCTTGAGAACATAAATACTAAATTTTATATTAAGGCAAAATAAGAAATTGCTTCACTAAATTACCTATAGTTGGCAATAACGCCTAAAAAAAGGTTCAATATGTATACAAATTCAAGACTGATGATTATAGTGACAAATGAAGTAAAAGGTTAAAATATGATTTGGTGTTCTTATATACATTGGTGCATACGCACATAAATTAGGGTTAATGAGTCGTCCTTCTTTCATCATGAGTCAAAGTCATGTCTAATCTATCAATATTGCCAACTATGTTGGTGTGTCATGTTGAGTCTAGTCTTATGGGTCAACTTGAGTTTTCAATCTCATCTTGATCAAGTTGGTCATGTATGTTACTCATTTACCCTATATTTATGTGTATGAGTACTAAGATGTATAATATTGGAACTCCTTAGCATTAAAAGAATTAAATAATAATATATATATAACGATAACTAAACATTAATGCTTGGTATGAATATAACAAGAAATTCTTACGATAAATAACAAGTAGATTAACAGTATATAGCGAGCTTTGAGGAGAGTAAATAATAAATAATTATAACTTCAGTTACGGTGATAGTAATGATGATGATGATGATGATAATAATAACAAAGCGATAACGTAAAGAAGTAACAATGAAAAACGAAGTAAGATAAAGTCCAACAAACCTATCGAATCATTTAATGATTCAAAATACATGATCAATCTTAAAAGACGTAAAAGCAATAACAGTAAATGAATTGACTATAATATAATCCACAAAAGCAATAATTAAATTGATATGACTTACCTAATCAAAAGTGTGTATGCGTAAGAATAATAATAATAGTAGAATAAAACTTCCTTTTATACTCTATTAATGAGATGGGGACAAGCGAAATACACGAGTGGTTGAGAAGTGAAGTACAAAAATAGTAAAAAGTAAGGAGACAAGAGAACTCTGGAAGTAGAATGATGGATGTTAGTTAGTGAGTAAAAGTTAGAACAAAGCATGGAAGTGTGTACTTCTTACTCAGGAGCTATATTATTGTCTAAAGCTTTGTAAGGACAAGAAGGTAACCCCTTAATGTTATATGATGTTTTTAAATTGATAGAAGTTAATGGCTGATATGGGAAGTGACGTTAAAAAAGGGGGTATGATGATTGAGGTACATTCTACAGATAAATTGGTGGGGAGATTGACATTGGAAGTGTAGGAAATGTGTGGATGTTAGGTTGTTAAGGTAAGATTTGATAGTGATATGATCGACTTATGAACAAATAAAAAAGTGAAATAAACAAAGGAGTACTTAAATGGCATGGAGACTAGAGGTAGAGGCTATACATTAATCAAAAGAGCCAAGAAGTCAGTATGATAGAAGTAACTATAAGTCTACAAACTAAGGAACTGTAAAAGAGTGTTATTAGGCAGATAGAAGAAACCTCAAGTGAAGCTGTAAAGACTTGAGTAACTTCGTGGATAGGGTTAGAATTCAATTTGGTAATAGATAGAAAGATTTTTGCTAACTAAATGAAAGAAGGCAGATATAAATGCTTAACATAAGAAGGAAGAGAAGTAGCTAATGACTAGAACTGCAATTGAACTTGATGAAAGAAGTATGAAAGGGTCGATGTTATAAGAATAAAAAGAAATAAATAGCATACAAAGTTGTTTTAGGATCCATGAGTAAACTTTTAAGGACGAAATATCTATTGTGGGGGCGAGGGTGTAAAACTCAGAATTTTTAAATTTTAAAAGGGGAGAAATAAGAAAATATTAAAGGATCTTATGGCTTGGTATGCTTGTTCTTAACTAATGTTTGTGAGGGCATTTTAGTCAATAGAAAGTTTAGGAAACCCTATCATTTCTCTTAGTACAAAGATTAAAAATCCATAAACCCTATCTTTAACCCTTTTTTTTTTCTCTTCCCTAACCTTAACCCTCTTTTTCTCTCTTTTGCAAAACCCTGAGCATAACTCTCTCAAATGAAAACTAAGTATGATGATCATAATTAGATTAGCTAGTTTAAAGGTTTAGGATTTTGCTATAGAACGAAGAAAATGCAAAAGAACTAAGAAAATGTGAACAAACTAAAGGATTATGGTGAGTTCCAAATCTTTTCTCTTAGAATTTTGTTTTTCCAAAGGAAGGTGTTAAACCCTAAGAGAAAATTTTTCTTTTGTAATGTTAGGGGCGCTATTCGTGTGTTAGAGTTATTTGATTTAACAACAAGTATAATTACCTTTGGTTTCGTTTTACATTGGTTTTGTAGCCTAAATTAGGATGGGGTTGATATTGGTGTATCAAGGATTATCGTATTGATTTTGGAATGTTGTGACTAAGGGTAAGGGCTTGATCTAATTGTGAAGCATGGTGGAGAGAATTGATGAATTGCTGGAGCATGTGATATTGTTGGAAGTGTTAAGAATGGTGTTTGGGGAGAAAGAAATTGATTTAAGGGAAACACGACCAAAGACCATGAGCGTGGTCATGACCATGGTCTTCTTAGGAATGTCACAATGGGTTTTGGGCATGGAGAAGGAGAGGAAATTTTTGAATGAGAGAATCACGGTCAAGGTCTACAACCATGATCCAAACCATGTACTTTCTATAATGTAAGAAAAGGAACTATGACCAAGGTCTATGGTTATGATTCCTAGCCATGAACTTCTACCTATTTTTATTCCTTCCTTTCCTTGTTTCCTAGCCTTTTAATTGTAATATAAACTTCCTTACAAGTGTAAATTGATTTTGAAAACTTAAATAACAATCATTTGAACTCAAGACTCAAGTTGGAAATAGGAAAACCAAGTTAGGACATGAAAAGAAATCTTAGAAGGCAGTTTCTAAATATTGTCTTTTATATTGTATACAAGGTGTTGACCTTGGATGTACTCTTGATATAAATACAAGCGATGGTATTAGTTATTCTTCGAATCCAAGTACGAGACACATGTATGATTATTGTGCTTGTTTAAAACAGTTGTTCAATCGGAATTAACTAAAACTCGAACTTATTAATTGTGTGTTGTTTATGCTTGTTTCGCTTCAACTTGCCCTTGGTAAGGTCTAAGAGGGTTAGTAAGGCATCTAATGATTGTACACGACTCACCTTATGGGGGTTTTGTATTAAGACAACCCAACTAGATTTTAAGGAGGGTTATTTGAGTGATGGCAAGGAACCACTCCAATATTATCGTATGTATGCGTATGCGTACGTGTATATATAAATATATTGTGTACATAGGAGTCATGAGTTACTCCAAGTCTTAAGGTGCTAAGACTGTGTTGTTTGCTACCTAATAAATAAGACAATTAAGATGTGCTTAGTGCATTAGTTTATCTTTGCATGCATGTGAATTCTAGCTATGTATGACAAGCGCATGTCCATTTAATGTTTTGTACTAGGCTTTAACTCACCACGTTTTAATTTTAGGGTACAAGTACTTGAGTGGATGTTACAAAATTAGATAAACTTGGATTCAGTTGCCAAGTTTACCAAGATGGGGAGTGGCAACTAGAGTTTCTATTATGGAAATAACTTGAGTTAGGACAGTTATAGTTTATTTTACAATTAGTAAAATTCTTGTTTATAGTTTTATAAATTTTAATCATAAGTTATTTTAGATTTATTTGAAGAATTAAAATTTATTAAATTATTTGGAGATTTTAGTATTTATTTATGTCTATTCTAAACAATAGGAATCATGGGTTTTAAGGCATTATGTATATAAGGTATAGAAGTCAACTTTTAATTTTGATGTAAGTAATAAGAAGATTCAAAATTGAATATAATGAATAAGAGATTGAACTTATGTCCTTTAGTCTTACAAGCATTATCGTTAATCAGTTGAAATGGCTTATTTTCTCATAACTAACAAGAGGTGATAAAAGGAGAAAACATATAAAAGTATATTAATGGGAGATATGGATTCAACTAACAATATCCTGATTCTTCCAATTTAAGAGAACATCCAATAAAAACAATAATTAATCGACTTTCATGAAATTGTACCCTATGCAAGCCATGTTAGAGTCATATTTTTAGATTTAGGATCTTTTTCACTTGTTTTTTATTTTCTATTTATTTTTTATCATTCCAATTTGGGCTCTTTCCTATCTATAATCCTTGGTTTCATTTTGAGATTGCATTAGAACTTTTCTTTGGATCAATGTCACCTATCTTTAACTAGCATATGTCTCTGTCTTTAGATAAGATTTATGGATTCCTATGTACTTGTATTTCAAGGTGCTTTAATGAATAAAATTTAGTTTTCTGACACCCAAAAAATAAAAAATTCTTACACTCAATTGTAATTTAAAAGGAGGGTATGTGCAAATGTCAAACAATTAAGAGCTTTCCTTAGGTTATCAGGGTACAACAATAGTAAGATTTATCAAAGGCTATGCATCCATAGTCGTACCACTCACTTATATGCTACCAGAAGATGCATTTGAATGGAGTAATCAAGCATTAGATGCATTTGAATAGCTAAAGATAGCTTTTGTGCAAGCCTCAATTCCATTATTACTTGATTTTTTGAGGCAATTCATTGTTGAAATTAATGCTTCTAAGATTGGTATAGTGTTATTCTTTTACAAGAACAACATCCCATTGCTTATTTTAGCAAAAAATTTCCCTCACATATGTGGAAAGCTTCTACATATGTAAGGGAATTATATGCTATTGTGAAAGCTATAAAGAAATGGAGGCAGTACTTACTTGGGTTACAATTCATCATTAGGACAAATCATAAAAGTCCTAAAGAAATCATAACTCAAGTTATTCAAACCCCGGAACAACATAAATTCTTATCCAAGTTGATTGGATATGATTATACAGTGGTGTATAAAGCATGATTAGAGAATCAAGTAGTTGATTCATTATCTAGGCAGCTTGAGGAATCAACATGTTTTGCTATTTTGATGCATCTATTTACTTTTGTCAACAGATTAAAGTAGGAATATATTACTTTACCCTAGTTTTAGTAAATAATTGAAGAAATGCAAGGGTAAAGAATTAAAGTGGCATTTAACATGAAAACATAGGTTGTTATACTATGATACTGTGAGGTTATTTTTTGTGCCTCAATCTGAATCAATAGCTCAAATATTACAACAATATCATAGTTCTCCTACAGCTGGCAACTNCTGAATCAATAGCTCAAATATTACAACAATATCATAGTTCTCCTACAGCTGGCAACTTTGGCAAAGAGAAGAAATTCAAAAGAATTGCTTTTAATTTTTATGAGGATGGTGTGAGGAAGAGTATTGAAGATTTTGTCAAGAGTTGCCATATCTATCAACAAGTCAAGTATACTACCTCTCATCCTTTTGGCTTATTGGCTCCACTTCTTATACTAGAGAAGATTTGGGAAGACACTACAATGGATTTTATTACATGTCTTCTAAAGTCATAAGGATATACAATTATTTTGGTTGTAGTTAACAGGTAATCTAAGTACTGTCCCATGGGACCATTGGATTCTAATTTTACTTCAAGGTAAGTTGCTCAATTGTTCATGAATATGGTGGTGAAACTACATGGATTTCTTAAAACTATCACATCAAATAAGGGTCCTATTTTCGCGAGTCAATTTTGGAAAGAGTTATTTAAGATGAGTGGGACAACATTACATACATCTTCAACTTACCATCCTTAAATAGATGGTCAAACAGAATAGATGAATAGGGTGTTGCAATAGTATCTTAGATGTTTCACTGTGGATACACCATCACAGTGAGTGAAATTTTTGCCATGGGTAGAATTTACTTATAATACATCTACCTACACAACACCATTTGAGGTGGTTTATGGAAGACCTCCACCAACTCTTGTGACTTATGTTAAAGGAACAACAAAGATAGATGCAATGGAGTAAGAGTTATTATGAAGGGATGAGAAATTAAAGCAACTTAGAGAACATTTATCGAAAGCTCAAGATAGGATGAAATCTTATTATGACAAACATTGGACAGATGTCCAGTTTGAGGTTTAGGATATGGTGTTTATCAAGTTAAACATGTGAGAATTGAAATTGTTAGTAAAATAGATATTTGTTATGTTTGCTTTGCCGTTAATATTTGTTGTAGGTAAATGAAAACCTGATCAAAAGTAGTAAGGACCTACTAATCGATTGAATAGGAAGCCTGATGATCCGTCGGTGTTTGGAATTTAATCCTACAACTATGATAGTACAAGCGATCGATCACTAGATAAGAGATCACTAGGAAATTTACAACATCAATCAATTAGTAGATTGCTTGGCGATTAGTCGATAGCTTGAACCCAGAACTAGAACATTTTTTTATCATCTTGAAGTTTGGTGACACATTAAGATGACTGATAGGTGCCTTGATGATTAAAGAATCAAAATTTGACACTAAATATTTAATTTGCTCCCTATTGTTGCATTTATTGCTTATTCTTAAAGAGAATAAAAATTGTCACTAATACTCAATTTACCCCCATCTTGAGTATTAGCCTAACGTTCTTTAATTGGTATTAGAGTAAGTCTTTAATGATTTGCTTAATCGCATATTAAAGTAAAGATCATGACTTCTAATGCACTAGGTTTCTTAGATGGAGAAGTAATCGATAAGCCTCCTCTTCTAACCAGAACTAATTATCCTTATTTGAAATGTAAGATGACTATATTTCTTAAAGCTCAAAGTAGATTGCTATGAAAAATAGTTGATAAAGGACCTTTTAAAATTAAAGGCAAAAAAGAAAGAAGTTATATCGATAATGATTGGGAGTTACTTGACTTGAAAGATGTTGCTATTAATATTCTCTATTATGCTATAAATGAGAATAATTTTAATAGAGCTTGTACTTATAAAAGTGCCAAGGAAATATGGGATGAATTAAGAAATACATATGAAAGCAAAAGTAGAGTAAGAGACACCAAGATTAGTTAGTTATGAGGTTAATTTGAAAATTTCAAAATAAATCCAAATGAGATTATTGATGAAATGCTCAATAGGTTCATCGACATCATTAATCCTCTGAGTATTCTTGGTAAGTTAATTTCTAATCTTGAAATTAACTCTAAAATCCTTTAGTCTTTACCAAGGGATTGGGAAGCCAAAAGAACCACCATTTAGGAAGCTCATGACTTTAACTCAATGCTTAAGGAGCAACTTTTTGGAACCTTCAAGATGCACAAAATGGTGAAAAGACAAGGAGAGGATTCCAACAAGAAAACAATCACTCTAAAAGCAACAAAGAAAAGTACTAGTGAGGAAGGAAGTGAAAACAATGATGGGATTGCCATGAAGGTGAGAAAGTTCAAAAAATTCATGAAATTCAACAAGAAATTGAAGAAAGAGAAAGAGAGAAATGGAAACACCTCAAAGTTCATAAAGGAAAAAAAAGAGGAGTGGTCAAATGCTATAATTGTCAAAAATTAGGGTGTAACAACCCTATCGGAACTCCTTTTACCGAAGTATTATCCGCTTTAGCATAAAACTCCATAAGGTTTTATCCCCTGGTACATTAGCTTCCCAGGAGGTTATCCGTCTTGGGATTACTCCAGCCCAAGCACGCTTAACTTCAGAGTTTCAACATATTCGGAGCTATTACACCAAAAGGTGCCTTGATGATTAGAGTTCCTTCTCACAGCATATAAAGAGTATTACAATCCACCTTTCTTACGGAACTGACATCCTTGTCAATTTTGTTACATAAGTCCAAGACTACTACCAAGTAAGGACTTACCCTTCTGGCTAATAAAGTGCTCTAATACCACCTGTTGCAAATCGTAACCAAGAACAAACAAGGCCAGTCGCTGAATGGCTCCAAGTTTACAGAACGCTCGAAAAAGGGTTAATGGGGAAAGTGAAAAAAGAGTGATAATGATGAATGAAATAATAAGCAAAACCCACGAACAACTCCAAAGGATATGACGTACCAATGGAACTTTTGAAGACTCACGGCACAATTCGATATGATGCATGAATTAGTCCAATGAGATTACTCGTCACCTAACCTTACTTAAGGGAAAGGATAAGAGTGATACTGAAAGTAAACATAGTATTTATGCAACGAAGGAAAACACAAAGTGTATTAATGATAATTTGATACTTCATAACTACAAGTACAAAGGTATTTATACCCGTAAATTAAGGCAACTTGCCCAAAAGGGAAAAGACAAAAAAGACATTTCCTAAGGAAGCAATATATACAATATAAAAGAGTAAACATGAATATACAAAGAAAACAATCACTGGTGCTACAGATTCTACATATGATACTGTACACATGGCGAGGTTGCATTAGCGAGGTTGTTAAAAGATGCAAACAAAAAGTACAGACAACTTGCTTATCTGAGCAGGGATGGCTGGATTAGTTTAGATTCTCTTTCTCGACATCTTGGTAAGGGAGAAATCGAGTAAGTGTTTGGCTAAGTATTAATGTGGGTGAAGATTGGTAGTTATATTGACATTCTATCTATGAGAGAGTGGTAGTCATCCGGCATGGATTAAGGAGTGACTTAGCAAGGAAGTACTCAACTTTAGCAGGGGTTGGTTAGAACAGAAGGATTCATCATGCCAGTCCCTCTAATCCTTAGGCTCGGCTGCAGGTCAGAGGTCCAATAACTTAATTCCCATCATTTCCTCTAGGTTGTTTTGGATTTAAGATCAAATTCGAATGGTGTTCGCTCAATTCTTTGTCAGGATGATATGGACTGAGGTCGGCAATGTTGAAGGTGTCAGAAACCCCATAGTCCTTGGGCAATTCCAATCTATAGGCATTATCATTAATCTTCTAGAGGATTCTGAAGGGTCCATTAGCCCGTGCGGATAATTTGTTCTTCTTCTTACATGGAAACCATTCCTTGTTGAGGTGCAGTTACATCGAGTCTCTTGGCTAAAATTGCTTAGCCATCTTACCCTTAGTTTTCTCTCGCATTCTCCTAGTAACTTGGTTGATGTGCCGAGTGACCTTATCGTATATGTGCTGAAGAGATTGTACTCTAGCTAAGGCATTAAGGTCCTCTTGCATGGGTGCTGATACAAGGGCGTGGTCGAGGGGCAACTCGAGATTGAATCCATAGACTAACTCGAAGGGAGTTTGCTTAGTGGTGTCATGTACAGCTCGATTATAGGCGAACTCGACCATTGGTAGGCAAACATCCCAATCAGCTAAGTTCTTGCCTACTGTAGTTCGGAGCAGTGACCCCAAAGTACAATTAACGACCTCTGTTTAGCCATCAATTTGGGGGTGACATAAGGTACTAAAACGTAATTTGGTTCCTAGTCGATGCTACAGGGTTCTCCAGAAATAGCTCAAGAACTTCGAGTCTCTATTAGATACTACACTTCTCGACACGCTGTATATCTGCATAACCTTTTGTAAAAAAAGAGAAGCAATAGCTGAAGCGTTGTTAGTTTTGGTGCAGGGCACGAAGTGTGCCATCTTACTAAACTAATCTAAGACAACCATTACAGAATATTTGCCTCGGGCAGTTCGCGGTAGTTTGAGAACAAAGTCTATGCTCAGTTCAGTCCACGGCCTTGTTGGAACAAGTAAGGGCATTGCTTTCCCTTACTCGGCTTAGCCTCTTTGTACGCAGCACAACTTTCGACAACTCGATGCACATCTCTTTGCATTCTCAACCAAAAGAATCGGTCATTCAATGATTCACAAGTCTTCCTCTCTCCGAAGTGTTTAAAGAGTCCTCTGCTGTAGGCTTCCCTAATTAATAATTCCCGTAGGGAACAAGTCGATATGTACAGCTTCTCCCCTCGAAACAAGTAGCCATTCTCCACATAGTACTCGTCCACGGTTCTTCCATCTACACATTGCACAAGAATGGGTCCATAGTGTAGATTCTTGGAGTACTATTCTTTGATACTTGCAAACCTAAATAGCCTGGTCTACAGTTCTGATAAAAGCGCATGTCTCCTCTAAAGAGCATCTGTAACTATGTTGCTCTTTCCATGCTTGTACTTAATTACAAAATTGAATCCTTTAAGGAATTCAACCCATCTCGCTTATCACTTCAATAACTTGGTCTAACTTCGAAGGTACCTCAGGGATTTATAGTCAATATATATGACAAATTCTCTCAACAGTAAAAAATGTTGCTATACTTACATTGCTCAAATCAGTGCCAAAAGTTCGTTATCATACATAAAGTAGTTCAACTGCAGTCTTCGGAGCTTCTCACTGTGGAAGGCAATTAGTTAGCTTTCCTGCATTAAGATAGCACCTATTCTAATGCACAATGCGTCGTATTCCAACTCAAAAATTTTGTTGAAGTCAGGTAGTATTAACATTGGAATGAAGGTCAATCTTTCTTTTATGTCAGCAAAACTCTTCTCCTCCCTTTCTCCCTATCGGAAGTCAATGTTTTTCTTCATTAGTTCGGTAAGTAGTGTAGTAAGGGTGTTGAAATTCCTGATGAATCTTCTGTAAAACGAAACCAATCCATGGAAACTTCTAACATTGGCATAAGTAATGGGAGTCAGTCACTCAACAATTGCTTTGATCTTCCCATCATCGACTCTCAAGCTTTCTCTACTGACTACATAGCCCAAGAATACCGCTTCCTCCTAGCAAAAGCGATATTTCTTTAGATTGCCAAGTAGTTTCTCGGCATAGAGGATATCCAGGACTTCTTTAAGATATTCACAGTGACTTGGTATGTCGGCATTGTAGATTAGGATGTCGTTAAAGTATACCACAATACACTTCCCTATAAGATGTCTCAATATATGGTTCATTAGTCTCATGAAAGTGCTTAGGGCATTCGACAAGTCGAAGGGCATGACCATCCACTCGTAAAGTTCATGTTGAGTCTTGAACGCAGTCTTCTATTCGTCGCCTGGTCTTATGTAGATTTGATGGTAGCCAAATTTAAGATCAATCTTGCTAAAAATCTTGACTCTACTGAGTTCATCCAACATGTCTTCTAGCTTCAGGATTAGATACTTATATTTGATCGTGATATTATTCACAACTCGGTTGTTTATATACATCTGCTAGGTTCCATCCTTCTTTGGTATCAGAAGTGCAGGCACAACACAAGGGTTGAGACTCTCTCTTACATAGCGCCTCTCCAGTAACTCATTGACTTGGCGTTGGAGCTCAAAAGCCTACTCAAAATTCATCCGATAAGCTAGCTTATTCGACAGTATAGTGCCGAGTACTAAGTCAATGCAATGCTCTATGCCATGAGTTGGGGGCAACCCCTTAAGTAACTGTTTTGGGAATAGGTCAGTATATTCATCTAATAACTCCTTGATCTCCTAAGGAAGCTCACCCCGCTTCTTCATTTCCAACAGTCACCTGACCAACAATAGAGTTGGCTCATCAGCATTGATGGCCTCTCGGAGTTCAGCTTTACTCATCATCAAAGCCTTCTTCGATCTGCAAGCAAGTTTCGTCTGCAACTTGTAAACTTCTCTCAACAGCATCAGGTTCAATATGATCTTTTAGTCATCCTTTTTGAACATATATGTGTTCTTATAGCTGTCATAGATGACTCTCCTATCAAACAACCATAGCCTACCTAGTAATACATAGGAAGCACACATGGGTAATACATCGTAGAGAATTTAGTCAGAGTAGTTCCCAATAGTGATTGGTAGTAGTATTTATTGAGCAATATGTAATGATCCTTTCTCACTCAACCAGTGCAACTTATATGGCTTTAGGTGCGCAACAGTCGATAGCTTTAGTTTTGAGATAAGATCGGTTGATGCTACATTAGTGTAGCTTCCACTATTCACGATGAGGGCACACACCTGATCATTCACCTTACAGGTTATATGAAACAAATTTTCTCTTTACTCCTCCTTTAGTGAGGGTTCTATGTTCATAGTGCATCGAATAACCATGAGTAATTAGTCTAAGTCCTTGGCAAACACGTCTTCCTTAATTAGCTCTTTCTCGGCATTTTCTTTCTTAGTAAGAACCTCCTCCTCCTTAGGCTCCTCATCCGTACTCTCTACTTCTAGCTTTGGGATGTCTCCCTTAATGACCATCATTCGTAGGTTTAGGTACTAAGCAGTTAAATGTCCAAACCCTTGACACTTGAAGCACTTGATTTGGCTCGTCTTCCTACTAAACCCTTGCCCCTTCTCATAAGTTCGGGTTGGCACTTCACCATCAAGTTAGCCTTTTTGCTCGACTCTAACATTAACCTTCTGCTCGACTTGGTACTAGACTAAGCTCGGTGACTTGCCTGTCCAAGTCGACTAGTCAGTATTTTAGTCGTTACTCGGCTCCTTCTTTGCCTCTTTACTCACTGGGCAATCCTAACAGCTTCATCCATTGGGTCAAATCGTTGGAACTTCACAATATCTCAAATGTCTCCTCTCAACCTAGTAACAAATCTTAAGATTGTTCGGGTTGGTGGTTTCTCTACTTCACATCGTATCATTAGCATTTGGAATTCTTGAACATACTCATCAATAGTTCGGCCTCTTTGTCTCAATTCCTGAAGCCGAATGAAAGTATCTTGGAGATAAGATTCAGGCACAAACCTGTTTCTAAGCACTCTCTTCATCTCGGGCTAAGTGTTAATCTCTTGGTAGCCCTCTCGTCTTTTCATGGCTTGAAAATTCTTCTATCACATGGTGCCATATCCGGAGAACTCATCATTAACAGTCCTTACCTTCTCATAATCCTCATACTGATAATAATCAAACACACACTCCACCTTCTCTTCCCACTCCAAATACTCATCAGCATTTTTAAATCCATTGAAACTCGGAATCCGAAGCTTCACATGGTCAGATGCTCTAAAGACTCGTATACGCTCCTCTTCAAAATACCCTTCTTCTTCCTCTTTATCAAACTCTTTCAGGTCTACCCTTTACCTTACTAGTCCACCAACTCCTCCACCTCGAATGGGTCAAGTTAGGTTCTAACCTCTAACAGGTCGAGCAGCTTGTGAAGTGTTTTGCGCGGCCTTAGTGGGTCAGCAAGACAACGTATGAACGGCTCGGGTCAAATCTACTAAAAGGTTAGCTACCTCATCAAGTCTCTTATCAATGCTTTTGGGAGTTCCCTAAGACTATTGTCTATGGTAGACAACTCCACTATTATTGCCAGTACCAAAAACCATACTTGGGGCTGTCATCTTCCCTTACAGATTCAAAGCTCAAACAAACATTTTGGGAAATTAATAGTTAACAACACAACAACCAAATGAACACAGTAACTTACTCTATTTTACACACAAAAAACAGAGTATAATAGAACTACAAGAAGAACTAACTATAGCTTACACCAAACCTTTGCTCTGATACCAAGATGTTGTGAACCGTAACTAAGAATAGACAAAGTCGATCGTTAGATGGGTCTAAGCTTGTAGAAAGCTCGAAAAGGGTTAATGGGGAAAGTGCAAAAAGAGTGATAATGACGAATCAAATAGTAAGCAAAACCCACAAACAGCTCCAGAGGACATAACGCACTAATGGAACTTCCAAAGACTTATAGCACAATTCAATATGATGCACGAACTGGTCCTATGAGGTTATTCGCTACCTAATCTTGCTTAAGGGAAAGAATAAAAGTGATGCCGAGAGTAAACAGAGTGTTTACGCAAGGAAGAAAAACACAAAAGTGTATTAATGATAATCTGATGCTTTACAGTTACAAGTACAAAGGTATTTATACCCGTAAGTTAGAGTAACTTGTCTAAAAGGGAAAAGACAAAAAGGACATTTCCTAAGGAAGCAATGTATATGATACAAAAGGGTAAAAATGAATATACAAGGAAAATAATCATTGGTGTTACAGATTCTACATATGATGCTGTACACATGGCGATGCTGCATTGGCAAGATTGTTAGAAGATGCGAACAAAATGTACGAACAGCATGCTTATCTAAGCAAGGATGGTTGGATCAGTCTGGATTCTCTTTCTCAGCATTTCGGCAAGGGAGAAACTAAGTAAGTGCTTGGCTAGGTACTAATGCGGGTGAAGATTGGCAGTTATCTTAGCATTATATCTGCAAAAGAGTGGTAGTCATCCGGTACGAATTAAGGAGTAACTCAACAAGCAAGTACTTGACCTCGGTGGGGGTTGGTTGGAGTAGAAAGATTCGTCATACCAGTCCCTTTAGTCCTCGGGCTTGGCTGTAGGTCATAGATCCAGTAGCCTGATTCCCATCACCACTTGTAATGACCTGGTTGGAACTCTTCCCACCGACCTATTATCCACTTTGGCATGAAACGCTGCTTAGTTTTGTCCCTTGATGTAGCAGCTTCCCAGAAGGTTACCCATCTTGGGATTGCTCCAGCCTGAGCATGCTTAACTCCAGAGTTTCGACGTACTTCAAGCTGCTACACTAAAAGATGTCTCGATTATTAGAGTTCCTTCTCTTAGCATGTAAGGAGTATTACACAGGGTACATCTAACAATATTGCCATTACTTAAGAAGGTTGACAATGAGTCCAGGAAGAAAGCAATGGTAGCCACTTGAAGTGATAGTGATTCAAATAACTCCAACGAGGTAACTTGCTTCGTAGCAATTGATGTTAAGGTATGTTCCACATCACAATCCTCTTATGATGAATTGATAGATATGTATGATGAATTGTTGAAGGATTTTATTAAAGTTTAAAAGAAAAACAAAGTATTAAAACAAATGATGAATGAAGTTGGTGATGAATTTGATGTAATAAAGAGTGAATACAATAAAGTTTAGATGCAAAAGAAAGCTTAGAAGAAGATAATAAATGCTTGAGAATGGAAGTTGATAAGTTGAAAGAGAAAAATGACAAATTAAGCACTAAAAATAATAAATTAGTTGAAGAGAATAGCAAGTTAAAGGAAGAAAATTACTCTCTTAAAAAGAAAATTGAAAGTTTAGAGTAAGAGCATAATGATGATGATTGCATGGTAGATAAACTAGGAAGATTAGAAATCGAGAATGCAATCCTAAAGTCTAACCTAGATGATTCAAAGAAAACTGTAACCAAATTTGTGAATGGGGAAAAGAATTTAGATAAGCTCCTTGGCTCTCAAAAGCAAGGTTTAAAGAAAATTGAAATTGGCTATAGTAGAGAAAGTATTTACAAGTCCTTTAAGAGTTACTTTGTAAAGGCTTCTAATAAGACTTGTAGCTATTGTGGTAGATGTGGTCATATTGCACATTCATGTGCAATACGATGTAATCTCTCTTTAAATCATAGAGGCAAGATGATTTGGATCCCTAAGGGATAAGCTTACATAATAGTAACTAATCCCAAAGGACCTAAACTAAAATGGGTACCAAAGGAGTAACCTTTTGTTTTGTAGGAATCTTTAAGGAGAAATAACAAATGGATCTTGGATAGTGATTGCTCAAGACATATGATGAAGGATGCATCCAAGTTCTCATCCTTAGACTTAAAGGACGGAGGAAGCGTTACCCTTGCAGACAATAAGAAGGCACATGTTATTGGAGAAGGTAACCTTATAATTAATAATGATCTTACGATTAAGCATGTGTTGCTAGTAGATAACTTGAAACACAATTTACTTAGTATTAGTCAATTTTGTGACATTAGATATAAAGTAACGTTTCATGCATCAAAGTGTTCTATTGAAAACATCAACAATGATCAAATCCATTTTAAGGGGTATAGACAAGGAAATATTTACAAAACTGATTTTAGCAAGTTTCAAATTCTCTTAAAACTTATCTATCTGTTCAAAATAATGACGGTTATGGCATAGAAAGTTGGGCATGCTAGTATGGATATCTTATCAAAACTAACTAGAAAGGACCTTGTAAAGGGTCTATCAAAGATTAGTTTTGACAAAGATAGAATATGTTAAGCATATTAACATGGCAAACAAACCAAATTATCTTTTAAATCAAAGGATGTCATCTCAACTTTTAAGCCACTTTAACTATTACACATGGATTTATTTGGTCCAACTCAAACTTTAAGTTTAGGTGGCTAAAGATATACCTTGGTCATAGTTGATGATTTCACTAAATATACTTAGATTTTCTTCCTTACAAGTAAAGACAAATCATACCATGTGTTCTTAAAAAATTGCAAGAAGGTTCAAAATGAAAAAGGTCTTTCAATTGTCTCTATTAGAAGTTATCATGGGGGAGAGTTTTATGATAAAAATGACATAAAACTTACCTTTTCGATATTGAGAACTTTGCAACAAAATGGAGTTCACCGAAAGGAAAAATAGGACACTCATAGAGATGTCAAGAACAATGCTTTGTGAAAACAATTTACTTAAGTATTTTTGGGCTAAGGCGATGTGATAGGGACTATAGGCTAATGACTTGCTCCTGAGCTTAATGACTCGCCAATATTCGTCGAGTTGTTATAGAGTTGTTGAGCTCTAAAGAACAATGTACTCTTTACCTCGACCTATTGAGGTACTTTATTCTGATCTCTCTTTGTCTCATTTTAGAGACCCCTGAAGTAGCCAACTTGTTACCAAGCCTACCTCTTATTGCCAAACCAGTCCAAGGCCAAGCATTGAATCTGCATATTGCCAAGCTAACATACATGCGAGGCCAAGCTACCCCATTTTCAAGCCTAATAGCTGAGGGTGAATAGAGGAATGACCATATACTAGACTAACCCTTCCTAAGCCCTAAACAACCGAGCTATTGTACAGCCGACCTGACCTACTCTGTTTAGAATGAACTTTGCTTAACATACAGCATCATCTAGACCATAGAATGGATAATTGACATGCATCCCATTATTCAAACATTCGTACTCTCCTTTTTGTAACTGAATATCCTTTTTGTCTATTTACAACTTTACCCTTATAATTGATTCCCCTTTCCTTTTTCTATTAGGAATCTTTTTTTGTAATTTATGTATACCTAGGAATTGCCCTAATTAAGCCATATAAATACTCGAAGCATGTAATAGCAAAGTAACATATTGAATTTCATACATATTTTCCTTGTGAGCTAAGTGTCCCTTGCTTACTTTTGTTTACTCTTATCTAGTTCATTGTAAGCATGGATTAGTGACTAGTGCCCTTTGGCCATACTTATGCATAATATTAAGTGGAACTTAAACTCGTGTGAGGTATTAGTGCATCATATCTACCATCAATACACGAGGACCCCTACTCAACGTTCGACTACCATTTATCCTTTGAATAATCTTATGGTTTAGACCCACCCTCTTTTGGCTCCCGTAATATTGGTAGCCATGTGTCACCCCTTCTTAGCTATCAGTATTATCTTAGTATCAAAGCTTGGCTACATTCAAACAAGTTTCTATTACTTTGTACTTTGAGTAACTTGTTACAGAGTGTTGTAGAAATCTCCTGTTGTTATTGTGAGGGTTTAAAGAAGCGTTTAGTGTTAAAGAAATTTAGTGCTCTGTTTTCCCCTGTTTCTTGTTCATAAAATAAAGTATAAGTGTTTGATTGGTTTATCATGTGTGGTTGTAATAGCTGTTGGTGTGTTAAGTATATTTTTTATTGTTGTTATTCGTAGAAAGAATTTTGAGTTGTTTTTTAGCTGTTAATCTATTGTAATAGACAATAATGTTCAACTATAGTGTTCAAGGAACCTTAGATAACTAAGAGAGTGGTGCTTATAATGGCCAAGGCCAATAAGGAAGTTTCATGCCCCAATCTACGGATGAACGACTGGATAAGCTTACTGACTTGGTGACTAGCTTAGTGATTGCCATAAACGAAGATAGGTAATGAGCTTGAAATGATCCCTATAGAGGCCGAGTCAATGAGCTACTCGAGAGAAGCAATGGTAGATACGATCGAGCTAATGCCCTAGTTTGACTACCCAGAGTTAGAGGACTAGACAGAGTTGCTTAACACAAACTAGCGTTAGATAAGATTGAAGAAGAGGATGAGGAGGAAGAGTATTACGAACCTGAGAAGAGGAATATCTGAGCTCCTAGAGTAGAAGTATTGAAAATGCATATCCCTAGTTTTTCTAAGAGTAGTAATGCTGAGAACTACTTAGACGGAGTAGATAAGATTAAGAAGTATTTTGAGTGCCATGAAGTGCTTAATAATGCGAAGGTCAGACTTGCTATGTTGGAATTTACTAGTTATGCCACCCTATGGTGGAAGAATCTATAAGCCACTTAACCAAGAGAAGGAGAACATGAAGTTAAGAATTAGGATGAAATGAAAAGAGTCATGAGAAGAAGGTTTGTCCCAAACTATTATTTACGAGACACATTTAAGAGGTTACAAGAGTTGAGGTAAGGAGGATCAAGTGTTGATGCGTATGTGAAGGAATTCCAAATGTTAATGATCTATTACAAAGTTATTGAGCTCGAAGACCGAACTGTATCCCGATTCATTAATGGGTTAAAGTATGAGATTGGAGATATTCTAGAAACTATGGATATTGGTACACATGATGACATGCAGAGCTACCTAAAGAATTAAGAGGCGCCAAATAGGAAGATTCCAAATTCCTATTAGTCGACTTACCCTTAGCCAAGTTATTCCGAACAAACTTATATGATTGAAACCAAGTAAAATTGCTAATATCCTACTTGCTCTAAGTACCTAAGCAAAGGAAAAGGATATCCCTAAGAAGTTTGAAAAAGGATAAAGCTCTTGTTAAAAGATGAGTGAGATCAAGTGCAATAAGTGTCAAGGGTTTAAATACATGGCCGCACAATGTTTAAACAGACGAGTGATGGTGATCAAGGGAGAGATGCCAACCATTAAGGTTGATAATACTAATGAGAAGATTGAGGAGCCTAAAGAATTCAGACGTACAGAACAATCCCAAGAGGAGGAGATCATTTATAGCGAAGAAGCTAATTTTATGCCTGCAACCAAAGTATTGAGGAGATTAATGAGTGTGAGTCCTATGCTGGAGGATAAGCAATGGGGGAATTTGTTTCACATTGGCTGTAAGGTGAATGGGTCGTTGTGTGCATTAATTATTAAAAATGGCAGCTACACTAATGCAGCATCTATTTTCATGGTCCAGCAATTGAAGTTGTTGACCTCACCCCACCCCAAACCATACAAACTACGTTAGCTCAATGTTAAAGGAGCCTTATAGGTGACTAAGCAAGTTACTTTTCTAATCTCTATTGGAAACTACCAAGACAAAGTACTCTATGATGTATTGCCTATGAGTATATCCCATATCTTACTTAGTAGACCATGGATGTTTGATAAGAAGATCATGTATGATGGTAGGAAGAACACCTGCTCATTAGAGCATGAAGAGAGGAAGGTAAAGTAAAGCCTTACGATAGTCGAATAGGTTAAGACCATGCAAACTCATTTGAGTTGAGTGCTAAGAAAGGAGGTTTTGGTAATAACAAGAGCCAAGCTAAAGAAGGACATGAAGCTTGAAGAGCTAACCTATCTATTAGTCAAGAGGTCACTTGAGATGAGAGGATTAAATGAGGAACTATTGCCTATTGACATGAAGTCCTTACCAGATGAGTTTGCCAACCTATTCCTAAGTGAACTACCAGAAGATTTACTTCCCATCCGAGCCATTGAGCATGCAATAGACTTACAACTAGGAGCTACACTACCAAATAAGCCTACCTACAGACCGAATCTTGAACAAGTTGTCGAGTTGTAGAGATAGGTAGATGAACTAATGAAGAGAGGGTATGTTCGAGAATCTAAGCCCATGTACTATGCTAGTTTTGCTAGTGTCATAGAAAGATGGGTCATGGAGGATGTGTATAGATAGCCAAGCTATCAATCGTATCACATCAAGTACAGGTATCCTATAGTAAGCCTTAATGACATGCTCGATGAGTTGAATGGAGCAAGAATATTCTCCAAGATTGATCTCAAATCTGAACACCATCAAATTCAAATGTGAGAGGGAAATGAGTGGAAGATCGCTTTTAAGACCCGCCATGGATTGTATAAATGGCTTATGATGTCATTTGGCTTGTCAAATGCCCCGAGCATATTCATGAGACTAATGAACCATGTGCTCTAAGTACTCATTGGAAAGTTTTTTGTTGTTTATTTCGATTATATTCTTGTCTATAGTCCTGATTTGCAGACTTACTATAAGTACCTCTAAACAGTATTCTCAAAACTTCAAGTTGAGAAGCTTTATGCCAACTTGAAGAAATATGAATTCTTCCGACCTGAAGTAATCTTTTGGGGATTTGTTGTGAGTGGTGGTGGAATATGAGTTGATGATGAGAAACTAAGGGTGATTACTAATTAGCCTATGCCAACCTGCTTTGCCGACGTGTGAAGATTCTACAACTTAGCATCATTCTACTGCCAATTTATAAGAAATTTTAGTATAATTGTAGCCCTACTCATTGACCTATTGAAGAAAAATGTTGAGTTCAATTGGGGAGAGAAGGAATAGAAGAGTTTTGAAGAAGTGAAGGAGAAATTGGCTACCTCCTTTGTCTTAGCTCTATCAAGCTTTGACAAAGTATTTGAAGTAAAGTGTGACACATCTAGACTAGGCATAGAAGCAGTGTTGATGCAAGAGGGCTGACCTATTGTCTATTTCAGTAAGAAGCTTAAAGGAGTTACACTTAACTACTCTGTATATAATAAGGAGTTTTACTCCTTGATTCAAGCTCTGACTATCTGGCAACATTATTTGTCACCCAAAGAATTTGTGATCTACACTAATCATGAATCTTTGAGATATCTAAAGAGCCAACCTAAGTTGTTTCGAAGATAAACCAAGTGAGTTAAATTTATGAAGGGATTTTCCTACGTTGTCAAATGTAAGAATGACAAGAACAATGTAGTGGCTGATATCCTATCAAGATGGCATTCCCTCTTAACCAAACTACAAACCAATTACTTGGATTTTCTGTGATCAAAGACTTATATGGTAAGGACTTGCACTTTAGCCCAATCTATGCCAGATATAAAGACGGCTGAATACTTAATGACTATCATAGGGAAGACGGATACTTGTTCAAGAAGAGGAGACTGTATATCTTGACATATTCTATGCGAGAATTAGTAATATGTGAGGCGCATAGTAGAGGATTATTTAGGCATTTTGGTAAGCACCATACTTATGAGATACTAACCTCTAGATTCTTTTGGCTAAGGATAATGAGAGATGTCCAAGCCATACTGGAAAGATATGTTACTTGCAAAAAGGCTAAGAGCCGAACCGAGTAAGGGCAACATTTACCTTTGTCGATCTCGACCAAAACATGGTCTAAGCTGAGTATGGACTTTATGTTAAGATTGCCAAGGACGTTCCGAGGAAAGGACTCCATCATGGTGATTGTCGACCGATTTCGCAAGATGGCACACTTCGTGCCCTATTATAAAACTAATGACACTTCAACTATCTCTTTTCCTTTCTTGCAAGAGATCGTCAGCTCCATGGAATGTATAAGACCATTGTTTTAGATTGAGACTCGAAATTCATGAGCTACTTTTAGAGGACATTATAGAAGAGAATGGGAAATAAATTGTTATTTAGCATGCCCTACCATCCATAGATTGATAGATAGACCAAGGCTATCAACAGAACTATAGGAACTTTGCTTCAAGTTGCTATTGGTCAAAACATGATTAATTGGGATCTATGCCTGCTCATAATTGAGTTCGCCTATAATAGGACCACCTATGGTATCATGAGCATGTCACCATTTGAGATTGCCTATGGATTCAACCTTGAACGTCCATTGGACCAAATACCCCTTCCAAGCTAAAATGAAGATCAATCAGCTATAGAAAGATCTAAGGCCATCAAGGTAATGCACTAAACAGTCATAAGACATCTAAGTCGAGTTGCCACTAAGCTTGAGAGGCGAGGTAGGAAAGAGAATTTCAGCCTAGTGATTTGGTCTAGATCCACGTTAAAAAAGATTGATTCCAAGTTTGAGGAAGAGCAAGTTATCTCCTAAAGCCGATGGATCGTTTAATGTGCCTGAAAAGATCAACACCAATGCTTACCAGATTGAATTGCTAGAAGATTATGGAGTCTTAGATTCCTTCAACATTACCGACCTCCATCTGTATGTTCTTAAGGATGATCAATAAGAAGCAAAGCTAAATTTGATCCCAAATCTCAAATAGCCCGAAGGGGATGATAGGGACCATGGGACAATCACTTACTCTTGAATTCGAGGACTCGCCAATATGATTCGCCGAGTTGTCCTAGGGGAGTTGAACTCTGAAGAACAATGCACTCTCCACCTCGGCTTATTGAGGTACTCTATTTCAATCTCTCTCTATCTCATTTCGGAGACCCTCGGGGTGGCCAACCTGTTATAGAGCTGACCTCTTATTGCTATACCAGTCTAAGGCTAAGTGCTAAATTTGCATATTACTGAGTTGACATACATCCAAGGTTGAGCTGCCCCATTTCCAAGCCTAGCAACTAAGGTCAATCAAAAGAATGGCTGTATACTAGACCAACCCTTCCCAAGCATTGAACAGCCAAGCTTCCGTACAGTCAACCTGACCTATTTTATTTAGAATCAAATCTCCTCGACATACAACATCATCTAAACCACATAATAGACAATTGACATGCGTCCCATTATTCTAACATCCATATTATCCTTTTTGTCACCGAATATCCTTTTTGTATGTTTATAACTTTACCTTTATAATTTATTCCCCTTTCCTTTTTCTAGTAGGAATCCTTTTTGTAATTTACGTATACCTAAGACTTGCCTTAATTAGACCATATAAATATTTGAAACACGTAATAGTCACAAGTAACATATTGAATTTCAAACATATTTTCCTTGTAAGCTAAGTATCCCTTGCTTACTTTCATTTACTCTTATCTAGTTCATTATGAGCGTAGATTAGTAGCGAGTGCCCTTTAGCCATACTTATACGTAATATTAGGTGCGACCTGAGCTCATGTGAGGCATTGGTGTGTCATATCCACCTTCAGTGCACGAGGACCCTTGCTCAACCTTTGACTACAATTTATCCTTTAGACCATCTTGTGGTTTGGACCTACCATCTTTTGGCTCGTGTGATATCGGTAGCCATGTGTCACCCCTTCCTAGCTATCCATATTATGGTGAATACCACTTGTTACATATCAAACCATGTTTTAATAAGGCTAATAAGAAAACCCCTTATGAGCTTTAGAGAGGCAAAAGACCTAACATTTCCTATTTTCATTCATTTGGTACCAAGTGCTTTATGCTAAACAATGGCAAAGATCAATTAGGTAAGTTTGATTCTAAATCCAATGAAGCTATATTTCTTGGCTATTATCTTACAAGTAAAGCATATATGGTTTATAACAAGAGAACCTTAGTTATAAAGGAGTCCATTCATGTTACATTTGAATATACATATGCATATAGAGAGCCTAATAATGAAATTTATGATATTGGTGCTCAATTGGATGGTCTTAATTTTGATATGGACCATTCTAAGTCTAAAGATAAGGAAATCTCTAGGGAAGATGAAATTATTGATAATCATAATATAGACTTGCCTTGAGAATGGAAGTTTGTGAAAAATCACCCTAAAGACCTAATTATGGGAGAACCATCCAATAGGGTACAAACTATAACCTCCCTAATGAACTTGAGCAATGCATTGTTCTTATCCCAAGTAAAACCTAAAAACATTAATAAAGCTCTAAAACATGAATTTTGGATACAAGCTATGTAAGAGGAGCTTAATCAATTCATAAGAAATGAGGTATAGGATCTTATACTTAGGCTTAGTGATAGACTTGTAATTGGAACAAAATGGTTTATAGAAATAAACTTGATTAAACTGGTGTAGTAACTAAGAATAAGGTAAGATTGGTAGCTAAAGGCTATAATCAAGAGAAGGAATAGATTTTGGTGAGACCTTACCCTGATTGCAAGGTTAGAAGCCATTAGGATGCTCTTGGCATTTGTGGCCTATAAAAACTTTAAACTATTCCAAATGAATGTCAAAATTGACTTCCTAAATGGCTATATTAAAGAAAAAGTTTATGTAGAGTAACCTCTGGGTTTTGAACATAATGAGTTTCTCGATCATGTATTCAAACTTAACAAAGTACTCTATGGACTTAAACAAGCACCTAGAGCTTGGTACGAAAAACTTAATAGCTTCTTAATAGACAATGGCTTTACAAGAGGAAAATTTGATACAACATTGTTTATTAAAAACCACAATTCAAACACATTGATTGTACAAATCTATGTAGATGACATTGTGTTTGGAGTTACTAGCATGAAACTAGTAAATGAATTGGTAGAGTGTATGAAGAAAAAATTTGAAACGAGTATGATGGGAGAACTTAATTATTTTCAAGGTCTTCAAGTTAAACAAACCATAAATGGAACATTTATTAATCAAGCTAAGTATACTAGAGAGCTCTTGAAGAGATTTAAAATGGATAATTACAAGACTAGGCCTAATCTAGTGAGCACCACTTTAAAACTTAACAAAGATTAAAATGGAAAACCTATATGTGAAAAGTTGTATAGAGGCATGACTGTAATTTATTATATTTAATCGTATCTAGGCCCAACATCATGTTTACTGTGTATTTATGTACACAATTCCAATCTTACCATAATGAATCTCACTTGAGTGCAGTAAAATGCATCTTCAAGTACCTTATGGGTAATATTGAAATCAACTTGTGGTATCGTAAGTTTATCTCTTTCGATTTAGTTGGATACTTCTATGTTGACTCTACCAATTGCAAAGTTGATCGGAAAAGCACAAGTGGCACTTGTCACTTTCTAAGAAATTCCTTAATGTCTTCTCATTCTAAAAGTCAAAACTTCGTAACACTATCAACCACCGAGGTTGAATATGTAACTCTACAAACCTTGCATGACTATGGACTTAAATATACTAATGTCCCAATTAGGTATGATAACACAAGTGCAATCAATTAAACAAAAAATCTAATTCAACACTTAAGGACGCATATAGAGATTAGGCATCACTTCATTGTGATCATGTTCAAAACAATAATATATGCTTAGAATTTGTAGATACAAATAATCAAATAGCCGATATATTCACTAAACCCTTGAGTAAAGATAGATTTTGCACATTAAGAAGAGAATTGGGAATGATCATGTAAGAAGAGTACTAGGCACTAAAGGACCAAGATAATGATTTTCGCAAAAATTGACTTATCCAATGAGCCAAGTAGCATATAACATGATATTAGTCCTAAGAAACATGAGCATACAAGTCTCATGCATAAATCTTGACATTTGACATATTTTGGTCACATTTGAAGTTGATTATGACTATCTAAGTTTATATGTGCACCATTTTGTCTTACCTTGGTTTCCATGCTCAAAACTAGTTCCCTCATGTTTTATTTTGTCCATAAATTATGTTTACGTGATTAATCTAGATAAATCTTGAGCTTATGCAAATTTTCATTCTCTATACCTTAATTTAGACAAAGCATGTCTTAGGAATGTTATAAGTCAAATTAGCTTATTATGTATTACATGACTTGCTCCTGTTCCTTTCATGATGAATTGTGCTCATCAAAGTTTGCACAAGGTGCTCTTAGCCATTAACTAAGATATTTATCCAAATTTGATGAATTAACTCAAGGTTATGCATGCTCTTTAAGGAACTCTTAATATGGTTTTGACTAAAGTTCATCTTTAAGCTCAAGATGCAACTCCAAGATGATTCTTGATGCTATTGAGGTTTGTCAAAGGTGATAATTTGATAATCTCATTACTTGGTGCTCAAAATTGGTTGGCTTTGCTCATTTTAGCCAAAATTGAAATTTTGTGCATTTGAAAGGTGATTTGATCATGTTATGACGTTTAAATGGTTTTAACAATTTAAATTGGTCCTACGGATCATATAAAAATTGTTAGAAGCTTTTAAATTGCATTTTGGACAAAATTTAAAGCCATCAAAATCTTACTTTTTTTATGTTTGGTATGTTGGTTGTTGTGTGAAAAGTTGTAGAATTTGTAGCTATTGATCAATCGATAGCAAACAAACCAATAGATCAGTAAATCCTTGAATTAGGTCAGTAACTTCTGATCCTCTTTGACTGAAGGTGATCAATCACTAAGGATCAAGCCCATCAATCCTCGAATTTTTCTTCTACTGATCAATCAGTACATATTAGACCAACTGATTGCTATTTACCAGACCAATCTAGTAGCTTTTGTTCCTTTATCATCGAGACCAATCATTTGATAGGCAAAAAATTCCTATTTTTAATATCAATCTAGCACGATTCTTTCATTTCACCTAAACACCAACTAATGACCTCTCTCCCTACCTCTCTTCCTCTAAATGCCACCATCATTTACCTTCACCCCAACATACGCTCATACTCATTTTTCCTTCACAAATCACTCACACTCCCTCCATTAAACACTCTCCACTCACTTGCTTCCTCAATCTCACATTCTCACACATTCCCACACTCTCTTTAAACCCAAAAAACCCAACATCCACCAAGTGTTCACTAAAATTTCTCAATGGTTCCTAGAAGTGGCCAACCAACCAAAAAGAGTGGAGCTGCCTATAATCAAAACCTCTTTCCAAGTTCCCACCATGTATAAAGGTATGAACTTTTTGGTGCCCTTATTCCATAAGTTGGTAGAAGCTGTGAAAGGGAATTTTTTCAAAATCTAGGATTACTTAGAATGTCAAGTGTTGTTTCAAGCAAATTTTTTGAATCACAAGAATATCTTACTTAGGTTCATGAGGAAGTTGTCAAGTTGTTCTATTGCAACATAATAGATAGGTTAGATGATAATGGAAATCTAGAATTAAGGATTGATCCACAAGAAGAAGTGCAGAGAAAACTCTACACCTATCACCATACTGAGGGTCACTTCCAACAGCTCCATAATGAAGTTCATCATCTTTGGAATGAAGCTCAAGAGGGCTTATCAAATATCAACCAACATATCCATTCGAGCTTCAATGATTTGTATGCCCATTTCAAGCTCCAATACCATTGTTTGACTTCTTCCTCTTCCGATGATGAATCTTAAGGTGCTTTTCTAGGTTTTCTTATTCTTTTGTTGTCCTTTGGATTAACCTTGATGGCCTCTTTTTGCTCTTTTTAAGACTTAGCCTTAATGACCTCCCTATCCTTTGTTCTTTAGTTTTTTGCCTTGATGGCCTTTGGTTGTATGGACTTTTTATACTATTGTCTAATTGATATGTTCAATTGCCTATATTCTTATTGCTTTGGAATTGAAGTTGAGTTCTTGAGCTCTTAGAGTTGTGGTTGAATTCTTATTAACTGTGTAGCTACTAAAGTTGCTCTTAGTTGAAGTGATTTTTTTTTTTTTTTCATATTTTTTAGGGGGCACTTCCTAAGGCTTAAGTTAAGACTATGCCAAAATTTCGACTTGCATGTCCCTCCATCTTCACTACCAAGAATCTCATCTTTTCTAATGAGCCCAAAGGAGAAGAAGACTTCAAGTCATCTAAAGAGTCGTTTTCTGTTGACAATCAATCAAGTTTAATATATGGATTGAAATTATAAGCATATTGTATTCTCTTTAAACTAATATTCACAAATTGAGCATTCATCTTTGAACTTTAAATTATGCAATTCTTTTATATTGATGAATGCTTGATTAAGGGGGATCATTAAATGAAGAGGGAGCATGAGAAAGGGAAGTTTTGTCCTCATGAAAAAGAAGGAGATTGTTGAACATGTGATTTATGTGATTTTGATGAGACAAAACTTAATTGAGATTGAGATTATCTTATGAGAATTATCTTGAGAACTTTATAAGAAAATTTGATTGATTAATCCTTAAAATGGAAGATATCAGTCTTGTGAAAATACTTAAGAACAAATTGTTAGTAAAATAGATATTTGTTGTGTTTGGTTTAGTGTTAATATCTATCGCAAGTAAATCAAAACCTGATCAAAAGTAGCAAGGACTTACTAATCGATCAATAAGAAGCTTGACAATTGATTGGTGTTTAGAATTTTACCCTACAACTTTCTATGATTGAAGTGAAGACCAACGACAACATAAGCAATCAATTGCTAGAGAAGAGATCGCTAGGAAATTTATACCACTGATCAAACAGTAGATTGCTTGGTGATCGATCGATAGATTGCTTGGCGATTTATCAGTAGCTTAAACCCAAAACTTGGACATTCTGTGATCATCTTGAAGTTTAGCGATACATCAGGGTGATCGATTGGTTGAAGGAGTTGGCTAAGAGATTTGTACTACCGATCAATTGATAGTTGGTATAGCGATCAATCAATAACATTTTGGTACTAGCTGTTATAGCTCATTTAATGTGGCAACAAAAAGAATTTGGCAACCCATATTTATACCTCAACTACCCATCAAAGACAAGAACAATTTTGATCTTCAACTGCAAATTCTAAATATTCTCTTACATTCTTGTACTCTCTTAATTGTGCTTTGTCTTGTTATTTATTTGATAGAACTGAGAGTGTAGGGGTTTACTACTTGCAAATTTATCTTATAAAAGGTACTACACTGGAAAGATAGAGATTGTGCTTAAGTGTCATTGAGTGATCGTCGTATGATTGTGATGTGGTGTAAATTCTTGATCGAGTATTGTGATATTGACATTAATAAAAGTGTGCGAAGTCCTCGATTAGAGGCATTAGTGTTCGTAGAAAGTAGGGGACGGTCCAAACTTCACGTTATATCACAACTTGATTCTCTCTTACCTTACCCTATCTCTTTTAATTTCTGCATTTATTATTATTGTTTAAACATCTAATTTGCTCACTATTGTTGCATTTATTGCTAATTCTTAAATAGAATAAAAATTTTTCATTAATACTCAATTCACCCCCCTCTTGAGTATTAGCCTAATGTTCTTTAATTGCAACCTTACAAAAAGATTTCAGTGTCCTAACAAACTACTCATATGCTTTCTAAGAAATATCATGGACCTTACAAGGTTATTCGAAGAATTAGTGCCTTAGCCTATGAATTAGAGCAACCACGAGGTGTTCGTATTTATAATGTGTTTCATGTTGCTATTTTGAAGAAAGCTTATGGTAGTCATATTCCCTCTTTGGAATTACTTACATAAGCTAAGGATCATCCTATTCTAGAGCCTTTGAATACTATAGACATAAGGGTCATTACGTAACAAGGAATTAAGATACGATAATTACTAGTTTAGGATAGGGTTACAAGCAGAAATCACAACATGGGAAGACTAGGAGACATTTCGACAGATATACAGACACTACAACCTTGAGGATAAGGTTGTTTTTCCAAACGAGGAGGAAATTGTTACAGATAAAAATACAAGAGCATGAAAGTTTCCACAAAATTATACCGATTATTACATGTAATACAGTAATCAAGTAGTATAGGTTAGTATAGGTAGTTACAACAGACAATATAGTAGTTACAAATAGTTAGAATAGGTAAACTACTTAACAGAATTATAGATATATTCAACAAACTTTAAATCTAATGGATTTTACATGTATAAAAGGGGAAAAGAAGAAGAAGAAGAAGAAGAAGAAGAAGAAGAAGAAGAAGAAGAGAAAAAAGGTTTATCAAGAGATTTTACAAATACTTTGTGTGTGAAGAGATTAGCAATCTCGAATACAGTTGTTTAGCATCATCTTCTTGATTTTCCTTACTTAAATAAATAGTATGTTAGATACCCTAATCAATAACGGAGAGAAAGAGAGGAGAGAGAACTGTACCTACATGGCTAAGGTTAGAGTGAGAGCATAATCTGGAAACATATTACGAAGGCATAAGTAACAGTGAGTTGGCTGAATTAGAATATAAGGCCCTAAGAGAGATCAATTCAAATCCTTTCTAATTCTATTTTCTCAATTTTCATCAATTTTCAAATTAATTATTAAAACTATCTAGATTTTTAAATTATCTTAATGCCATCTTCTTTCTTCATAATTTCAACCATTGATTTTAAGTAACAAGATTTAAGAAGGTAAAACTAATAGAAATTGAAAAAATAGAAATAGAAATGATACATTTTGAAAATATGTTCCAACACTATATGTAGTTACATTGTTCGGAGGTCCTACTCATTCGATTTTATAAATAACTAGATTGAAAACCCATTACTAGAATTACTAAAATTAAAACACTATTGCTGATTTCATCGTAAAGATCAAGATCTTAGTTGTAGTATGATATAATTATTACATAATAGAAGAAATTGTCATATGGAAAATAATATGGGATTTCTTATTTTAGCATATATATATATATAATTATACATGCATTTATACACAATTACCGTAAAGTTATAATAACCATCTATACTTACTATAGTATAAATGTCTTAATATTTATATAGTTTTTCATTTAGCATAATCATCGTGGTATCATCACATTTATGTTATGCTTGGAAATGGGGAAGGAATTAGAGGGCGAAAAAACTAGGAGGAATGATTAAAGAGAAAATAAAGTCGAGAGAAAATTATGAGTTCTAATAAGGAAGGAAAATGAAGGAACAGTTAGTAAACTAAATTTTTATTCTGTTAAAATATCATAAAATTTTTTAAAATTTTAAAATACGATATTACTTAAAGGGTAGATAGTAATTTTGAGTTAATTAATTCCAAATCTCTCTAATATGGAGAGAATACAATTTTATGGGCCCAGGGGGAATTTTTCATTTCCCTTCTCCTCCTTTCCCAAATAAAAGAAACTTTTTTGGAATCTAACTTTTGTTTCCCTTCTAATTCATTCCATCAATCTAAACATAGTGTTAATATAAATACTACATTTTCCATGCTTATTAGTTTAAGTGGGTATGGCGATAAAAGCATATTTTTTATTAGTTTTTCCGATCTCTAGCTGTGGCTTGTCTATTACTATTAGTAAAAATGGGCCTGTAAGCTGTAGCCGCCGATAGGTTATATATATATTGGAAATTTGAAGGGGGAAGCCGGGACGGCATGTCAAACTCGAACGAAGTGTCACTTGGCATGCTTATGCTTATATCACATCGATTTGGACTTGTGATTACAAAATTCGTCAAAAACAATTTCAAACTTCAACCATTATGCATTTACAGATGCCGTTGCTTTCATCTAACCAAGTAGACAAATCTTAATATCGATTGAGGTCAAGAAGATGTATCCAAATATTCCTTTTGCTCTATAAAAATGATTTCGGTTATTTCACTATATGAGTTGTGTATTTAACTGGGTATATGGCGTCGGTTTTCAATTAAAGTAACAAGGACCTGATATGTGACCTCATGTCTTTCACAGCAACAGTAAAAATCCATGTGTCAAAATAAATTTATTAAGATACTTGTGATACCTCATGTGTTTATAATTCCACATGAATTGTGATGAATGAACTTTATAGTTGTATTGATTTATAAAGTTAATGTTATGAATACCATATTAACACTAACTAAAAACTTCTTAGTTGAGCACTTAAAAAGACCCTTTAATATTTGTTAGCATGATTACTAGTTGCTTTTAACATGAAGCATTACAACACTGAATGAATTTTTTTATATATTTTTATTGATTTATTTCATCATAAAATATATAATGAATATTAAAACATATGGATATTCTTATGTCATATGTGATGAAATAATAGTAACAATATTTTCATTGTATAAACCAATCTAAATAGATGTCGACCTCACAGCTACTATCGTAAATTTGACCTACATAAGATGAACACGACTAACTTGCTTTAAAGCAAGCAGCTCAACACTTAACAAGAAATAAAATATGCGAAAAAGGCTTAAACTTTTATTTACCCAATTTATATCTTAGAGTTTAAAAGTAGAAGGAAAACACAACCAAGTTGCCTAAGGTGGCCCATCTAATTTACAAAAGACTATAAATATACAAACATATTAGACAAAAAGAAACCAAAAGGGAAGGACTCTAAAACCTATGCCCAATTAGGTCTTTAGTTAATTTCCTCACTCCTTTATACTAGCTATATGACTAACTTATGGATCAGTGTATCATAGCATCCAATCTATACCTGCAAAAGGATCCATATAGATGTGAGCGAACAACTGCTTAGTAAGTATGCACGGAGATATAAGAATATACAATAAGTACAACTAGGTTAATAAGCAATTAATTATATGTAATACAACAAAACAAATGCCATGACACAACGTTCTCTCTGTTGTGAATTTAGACAAATTACACTTACTCTAGTTTAGGTATTAATTTCACTTAAATGCCACAATGCCCTTGAGATCAAACCCAAACTTAAGCAATGAAGACATCTCTACTCTTATGACTGCGTTCCAATTGGTGTCTTCAACCTTATCGTAACCTCCTTTCCTATCATTTAGTTCGACTAAAGGTAAATAAGAGATAATTTCAGCTATCCATTTTGAAGGGATTGGTAATTGGTTAGAGAATCCTAATTGTCTCTTAATGGGTTGTAATGTATGTCTAGTTAAGTCTTAAGTCCGTCATGATTAATTTCAGAGAGGGGTGACCAAATAATTCAAACAATCTAGCAAAGTACATTCCAACAAAGCATTTTACATCAAAGTTCAATTAAAGATCAGAGATATATAGACACTTATACAATGAAACTATCTACAAGCATAAATATGTATACACTTAAGCTGCCAAGTACTGTAAAATAGTACTTTAAAATGCAGTTATGTATTAATCCTGAACTTACTTAGATTACTTGTTATTTTACTAGGTGCGATAATGATGTTTCTCTTCATTACAAATCCTTATATTATAAATAACACTCTTATTAGTTATATAAGATATTCAATATTATTATTCTACCTATTATATTCCTGGTGGTTTAAGAAGTTACTATATGTAAGAGTTCAAGTTTTAAGTCATTTGAAATTAATTCTTTCTTAAGACATCCTCTAATTCTTCCTCTAAATTATTCTCTAAAAGATCATTTGAATCTAGTTTATTTTAAAGTTCTTATGACATTCTTTAACCTACCTTCTGACTCTAACCTAGTTATAAACCATGCATAAACATTCTTTTATTTAACCTCTAAGTAAGTTTTTGATATAGTATTTACATAAAAGCCTTTGATTTATCCTCTAATTCTGTACATATACCACATTTTTCACTAACTTTATGTAGCTTCCTTCATTTTCAATTAAGATCCAAAACATCACTTATAGCCTCAGTTCATTCCCAAAAATTAAGTAAACTTCATTCAAAGCATTATTTATATGAACATATTCAAGTTATATATTAAGAAATTTCACTATTTTTTACTACAACTCACATTATTCATGAAATCAACCACTTCTACCAATCAAGTTCACTCCCATACCACTATTCATCATTAAATAATACCCCTAATCAGCTAAGATCAGAATCTAAGTGAATTTATTTAAGAAAATGCAATTTAACCTTAAAAATTCCAAATCAAGCATAGTGTAGGAGCTCAAAAATTAACAAAACTTAGAAAATAGTTTTAGGAAAAATTTCTTTATGGAAACTACATATATATATATATATATATTCACAAACATTATAAGTAAGTTTAAAAAAAAATTCAAAGTAGAAACAATGCAATTAAGGATTTTGAAACTAATTTTGAAAATTGTTTAAATTTAGTAATTTATTAAGGGTGATATATTTAGCACTTAATTTACGCAAAATAACATTTTTCCTGAATTCTATGTATTAAACTACTGAGGAGAGCATTTTCCCATAATTCTCTAAATAAATCTAGGATTTTTAGTATTTAATTGAAAATCGAATCAAATTGGATGATTAACTAGCGATTATGGTTAGGCAAAAAAATCTACTAAACCGAACTAATTCGCAAATCAAATCAAACCAACTAAAAATATGGTTTTTCTTACAATCTAGTTTAGAAAATTTTCAATCTAAACCAAATCGAAAATTTATAGTTGGTTTGGAAGAATAAATCATACCAATCTGTAAAACCGAATCAAACTATTTTATAAAAAACATAGTAATATTTTACTTTAACTAAAAAATGTCTTTTATTATAATATAACACTTAAAAGAATTTTTAATTTACATTTATAAAAATATGTATGTATTAAACATTTTAATTATCATGATGTATAAATTATATATGTAGTTTGACTCAAAGTTTGTACTATATGCTATTTTTATAAATGAAATTAGCCATTAACAAACATTTGAAAATTTTTATTCATATGAATATTAAATTTCATCAATCTTTATTATGATAATGTTATTATTTTTAAATCAATTCAATACTTTTTACTTGAAATTACATATTTCGTAAATATTTTTTTTTAAACTAAAGAGTATGGTTTGATCCATAAATTAAACCAAAATTTTATGATTTAAAAAATTTTTCAAATCAAACTACATTTTTATAGTTTGATTTGATTTACAAGGAAAACCAAATCAAACCAATGCACGCTTATCCGTTATCGGCGATCAATGCTTTGTCACCGGCGGCCACCCCAACTGTGTCGGCCAAGCTATCCTTCAAGCTCTAGTATTGGTTTGCTTCCAAGAATAGCTTGCACACATAAACTCTTAATAATCCAGATTTACACTGCTATTTTTCCTTAAATTCCCTCCTCAAGTTTTCCAGAGCCCTCGTAAATTTTTCCACACTCCTAAATGGCGAAAATAGTTTATGAAGGTGTTGGATTGCTTAAATAGATCATGCTGGGTCGATTGTGGATTTTTGAAGCTAACAAGTGTCCTTATTTTGTCCATTTTGTATACATTATGTATCCTAATCCTAATTTATATGATCCTAAACCATATTGTTGGATTTCCAACGCCACAATCAGTATTTCCCTAGCTTCCACCTAATTTTTTATCATTCATTTATCATTTTTTTTAAATTATTTTAATATTTTCTTGCATATAATCAAGGTTTTAGATGATTATAAGCATATATTTATTCACATATAATACATTTAGTATAAATGCATACTCATAAATATTATTTCATATCATTTTGTAAGTCTTGTTATCCATATAATTTATTCTCCAAAAGCTTATTATTTATTAAAACTCGTTTTACGCATTTTTTATAAATAACAAATAATATATCTATAATCAATGTTTTAGCTACTTTACTATTTTATTTTTTTTATTCAAGTTCGCAGGATTGTTTCTATAAATTTTTTTAATCTTATTGAAAAATCTGAATTTAATCCAATAATATTCACAATTGCCCAAAATTTTATATACCGGTAAACTCTTAATAATTAATGGGGTCACCATTTAACATACTCCCAACAATTTTTTATTTTTCTTTTGTTTTTTAAGTGGGATTGTATAGCCATTTGCATTAACATAAAGGTTAGAAGATTATCACGAGAAAAGGTGAAATTATAGCAGAGGATTTTTTGTAACTTTATCTTCCAAAGTAAAATAAAGATTTACGTGGTGGGTTGTGTGACGTGTAGGGGTTGAATGTTTTTCCCCTACCTTAGTTTAGGGTTATTATTATTTTTAAGAGAAATAGAATTCCATTTTTTGAGCCAATCAACTACCCTGAAAGACTGACGATATTTTTCATGCAAAAAAGTCATACAAATCAAAAGGATTAGGTGACCGTCTTTTAACGATAAAGACTCCAACGGAGAAGGTCAGCGGTTATTATTATTATTATTATATATCTAATATTCAAACTATGACGTCCTTTTCACATAGATTTTAATTTAATTGCCGCCGTATCTTAAAAACCTTGAAAGCTACAATTTTTTTCTTTTTTAATTTCTTTACCAAACCCCCTGCTCTTGTTGCAAAATCCAACAATAAAGAGAGAAAAATTGGAGCATGGTATTTAATTATGGTATGACATTCACATTTTCGCAAAGTCAAAGATAGGCAGTTCAATGTAAGCAATGCATTTATGAATCTTATGATGTTGGATCAAAGTTTGAGTATGACTGAAAGCTTCCTAAACGGGTATAATAATCTAAAGAACATGCATCACAAAATTAAAGCTGCCCTTAGACTTTTTGGGGATTCTTAAATTCAAAGCTTTTTATTATCTGTCTCCGCCCTTCAATTACTACTTTCTTAGTCTCTTTTGTATCAAAAGAGATTCTTGGAACTGAGGAGAGTTAAAGCATTCAAAAATTATATGGAAAAAAAAAAAAAAAGAAAGTTAAAAATTTAAACTAGCCTCTCTTACATGAGAATATAAATTTTCATCTAAATTCAGTTCCAATTCAATCAGGTATATCAGCTTTTTCATTGGCACGCTTACTTATTTAAATAGTTTTAAACGTTGGTATGCTACAAAACAATAATTGTGGAAACAAATTGCGTCATTTTTTATGGACTAGACTAATGTGTTTCGTATAGTTGATGTGATATTGATTTTAAAAAGTTGAAAAAGTCTGGATCTAACTTAAAAACAAAAAAAAAAAAAAAAAAGAAAGAAAGAAAGAAAAAGTGAGTTCAAACTTTGTTGCAAATACGAGGCACAAACTTACTTTTTGCACCCAAATTCCAACATAAAATCTCCATGAGATGGTCTCATAAAGAATATAGCACGATCATTTCTATGCCAAGTTAACCCTTGATTGAAATCATATGAGAGCTTTATTATGGGAAATGAAATCTCAATTATAGTTCTACTAGGGACATTCTAGATAATTTTTTTCAGCTTGTCAAAAAATCAGCAGATTTGAAGTGGCTTATTTATGTGTTTATCATTGAAAGAGAGAGAGAGAGAGAGAGAGAGAAAGAAGGTGATAGTTGGATGTTATTTATGTGTCCTAGCTAAATTTAGTTAAACTATTTTTCCTTTTAAAAAAATAAAAATAGAAATATAATTAAAAAAAAACAAGAAAACATTAAAAAAAAAAGTCAAAAAAGATTCATAAAAAATAAATATATAGAAATATATATATATATTCTCTAAAATGAAGAAGAAATTTGAAATACAATAATGGAAAGCGGTAATCTTTATTATTTAAAACATGCTATTTCTATAGACATCTTTATTATTTATTTCTTTTGTTAATTTTCAAAATATTTATGTCTAAATAATTTTTATTCCAAATTTATTTTAGTTTACATTTTAATTATCATCTTAGTGGTTCCTTTTTACTTACTTTGTTATTATTATACGTTTTGTTTTGCAATTTTTAAAATTTCTTTTGTTATTAAAAGAAAAGAAAAGCCAAATATATATTTACAAAAGTATTTTTGCAATATGCTTTAAAAAAGCTATATATTGCCGGCTCAATGGCTCTAATATGATTATTGTGATTAGCTTTAGCTTCCTCTTATGATGTAAAGTCATGTAAAACAACATTTGACCAAATTAAGAGTCATGCCTAGACATGGATATGGGTTATTCTTTAATGAGCATTTATTATTTTCCATGGTTTAAATAAGCAGGTTTATGATATAAAATTATGCACTACAATTTTCAATAAAGATGATTAAAGTACTTTTCTCTACTATATACAAAAGATCTACATATGTAGCCGAGTGCTTTTGTAGTTCGTATACGTACCTTGGTTTCTTATCATGCAGTCCATATATAGTACAAGACAAATAAATCTAAATTGTATAAACCCATTTTTGAATAATCTTTATATTATATGAAAAATTATAATAGAAAAAATTAACGTTTAGAGATAAGTTCAAATAAGAGATTAATATTTCAAAAAAATTAAATAAGAAATTAACGTTTTATAAAGTAGTTTAAATAAAAGATTAATGTTTCAAAAAATTTAAATAAAGAATCAACATTTCATAAAATGATTCAAATAAGTTTATAAAATAGCTATTAAATTATAGTTTAACCAAATCCCTTATTTGAATCACTTTGTAAAAATATTGATCTCTTATTTGAATTTTTTGTAATATTGATCCTCCATTTAAACTTACCTTCAAATGTTAATCTATTTTGTTGTAATTTTCCCTTATAATATAATCTAAATATCTACATCACATATGAGCAATTTTGATTTACTACGCAATGCATGATCTAACTCTTATGATGCATAGCAAGAAAGGACTTTGGAAAATTTATCATCAATGTTTCCATCCATATAAACTATTGATGAGAACACTAGAATAAAAAATCTTAAATACGTTTGTGTACAAAAGCAAATTATGAAGCCCCACACAAACTATGGCAATCATTAATTTAATGAAAATAGACTTATTGTAATATATGATGGATTTATATTAAAGACTGTGTCCATTAATGAAATGCCCTCAGACTTAGGAGCATCACAGATCGCTAAGTGTCCATGGTAGTCTAATAACACATCAAGCTAAAGTTTTGACAAAAACTCCAAAATATCTATATTGTCTCCAAATTACTCATAAATTTTGATTTCTCTAATTAAAATCATATAAACAGCTAAATAAATTTCTTATCATAAGATAGTTTCTAACTAGCCTAGCTCAAAGGTCATCTTTATAATAACAAAACTAATCGTCACTGCTCAACGTAGTAGTCTTAGTGGTGGTCTCCAAATTTAATAAATCCTATAATTCCCACTTAAATATCTGCATCTGAAAATGATAAGGTATTTGCCAAAGCTTAGTGTGGAAACCCATAACCACATGCACATGCCATGCATCATATACAAATTTTACATACATTAATGCAATGTAATACAAATATGAAACAACTCATTTATTACCATTTGTTATTATCTACCAAACAACACAACCTAAGATAATTTGCAACTAACTCCAAACTTGAAGTAACATATGACTCCACTTCACAATTCTTAGATTAAGATACTAGTACTGCAACCCCCATCTAAATGAGCACAAGGACACTTGCACTATGTCTGCTAAACATTACCTAACTTACTTGGTTCTAAGACACTAGTACTACAACCCTCGAATACTAACCTAATCTACCTCATATCATATCCAAGTGGAACTCCACTAGAGACAACATCACCTAAAGATCAACAAGGTACTACTTTATGGACACTAGTACCATGATCCCCGAATCCCAACCAAGCACAAACATTAAGCATAATTTAGTCAAATATGGATTAGTCTGATTCAATAATAGTTATGCTACACACGACTTACTTACACTATGTCTGCCAAACATTACCTAACTTACTTGGTTCTAAGATACTAGTACTACAACCCTCGAACACTAACCTAATTTGCCTCATATCATATCCAAGAGGAACTCCACTAGAGACAACGTCACCTAAAGATCAACAAGGTGCTACTTTATAGACGCTGGTACTATGATCCCCAAAGCCTAACCAAGCACAAACATTAAGCATAATTTAGTCAAATATGGATTAGTCTAATTCAATAATAGTTATGCTACACATGCATAACCAACAAACAAAGGTTCCACGTATTTGGATATTGCGAATAACCAAAAGTATCTAACTCAAAAATCTTTCCAATGTTACCACTTTAACTTTTAAGGTTTTGGTGTTTGTTAAATGGCACAAATAACATTACTCAGTGCTTCAATCAAACTGGTAATCACCAGAAGGATTCACTCCACAAAACTCTAACGAACCCTTGGAAAGAAACAATCTTTGAAATTAATTTTGATTTTATGAATCCATAATTAAAGAAATTATGTCTTACCTTCTAGATACCTCATTCTTGCCTTAGTGTTACCACTATTGTAAAGGTTTTGTCATTGCCAATGAAGGAAAATAGAATCGTTAATAGTATAAAGGGCATATTTATATGTAAGGTTTTATATCTCCTTTTGTTTTCCAAAACTACCCTTGGCTTTATAAACTAATTATTTTTATGCCATTACCTTAATAACTATCTTCCTTTATTAATTTTGTAGGGTTTTACAATTAAGGTCTATATAAGTGCACTGTCTCTTAAAATTAGTGTTGCATGTGATAAATGTTATGTGTTATTTGATAAAACGCTACATCAATGTAGAAAAATATCACTCATAATAATTCACACATTATTAAAACTAAGTGCATAAAATAGAAAGTTGACCAAATTTCACAAAATCACAAAAATATCGGCATGGCATTTCCATTGGAAAGAGCATAGGTGGGTTTGGTTTTAAGGATTTAGAGCTTTTCAATGATGTTATGTGGGGTAAAGTGGCATAGAGGATCTTAGAGAATCCCAATGCACTAAGGTGCTAAAGGGTATATATTTTCCTAAGACAAATTTCATTCATTCAAGGGTAGGGAGTTGAGCATCATGGTGTTGGTAAAGTATACAAAAGAGCAAGGAAGTTATGCTATCTAATAGCTATTGGCAAATTGTAGATGTAATTTAGTGTTTGTTTGGAAGGACTCTAGGGTTTTGAATATGTAGAATTTTAGACTTTATCATTTGGAGAATAGTACATTGAATTGGAGCTCCATAGTTGACTCACATATAAATAGGCAAGAATGAAAGTATATAATAGAGAGCTTGAGAAAGGTTATACCCTCCTATTGAAGTTGCTTCTATTAAGGCAATTTTACTACCCTTGCAAGAGAAAGAAGATATACTTATTTAGCTTCACGAAAGGATGGAACTTGCTCAATAAAAACTGGGTATCCATATCAATGCATGAAATCTAGAGCCCAACACTTGATGGACAAAAATTCTAGTTTCTTAGAGGAAAATATTAAGCTTTAGAGTATCATCTAGTCAATAGATGTAGCTCTTAAAATCAAGCATCATTTATAGAAGTGTTGTCACAATAGTTTGCCTACAAATGAGAATCTTGTGTGGAAGAAGTGTAAGCAATCGCTATGTTGCAACTTTTAGATGAAGTGAAGATTATTGAGTACTTGTATTTTGGTTATCTCTAAGCTAAAGTGTTTAGTTTCAAATATTTGGACTATAATGTGAGAATTTGTAGTGCTTTATGTTTAATGATTGGAATCTTTGTTTGATCACAAATTTTCAAGCTAGAAATAAGGATTGGAAAGAGATTTTGCAATAGGCATTTGTTGCTATTTGGCAAATATGGAAACATCAATGCGAATGTGTTTTTTAACACAAGACACCCTCATGGCAATTAGCAATTAGATGCACACAAGAGATGTTGAACAAGTTCCTCTCTGTAAGTCAAATGATACCTTGCTTCAATTCAAATGAGTCCATTTAAGCTAATCATTGGAGTTGTACACTAGTATAAGTAGTCGAGGTGAAAGATGATGCTACTATTGACTTAAAAAACTTTAAGGCAAGAGTTAATTTGGTCGCTTAAGGCTCTTACACACGAAGGCCGTACCACAATGGATGAAAAACAAAATAAAGAAAAATAGCAATTCCATGAGCAACTTATGGATATGACATACCACAAGCTCACATGGCCTAACTCTACACTCGATATTACACATGAAAGTATAAATTAGGATTACTCACCACTAACTCTTGCTAAAGGAACTAGAAAAAAGCTAGGTAAGATAGAGAATATAAAGGTTACTCTAAAAGGAAAGTTTATGTATTTAACAATGAAGGAAGTTGATTGCAACATTATAAGAAACTTGTAGTGTTAGCCAGCTTGAAAACTATTCTTATCATGACTAAAGTTCTGTACTTAGGTTAGATGAAGTGTAATATACCCTAGTTAATGTCATAATCCTCATCCTTGAAGAGTCCTCGAACTAGTATTCGTTGGGTAAGTCCTTACAATCCCCTACCTCGGCTTCTAGCAATGGGTTCATAGAGTTGATTCCTATCATCTTCTTGAGAGTCGAAGAGATTTAGCCTCAAATCTATGGTGTCTCCTCTAGTTGGCTCTTTCTCTATTTGTTCTTTCACTTCAGTTAGATGGTGAAGGATCAAGTGGGATACATTGAAGGTAGAAAAAACACCAAAGTTATCAAAGAGCTAAATTTAGTAGGTATTACAGTTGATCTTCTTTTGTTTGAAATAGGACTGAGCTGCGTATAATTTAGTTGTAAAGAAAGAAACCACCGAACTGAAGGATTGTCCTGTCCTCTTCACTAACTCCAAAGAAGGCAGCTCTATCACTAAGTAAGCCACTAAAGAAGGCACCAAATCCTAAAAGAAAACCATTAACTCTAAGTGATAGTTTGCTCTTGTTGAGGTGTAAGAAGCTTTCTACACTGAGGTAAATCTATATGAGGTTACTCGGATCAACAAACATAGTTCAATGGCTATGATTACTTATCACTTGTTGTCGTTCGTTGAACCTAGTGATTCTCTTGGCTATATGTTGATGTAGTTCTTGTAGTCTTCAAACTCGATTGACTTCAACCTAGCTCTCTTCATAGGCTGTAGGGGTGCCAATCATTTCAAGTGGGATGGTAGGGTTAAGTCCATAAACGACATCAAAGGGGGTCTTAGTAGTAATGTTGTAGACAATTTAGTTGTAGGCGAACTCTACAACAGGTAAACATAAGTCTTACCATTTTAAGCTCTTCCCCACAATAACTCAGAATAAGGCACCAATCATTCTATTTACCACTTCGATTTGGCCACCTGTTTGGGGGTGACTACTCGAATTAAATACAAGTTTTACCAAGTCTTCTCCATAAGGTCTTCCAAAAATAGTTCAAGAACTTGGTATCTTGATTTGAAACAATAGACTTCAAGACTCCGTATAAGCGAACGATTTCCTACAAAAACAAATTAGCAATATATAAAGTATCATTAGTTTGGTGGTAGACATGGCACAAAATAAAGTGTGTCATTTTACTGAATCGATCCACAAGTACAAGGATTGAGTCTCTTGCTCGAAGATGTCTAGGGCAACCCTAAGACAAAGACCATGCTAAGTTTAGCCTAAGGTGAGGTTAGCGTAAGCAAGGGTATGTACTCTTCATGTGATTCTTTTCTTCCCTTGGCCCTCTTGCATACATCATAACTTCCGATGACCTTATGGACATCCTTAGCCAAACCAAGCCAATAGAAGTTCTCCTTTAATAGGTCAGCAGTTTTGGTCTCTCTAAAATACCCAGATAAGCCACCGCTATGAACTTCCCTAACCAATAGCTCGCGCGTGGAACTATTTGGCATGTACAACCTCTTCTCCTTAAAAAGGTATCCATCTTTCAAGTAGTATCCACCAACGACAATTCCATCTTGACACTTTTCAATGATAGGATTGAAATGGGGTTCTTGTGCATATTGCTTAGTAATAAGAGAAAATCCCAACAATTTATTCTATAAGGTGGTCAGTAAGACATGCCAATAAGAAAAGGCGTTAGAGACCATATTAGCACTATCTTTCTCGTGCTTAATCACATATGAGAAACCTTCCATGAACTATGACCACTTATCTTATCTCTTCAAAAGTTTCTTCTACCTTCCAAGGTGCTTCAAGGACCCATGGTCCATATAGATCACAAACTCTAAAGGTAATAAATAATATTGCCATACAGTAAGAGCTCGGCAAAGAGAGTATAACTCCTTTTCATACTTAGAGTAATTCAAAGCGGCACCACTAAGCTTCTCATTATGATAAGCAATAGGGCGGCTTTCTTACATCAAGACTACGCTAATGCCAATACCAAGAGCATCACACTCCAGCTCAAAGGGCTTATCAAAATCTAATAAAGCAAAGACAAGTGCTATGGTAAGCCTCTCCTTAATTTCCCTAAAGCTCTTCTTAGCTCAATTAATCTAATGGAATCATTCACTCTTCTTTGTCAATTCAATCAAGGAGACTGCAATAGTACTGAAGTTCTTGATGAATCTTCTGTAAAAAGAAGCAAGACCATAAAAACTACATACTTTAGTAATACTCTTTGGTGTAGGTTGCTCCAAAACAGCTCAAACCTTTTCCTCATCATCTTAGATTCTTTCTCCAAATACTACATACCTAAGAAAGACTACTTTTGGCTGTAAAGATGTACACTTCTTTAGATTTTCAAATAATCTCTTAGCACGAAGTATGTCAAAAACAACTTGGAGATACTCTAGGTGATTGTTCAAGTTGTCACTAAGCACTAGTATATTATCAAAGTACATAACTACAGATTTCCGATAAAGGGACACATTACATGGTTCATAAGCCACATGAAAGTGCTCCATGCGTTAGTAAGACCAAATGACATAACCAACCATTCATAGAGACCATGTATAGTCTTAAATGCAAACTTCCACTCATCTTCGGGTCTTATGCAAATCTGATGGTAGCCACTTTGCAATTCAACCTTTGAAAACATTTGGGCACCATGAGGCCTATCCAATAAGTCATTGAGCCTCAATATGGAATATCTATACTTAACAGTAATTCGATTTATAGCTCAGCTTTCAATGCGCATGCACCAAGAACCATCTTTCTTTGTGACAAGTGGGGCTAGCATGGCAAAAAGGCTCATACTCTCTCTCACATATCCTCGCTCTACTAACTTGTCCACTTATCTCTTTAGCTTAGTAGCTTGCTTAGGATTCATTCTCTAAGCAGGTCTATTCAGTAGAGCTGCACCTGGTTGTAAATCAATACAATGTTCAATGCCTTGGACTGCTGGTATTCCTTTAGGTAACTCATTTAGAAATAAGTTGGAAAACTCATCTATCAACTTCCGAATTTCTTCAAGCACATCATCCAAATCTCTTAACTCTAACAATCTTCCACTCAACAAAAGCATAAGCTTATCAACCTTTTTAATAGCTCGAAGTTCTCATCGACTTAACACTAAAGCCTTCTTCTTACTAACTTGGGTGAGTTGGTTATGAGTTTTATTCACTTAGCTCAAGGTCATAAGTTGCAGCACTATCTTCTTACCATCCTTAGTAAAAGTATAGGTGTTCTTATATCTATTGTGTATGACACATTACCTAAATAACCAAGGTCTTCCTAGTACTAAATGTAAGGCTCCCATAGGTGTAAGCCTTGCAACTAAGTGTTAGAGGCTCAGTACATAAAATTTAAGACAATCAGGTAAACTATCTGATCGAATTCAAATTTTACAATAAAGCTAAGAATATTAGTAAGTGTGATCTTATGAGTTTGAATTTAGAAAAATAAGTAATAAAATAATTAAAAATTATAATATCAAATTATATTTATATTACCCATTATTTATTGAAAACATATAAAACGAGTTTTAATAATTAACGAATCAATAAAGATAAATTATATGATACTAAAAATCATAAAATAATTTAAATAATATTTATGAATATTTATTTATACCATATATGTATTTATGTGTAGATAAAAATATACGAAATTACTTAAAATATTTAGAATATGCTAAAATAATACTAATTAATTAAGAAAAATTCAAGGAAAGTGTGGAATAGTTTGGAAATAAACATGGCATGCTAAAAATTAAAGAAAGAAAATAATAAAAAAAAAGAGATAAAGAACACTTGCCAACCAAAAATCAATAGAAAAACACTAAACCACACCATAAATTTGATAAACCTCTTCTAAAATTAATTTTAGTCAATTATGAGTTTTGGAAAATTTGAGAGAAATTACAAAGAGATGGGAGAGTATTTTTATAAAAAAAAAATAAAAAATTATAGTGTAATTAGAGCATATAAAGAGAGTGCACACCTAACAATTACTTGAGAATATATGGCTACCACTACTGGATGGTGGAGGCAATGCTCAAACCAACCAATAAGGCTATAGTAACCAGAGTTAACAACATTGGTAAGTTTTGATTTCTTTTTCAAATTTTTTATTTATTAAAAATATCAAATAATTATGAAAAATTATGAAATTTAGTATTTTAGGATTTTTATTATGTAGTTTTTAGAAAAAAACATTTGTTAAAATTGGGTCTTGAAATATATCGCTCTTAAGAAATCACCAAACCTAACCTAATTTTCGATTTTAATTTAAATGACATTAATGTTGTAGTTTGAACCTCAACATTTTTGTATAGACTATTTAGAGTATTTATGATAGCGTTATAAAGAGTTTTCCTAAAAATTTATTTTATAAAATTTTACTTAATTTTTAAGCCCTAAAATCATGCGTAGGAGGCAATTTATGGGCTTAATTGAATGATTTAATATTAATTTATCGAAAATTATGATTTATTATATAACTAGATATCCTTGGATGTTAGTTAGTAATGTTGGATGATATTTGGGGAGTTTGAGGTGTTAGTTATATGATTTATGCATATTAGGTAATAAATATATATATAAGGAATAATAGGTAAAAGGGTGTATTTAAGTTAATTTTATGATTTAGGGTTAATTTGGTTTAAATTCTAATTTAGGGTATACTTAGATGTCTTAAAATATTAGTTAATAATGAGAGAAGATAATCATAGTGTTGAAGAGGTTAGATGTATGCTTTATGTATAAATTAAGTAGTAATAGGTAATATGTGAAATAAGAAGATTAAATAAGTGAAAAATATTAAGTTAAATTGATAATATTATAATAATAGGAGAATATTATAAATCTAATTTGAAATGTAAATTTTAGGAATTATGTGAAAAATAGAGGATATACTCACATCAAAAACAAATTCAATAGTTAAATTAGAAATATAATATATCGTACCAACCAACCAAAATACTAGTTAGGAGATAAAACAAAGATTTAAAATATCTAAGTATAGTTAGATAAATTTTACATATTGGTTCAGAAAAAATTCCTAGAGTTATAAATAAAACAATAACCAAAAGTCAAAACAGAACCTAATTCCAGAACTGATTCAATAATTGAATCAAAAACTGGTTTAGAACTAATTTAATTATGGATAATATAGAACTTGAACAAATGAGTAGAATTCTAATTTTAAACTAAAACTAATGATGTAAAGCTTATATATATGTACACATACATACATACATACATATGTATAAGAGGTTATGTTAAAAATGTAAGCAATTCCTAGATTAAAATCTAATTCATAAGCAAAAATTAGAATTAGGACTAATGGAAGTATATTAGAGAGTCGACCAAAATCTAAACCAAAAGTTAAATATTTACCTAAATAAATTGTGAGAAAAAGGTTAAAAGATGTTTATAAGAATTATAAGTAAAGAGTAACTAAAAGATAAATTAAACCCTAATTTAGAAGCTGAATCAAAATCTAACTCAAAACATAAATAATTGTAAGAGACTTAAAACTTGAATAATTAGATGTAATAATGCCCTAAACTAAAGATAACAACATGAGTTATACAATAAAGCCTACAAAAATTAGTTATATGAATACTAAAATGACCTTTGTATTATAGAGATTATCAATGATAGCCCATTGTAAGTTACACCTTAAGTGAGTAAGTGAAAAGTCCAAATAAGTTTGAGATCAATACATAATTGTATTTTGGAATATTGTTTCATAGTACTCAAAGGCTTAAGATTATACCCATTTGTACCTGTAGGTAGGTTGAATGTGTGCATGCCTATATGTGCAAGTTCTTGAATATACTGCATATTATTGGCTGGCTATACTAGTTTGCAATTGTTTTATATTATGTGATATGGATTGATCACTTTAACTAAACTTAAATAAATATATGACTTGTAATTCTAAATAGAACCTACACGATAGCCCATTAGGAGAAACTGTTAAGGTTCTCGGACCAAATAATGGTCCCTTCAAAAGGAATAGCGTTTGATAGTATAATTAGTCCCTTTTTCATCCTTAGTCGAACTAAGTGACAAAAGAAGAGATTGTAGTTAGGGTAACGGCAACGATTCAGAGGTAGTCATGAGAGGAGCAGTATTTCCATTACACAAGCTTAGGTTTGGTCATAAGTTATTAAAATGTGTGTTAAACTCTTCAACCTGGATTAAAGTAAGTGTGATTTCTTTAATCTCATGATAAATCGAAAAACGTTGTGCAATGACATTTGTTTGTTGCATTATATTAAAATAACTAGTTGATAATCCTATTTATACTTGATATATAGTCTTATGTCTCTATTTCCAACTTACTAAGTGATTGGTTACTCACATCTTTATAGATGTTATTGCAAGTGCTAACTAGAAAGTAGTTTTGTAATTACCTTGAAACTAGCAACCGTTGAATCCTAAGGAGTAAGGATATAAAACTGAGGATTAATTACACTCTCAAAGTTTGGATTTTATCTTTAGATCTTTTAATATAAATTTATGTATTACTTAAGTCAAGTAAAATTAGGTTACTAAATCTTATAAACATACTTGGGTTATTTAAATATGTAATTGCTTTGTAATTTCATAGGTAAATAACATGTTTAATTTATAAAATGTTTCCTTTAAAGTGGATTAGTCATAGACACCTTGTATAAATCAAGTATAAGATAGTAATTGTAAGGTCAGCTTCTATTCTAAAATAGTTTACATAGTAGAATTGTTACAAATCTACTGTTTTAGGGTATGACATTTAGGACAACATCACAAACCATCTCATCTCTATAGACATTCCCAATACAAAATGGCATAACTACTTGTTTAGTTACGTATAAAGCACCCTTATAATGCAACCGGTGTAGCTTGTAAAGTTAAGTTTGCTTAGGGATCAGCAAACCTAATATCTACATGAGGGTCTGAGCGATAACATTGGTGCAACTCCCTCCATCTACTATAATCGTATACAGTTAACCCTTGATGGTACACTTTGTATGGAATAGGTTCTCTCTCTATTTTTCCTTAGAGCTCGACATTAAGCTTTGTACATACCTTAACATAGTGTCATTACTTTACCTTGGTTGGCATAGATACGAGTCTCTTCTTCCTTCTATACTTCAATTCATCCAACATTAGTGCAACTCCCTCTATTTACTATAATGTGTACAATTAAGCCTTGATGATGCACTTTGTATGAAATAGATTCTCTCTCTATTCTTCCTTAAAGCTCGGCATTAAGCTCAACACTCGCCTCAACACCAAGATCATTACTTCACCTTGGTCAACATAGATACAGGTCTCTTCCTCCTCTTTTAGTTGAGTTCGTCCAACATCTTTCTCTTTCTTCTCAAATTCAATCTCATCAGTACTGTCCACTTATCACGTCAGAGAACCATAACACATTGGTTATGACACTCAATAGTCTTATGTCCATAACTCGAGCACTTAAAGCATTTTATCTCACTCATATTGTGTTGGAGGATTCTCCCTTTTCAAATGTCTTTAGGTAGATTCTGTCATCAGCTCAACTTTTTAGGCTAGCTCGATTGTCATCAGATTGGTCACTCATTTCTTCTATTTGGTTTGGCCTTCATGGTTCAAGGTAGTTAGTTGGTGTAGAATAACAGTCCGCGAAGAACTCAAATTAGGTCAGATTAGGGCATTCTCCTTCTACTTTTCGACCCTTTGTGCTATCTTAATAGCTTCTTTCAAAGTGTAAGGATGAATCTCGATATAGTATGAGTTTCAAGCTCATCCACATCAGCTCGGATCATCAACATCTAAAATTCCCAAACATAGTCATCCACAGTTTGGTTTTCTTAGAGAAGCTCTTACAATTTAGCAAAGGTATCTTGCAAATATGCGTTAGGTATAAATCTTCCTCTTAGCAACATTTTCATGTCTTCCCAAGTTTGTACACCTCTTCGTCCATCTCTTTCTCTGGCCATATTCAAGTTCTTTCACCACATAGAGGCATACCTAGAGAACTTAAGAGCAACAAGTTAAACTTTCACATCCTCAACATATCCACAACAATCAAACACTTTCTCGATTTTTTCCTCTTACTCTAGGTATTCATGAACATTTCCACTATCTATAAAGGTTGGAATATGAACTTCAATGTTATTAAGTCCTTGTGAAGCTCGACGTCTTTGTTCTTCCATTTCATAATACTCTTTAGCCTCTCCATCAAGCTTTTCTTCTGCTTCCTCATCTAATTCCTTAATTTCTTCCATCTCTAACCTCCTTTAAGTAGGGTAGCCTATTACTTGTCTAGCTCTATGAGGTCATATAGGGCAATTAGCTCAGCCTGTATAGCCATATCTTAGCTCTTGTTCACCTTCTTCTTAACCATGATTTGGTGCACCTTGTGGCTATTGTCTCATACCTTGCATAGTTGTGACTAGACTCTTGATAAAGATAATGAGTCTATTAAGCTTATCATCAATCAACCTTGGTATATGGCTTCCTTACTAGTTACGTCCAGCTTAAGCACTATTATCTTAGTCTCCAAAAATTCCATGAACACTAGAATTTAACATTATGCGATACTTTTTGTCACTTCTTCCTCCAACGACAATAACTTCTACAGTATGTACATAACAAAACCCTATTACTCAATATTACTCAACAATATTTCAAAACCATTACTTACACTCAATCAATTACTATTCACTACCCAGATTACTCAACTAATAAACTCTAACACCTTAACACTCTGTATAATATAGCTCAACATAAGATTCACAACAAGCTCTATTTTCATGGTTGAGAAATAGAGTAAAACAGAACAATGGGAGTTACTACACTTACCTCTTAGAAATCAATACTTCTCAACTCATAGCTTAAAAATCCACTCTAAATACTCTACTACAACTACACAACCACCCACAAACCACTATAACAGCTATAAAATAACACAATAGCCACTAACAGCAACACAAATAAGAACTTCATTGCAACCTTCACACATTCTCTCTTAACACTTTGCTTTAATACTAACGAAATTGATGCATCTTTGAGGTCGTTCATAGGGAGGCTACACCACAATGGGTGAAAACAAAATAAAGAAACATAGCAATTCCGTGAGCAACTTAAATATGACAAATCACAAGAACTATACAGTTAATATTACAAGCAAATGTAATGTTAAGTGTAGAAGTTAGGGTTGCTCGCTATAAACTCTTGCTAAAGAAGCTAAATAAGAGTTAGGTAAGACAGACAACACAAGGGTTACCATTAAAGGAAAGTTTCTATATTCAATAGTGAAGGAAGTTGTTGCATTATAAGAAAATGAGGCTTTTATATGGCCTTCGTAGGGTTACATACAAAAAGGAAAAGACAAAAATGGCAGTTGAATAACAATGATTCCTAAAACATGCTAAAATGGAAAAAATGACAAAATAGTACAAAGTATGAAAATAAGAGAATCCTTTTAGAAAGTTGTATCAAAGGATACATGTCGAATTATGGTTGATGAGCTAGAAATTATGTGTATTCGATTGTTCCTACGAATGTAAGATCTCAAGCAACTCAGCAGCTGGTGGTGTCAACTCAGTAGAAGCCAGGAAAGGAATGGATGAATTAGTTGATTTGATCTAGGTCAAATTGGAGATTGGATACTACACACTGTCCTGAAGTCTCAACTGGTTAAATGGCCTATCTGCTCAGCTCTAGAAGACTTGTGGTGTTAGCCAACTCGAAAATTGTTCCTATCATGACCATAATTCTACACTCAAGTTATATGAAGTGTAACATACCTTAGTTAATATTGAAATCCTCATCCTTAAAGAGTCATCGAGCTAGTACTTGTCGGACAAGTCCTTGTAATCCCCTAGCTCAACTTCTAGTAATGGATCCATAAGTTAATTCCTATCACTAATGTTATTGAAGAAGGACTTGCCTTAGCTCATAGCATAGGTTAGCAATATATTCATATTTAAATTGATAGTAAATTGGTTTTTATCTTAAGAGTATGATAAATAAGGGTCATTTCCCTTGGAGGTTGAGATTTATTTTAGAAGATATTACATGTTTTAAAGACTCTTTTATAAGTTGTTCCTTTTTGTCGGTCAATAAGAAAGCAAAATGTGAGTAAGACTGAATTGCTTACTAGGCTAAAAAGGGGATGTACAAAGATTTTCGAGATCTATATCCCCCATCCTCTTAATGCCTCTTTGCTTTGTAATGTTGATTCTAGATCACTGGATGGTGTTTTGTAATCGTACTTTCTCTCAATAAAAGTTATTCTTTGGTAGGAAAAAAAAAAAAGGGATGTAAATAAGAATATGGGTTAACAATACAAAGGCCATTGGTAAAAAATCATATGAATTTAAGGATATTGAAAGGAAATATTTGATATATAGAACATGTATGAAGTAAAAGGCCTAATTTAATCTATTAAAGCGGTTGAAATTGAAGCCAATAGAATTAAGATTCATGGATTCTCATTAAAATAATGGTAAAATACAAGAGAAACAACCATAATATGTCCTTACAATGCTTTGATACCAATTGCTATAATTTTTCAATATATATATATATATATATATATTATGAACCCATATTCAAATTACATGTAGGTACAAGATTATAACATGTTTGTCATGTACAATTTATAAACTCAGGGTAAGATTTGTGTATATGGAATTAGAGAGCAATTAATCTTGAAAAGTTTTATGAATAGGACTATGAAGAGCTTGAGAGAAAAATCGCTCTCTGTCTAGTAAGAAGTATTTGTTATAATAAATATCATTTGATGGAAAAACAATGTTCAGACGAAAGTAAGGATCTCTCATCGAACATCAAAGTGAGCAACTCTCACAAACTATCCATATTAAAAACTCAACTACAATATCCATATTGGTTAAATACTACGATTAAATAATACTTCTACAAATGATATATTAATAATTCTAAAAGTATATTTTGAATGATTGATTAATATTAATGCATGTAATCAAATAATTTAACAATCGAACCTCGCTCAACATATTCATTCAAAACTATGATTGAAACTAAACATGATAGTGTAATAAATTAAGGGAAATGATGCTTACTTATATACTCATTTATGACATTTGCATTAAAATTATAAATGACTCTAATTAAGACACTATAATGATGAGCTCAAGCTCACAATCAGCTCAAACACCTTCCAGCATATAATTTTAAACTCAAGTTCAACTCAACTCTCAATGAAAAGTGATAAACATCATGAATTATATTTTACAAAAACAAACTGAAATTGGGCAATAACCCATCAATTACACTTGGAAACTAAAACATATTAGAAAGTTCAATGTAGTGATTGACGTGTGTGTTACTATATAATTCTTAATTGTGTTTTGTGTTAAGTTTTCATGATCTTTATCATTTTTGAGCTCTTAATAATTTGAACTTGACTCAATTAAGTTTATTTTGATACAACTATCTAAATAAAATATTATTATTATTATTTAAAAGAAAAAAGATATTTAAACTTAACTCGAACTCAATTAATATTTAAATTCAATTTAAACTCGAGTAGACCTATAAATTGATTAAGGTAAGCATTATAAAATTTGAATATGATTCGATAGACCATTGGAGTAGCTAGAATATGAGCTTCGTTAGAAACAATAAACTTGAATATATATCAAACTGATTTCAAGTAGTTGAATAAGTTTGTTTCGTTTGCATGTCTGACATGCACACCAAGTAACAAGGGGAAAAAATGCTTGTGCAGTACGTCTAAATATGAGATTCTCAAGTAAATAGATTAGTGCCAAACTGTTTGTTTTTTATGATATTTTTTTATTTTAGCGATATACATATCAAACGGTCCATTGGCTCTATACGACAGCAATGGAGGGGACACCGTACACGACAGGACAACGCCCGATGCCGTGAAAACTGGCAATGTCATTTATTTGCTTTCACTCTTCCTAGGCCACTCATATCTAATTCAATTCCCAACAATTCCGTTTATTGTTAGTTATCGATTCTCTTTTCTTTTTTCTTTAAGAAAAAACTTTTAAGTTTTTCAACATTTTAAGTGGCACAATTCAACTTTTAATTTTAGTTTTCTGATTTTGAGATAATAAGTAGATAAATCACCAATTTACCTATTTTAGTAATAGTTTTTGTTAAGAATGTAATATATAAGAATAGTAAGATCACGTGTTTACAGTATGAGGATTGTAAGATCTTGATATTCCTATTCGTTACATTTACAATGAAGTGTGTTTTTCATTTTATTTTTTTTGCTTTGATTTTGTCTCAATTTTGCAGCTTACCATATGAAATTTTTTTTTTCCTTCAACTACATTTACAATTACAACTTTGGAGAAGAGATTCAAATTTGATACATATTATTAAAAAATCAATATTCATACTATTAAATTACAATTGCTTAATTCACATATGGATTTTAAGAAGTGTAAAATTAGCCTTGTCATCAATCTTTATATTTTTCCAATTTAAATTTTAAAACTTGAATAAAATGCTTATTAATGGAAAATGGCAATAGAAGAATTAATTGGCTAGTATTCAAAAGTTAAAAGCTTTCCAATAAAAATTTACGATTTTTTCTTTTTCTTTTTTTTTTTTTTTTTGCCAAATATTGAAAAATAAATTTACGAAATTGGGTTACAACGCACAGAACAATCATGTACATATTTTGCACTTTTTCCATGTATAAAGCTAAGGTATTGGTGGGGAGTGGCATTTGGTCAAAAGATGGTAGTAGTAATCACCCATTGTTTACTGTTTTTGGGTTCAAAGCCCCATGCATTAATAATGTCAGTTGGCATATACATTTATTTTTAAAGCGGTAACTAGTGCATGTGGAGTAGTTGATCATGACAGAAGCAAATTTGAATCTGGACGTTGTATGCTCATCCCTATAGATTGACTAAACGTAAAATAGACCCATAGGAGATCAAGAATCTTTCAGAGTTCATTTTATAGATGAAATTAAAAAAAAAAAAAAATGGAAAGAGCCTCCCTTTTATCAGTATTATAAAATCAAAACCGATTATTCAACTCCTCCACGTTATTACAATAAAATTTAAATGAAAGTTATGATTTAATGGGTAGATTCTCAATAACATTTTATATATTTAAGAGATATCGTACGGTAAAAAATTTCAAACTCTTTTATTATCAGTCAGACGGATCATAGATATTAATCCCTCCCAATGTTATTCAAATAGAAAGAGCATATAGAAAGTAGATCTAGCGTGCATGAAAAGTATATGCTTCCTTCTGTTATTCAAACTTTCTCCAAGACATGAACAGAGAACCCCACACTTCATCACCCACCTACATCATGTATTTTTATGACAGAATAATATCAATCCCAACAATATCCTATTGTATCTGGATGGGAAAGTCACATGGGCTTCACTTATTATATTATAGAACATGGACGTATAGAATACAAACTTGACGTGAGACTTTACATTCCCATCTTTATCCTGCTAGTTTGTCACTTTTCGACTTCAAAAACAAATGCAATGTGACCACCACCTACACGAACCCTAAAAGATCGCATAAGATAATGTAGATGGTGATAAAATAAGTTTGGATATATCTTAGGTAGGAAATAGGGAAATGGGGTGGCAGAACTATTATGTTTATTTCATGTTGATACACTGTCACATGGTGACAAGATTGTTGCATGTAATTCAATAGAGTCAAAGACCAGGTTTTGTGCCCATAAATGTCGCGATTTTCAGAGTTTTGTAAATAAAATACGGAATAGATTCTTATTTATGATGCCTATATAATAAAAGTGAACAAGTAACCTCATCATACATATTCATTTAGGTTAGATTTTAAGTGAGTAATTAAAACCATAGAATGGGTTTCTAATAATAATTTTTTAGAACTTATTTTCATATGATAGGATATAAATAAAAAGTTATAATATTTTATATTCATCATGAAATCTATACTTAGTTAAATAAGTAGAGGAGGGGCTTTAGAATCTTTACCTTGTATTAGTAATTAAATAAAATTAATAAATAAAGATACCATTTCATTAAAAGAAAGTAAAGTCTAACTTATCGAAAACTCTAAACTAAATGCTTGTTAGACTTTTCGCTTTCATATTTCCTCTTTAGTCTTTACTCCATTATCCTTTTCTTTCTACTCTTTCCTTTTTTTGCTAAACTCATCATATAGTAAAATTCGGAAAAGGAAATCTAAATTCTTAGTTTCTACTTCTCGTACTACCTACAAATCATAAGGTATGTCCATTACTTATTTTCTATAATTAAATAGCTTTTTTGTTTTATATTTGATAAAAGATTAGGTATTATTACTAGAGTAAAATTTGATTTTCTTAGAATATGAGAATTATTATATTGATTCATGCACTTTGAGAAAAAAAAAATTTGGTTTGAATTTATGTTTTGTTCTAATTTCCCTATTACGTCTTTACTTTTCCATGATTAATTGTTTGATCTTATATTATTGTCACATCCATAATTGTTTAATTATACAATCTTGTGAATTTTTTATTCATATTTTAATAAACTTTGTAAATATTGCATTAAATACAATATTTACTACTTTCATTTTTAAAAATGGTGTACTTATTCCCTTAATATCTTTATAATGCGATTATTATAAAATGAATGTTTTATTTATATAATGAATGTTTTATATAATATTTTTGTAAAAATTTATTCATAATAATAGTTAAAGAATCATTTAATGAAAAAAATTAGTTAGAAATAAATCTCAATGGACTTCATTTATCGGCATCATTTGAAAGATAGGCTGAATTGAATAATTGCTTTTGAAAACAAAATGGTCGGATTTATTTTATGTTTTAAAAAAATAACCATATTAAAATTTATAAAAAAAATAAAAAAAAATCTTCAAGCTTCATATGATACTTTGTATTCTATATAATCTATAGAATACAGAATTCGAAACTTATAATTATAAGGTAAAGTAGGGAAAGAGTCCATATTTTATGTACTTTATATTCACTTACCCTTAATATATATATATATATATATATATATTTATTTATTTATTTATTGAGCAACTATTAGTAATATTAAATATATCGTAATATGAGTAGAAAAAACTAACCACTACTGTTGTCATATATTTGAAAACCACTAAAAATTATACATCACTCGTTCATTTACGTGGAGTGTCCTGAGGTGTTAGTATGAGCCTTCCCTTTCCTTGATGTTACATTCCATCAATCAAGTGTATCGACTCATACACATTTTTATCATCGTGTTTCTTCAAGTAGCAAAAAGCATTTTACAAGCATCTGGATGTAAATGTATTATCCACCGAATTTTTTCTCGTAAAATACTCAGCTTCATTAAACATTACAACGTGGAAACTTGGAAGCAACAGCAGCATAGAATTGCTCTTTGAATGGAATCTTTTATACTTCTACTTGTTACCTTTTGGTTCTTTTCTCGAGTGTCAAAAATAATTCACCGCTATTACTAACATGTGCTGTCTCCTTAAATTTCTAGCATAAAGCCATGAACAACGTGTTTCGGTAAAGAAAATTGAGGGGTAAGAAAACCAATAACGAAAGCTCGTCACGAATCGTTTGGTTGTGTTTTTTCTTTTTTTTTTTTTTTTTTTGCATCTAATTTTCACATTTTGACAAAGTTAAATAGAGATTCTTGTATTGATTGCACTTCATCTCGTGCCTTTTTTTATGATGTATAAAATTAATCGTCAAAAACACGCATATAAACTCTAGTAGACTATAAATGATGAGTGAATCAAAACAAATTATATGGAACTTTTACCGCTGGGAAAATTCCTAAACTATACCGTGTAATTCGGTTTTTACGTGTTTTAGAAAAAAAAAAAAAGGAAAAAGATAATGCCACATTGGTTTTTGGCAGCATTCCGGGGAACTTTTTCGGCGGAAGGTATCCTTTTTCGTTGAGGACTGCTACAAATTGCAACTGAAATTCTCGGCCAAAGGATTTATTTACTTGCAATTATACACTTTGAGTAGATTCTATTCATGCAATATATTGGTATTTATTAAAAAATTGTCTTAATTCGTACATGATCAAATATATATTATCTATTGAAAACCTATTTTTATAAATTTCTATAAACGAGAGTACGATGTAATTGATTCCACTTCAAAGGTTAAACTAAATTCTCTCTTAAAATCATAATTATTGATTATAAGATATTATGATTCCAACTTCATAAAATACTTCTATATATAGAAAAAAAAATCTAAAATCACAATTTCATTTAGGCTTTATTATTACCTACCAGACTTAGTATGAACGGACATAAATACAAATGAAAGAAAATATAGAAAGTATAATTTTCAGTTTTTCTTTTTTTCTTTGGCTAAAATTTTTACTATGAATGTAAAAACGAAACTAGATAAATGGGATAGAAATATTTCCTTTTTTGTTTAATTGACATTACTAAAAGGAAATAAAAAGAAAAATACAGTCAGAATTTAATAAAGCTACCCTATTTTTGCTTCGATCACCTCTGTTGCATGGGTTAATTTTAGTATTAATTTTACCCATTTCTCTGTAATTTTTCATGTACGTTCGCATCCCCCCCCCCCCCCCCCAACATTTTCACTCGTTACTCAGGAGATATCAAACACAAAATTTCTACTCGACCATCTTATCCAAACATAGCTTGAATTTTTGGTAGCAAAAATTGTCCCTTTCTCCTAACCTAAATGTCGGGATCCTCTAGCAACTCCACGAAAGAAACTTTCGTTCTCGTGATGTAGTAAGAATAATCTTCATTATATTTTTCACTATACATTGTTAATGTGCAAAGAAACCCTAAACAAGCTCCATGATGAACCCAACCGAGCATGAGAGTTGAGACACACAGCACAGGTGGTGGGATGTGAACAGTGACCGATATACGCAATGTGGGACAGGAAAGCTGTACAAAGGTTGTACGAAGGCCCGGCTTGGACCTGAAAGTGGTCATACAGCTGACTTGCATTTTTATAGAGTCAAACATCATCGAGCCATCATCTAGTCACTAGTGGCTTACGTTGTCATATCCATTTACAATATTTGGTTTTTACTTGAACTATGCACCAAAAATACATGTCTAGTGGTAGTGGGAGTGGGAGTAGATTTTGATTTTTGACGATTATATGAAATACACTTCAAAACTGGAACAAGCAACAAAGGCATGTTCCGAAATCGAAAGATAAAAAGATTTTTTCAGTCTTGGTGGGTTGATGCTACATGTTAAAAAGTTACCATCAACCCCCATATGATCTCATAATTGCAGCTAAGCTCAACACAATAATGTAGCTTCCCTATCTTCAACCCCACAAGTGAATCATTTCAATTTCACCCACTTGCACTTGCTTCAACGCAAAGATAAGCAACAGACTTCCACAAAGGCAAAATTCATTTTCATTGATACACGTGATTTATGTACAGGTTACAGGGTGATCAATGAAATTCAGGTTATCTCTCCCCCTCTAGCAAGCCTTTGCTCACTGGGGGTTTGGTGGCTCTTCCAAAGCGCTTAGACAAAAACACTGGCCGATCTACACTTCAAGCGAAGCTAAAGTCCTTAAACATCTATATCACAGAACTTGCCGTCCATTCGGTTTTGGACTGCCTTGACAGCAGCAACTCTAGCAGCAGTGGCAGCTCGGTTTGCAGCTGCGATTGCCTTATTGACCTGTTCATCCACCCGAAGAAGGTGTATTGCACTCTCAGCTGATTTTCTAGCAGCCTGCAAATTCAAGGAGAACATCATAAGAACATATGAATGAGGCCGTAACACACATAACAGATGACAGAATCCAAACTAAACTCAGTCCTAGACACAATTATGTAGACAAAACTAAGAATTAAAATGATTATGCTTTACCTAATCATCCAAGTATGACACAAAATTATAAGATTAAAAACATCCATATTTCGAAACATTTTTGCTGAAATTATTCAATGGATACATGTGCAATCACACAACTGCAAATGTACGATAGTATACAGTAGTGCAAATAGCCGGCCTTGTTAGACATACCATAAACATTATCATTTATTTACTGTCATACACTGTAGAAAGATAGTGAAATAGGAAGGTAAGGATATTGAAAGGGATATGAATGCAAGTAAATATACCTGAACTGCTCTCAGGACTGCATCAGTTAGCGGGGGTAAAGAATTATTCAAGGATCCACCGTCCCATTCGCCACATCTTGACTCTCCACTCCTAAAATTGTACATGCCATAGCCTTGTTTTTTACCTTCATGCCATGAGCCCTCATAGCAGTGGCCATTAGCAAAGTGATACACGCCGAACCCATGTATTTTATCGCCAAAATATTCTCCGGCATATCTATCTCCATTCCTAAACCATACTAAAACATTTCAGCAACTAGGACAAACTTCATTACGAGGAAAATGTGTTTTAGATTTACACCCCAAACTACAAGCCATCACCAAACTTAAACATAAAACAGCTATAATCCCATAAGGTTCTTAGAAGAACTAGAACATTTGACTTCATGGAATCATCAGGCAAAGAGGGATTAAACCTCATAGTCTGAGATCTATAAATTAATAGCAAAAACTGTCAACAAGACTAGAAATACGTAAATGTCCCACACAAACAAAAGGACAAGTTCTGAAGAAGCACTAGCAATAAATTTAAACTTCTGTCCTGTCACTTATTAATAGTGCTTTCTAAATGCAAAAAAGGAATTGAAATTCATGATATTTTCCGACACATATAATCGCTACAAATGGATAAAGAACAGACAGGACCCCTGATTTTCGCATCATACAAACAGCCGATTAAGGAAAGCATATAATTCTATGCTGATAATAATAAATCAAGTTTAATTACCATAAAACCAAACATGGTCATCAAGATGAATTGCCAATCAAATATTACAAATCTCTCACTTCAGCATTCAATAATCAAGGAAAAGAAATAAAATAAAAAAGAAAAAAGAGAAATTTCTGGATTTTCCAGCCTGTTGCATTTATCTGATTTGAGCAAGATCTACGGTCTGCATAGCCAGAATTCTTAAATTCTTACCTAACTTATAAAATTGGATTAATTTATAAGCCCTCCAAATTACTAATGATATCCTTCAAATCGCTACAAATCAATAAAATTCAATCTAACCAAATAAAACCCAACTCATTTATTTTATTTCACTGGCAAAAGGAAAAGGAAAACACAAACAAGAACACATGAAAACAGTACTCACCTAAACAAATTTTACACCAATCAAACAAAAGTAACCAAACGATATACGAAATCACGCCAAACTTAAAACCCAAATAAAATTAAAACACAAAAACCAATCTTAAGCACAATACCATTGAAAAGGGGAAAAAAAATGGAAGAAAGAAGAAGAAAAACAAAAGAACAAAACTGACCTAAAATAATAACAACCAAGTCCATGTTTGACCCCACACTTAAACTCTCCAACATAACAACTTCCATCATTACAACTCTGAACACCAATACCATGACTTTGTCCATTACACCATTCACCTGCATAACAATCCCCTGTATAGAACTTATAAACCCCATAACCATGTCTTAATCCTTGCCTATACTGTCCTCTATATCTACTTCCTCTACTCCAACTTTCTACTCCATACCCATCATACTTCCCATCAACCCAATCTCCTTCGTATCTCCCATTCACCATGAAATTATAAACCCCACTTCCATTGCACTTCCCTTTATGAAACTCTCCTTCATAATAATCTCCATTGCCGTAAAACTCCACTCCTTCACGGATTATTTTGTTGCTTTGCGAAGATGGTTGCCTTTTCGGTTTTGGTTTGATTTCGGAGTCCCCGATGTACCACTCTACTGATTTTGAGCTGTTCCTTGAGAAGAAGAACCGGTTTTTATTAAGATTATGAAGGGTTTTCAGTATTGAAATGTGGTGGTAGATTAGAGCTCTGTTCTTGGAGACAAAAAACAGGGAAATCGCAATTAAAATCAGGACTAGCAAGAGACTCTCTGAAGTAGGTATCTCTTCTCTTCGAAAATAGAAGAAGAAAAACAGTAGAAAGCTGATTAATAACGACCCAGAAGCTAGACCGGCAGCGAACCGGGTCGAATTGGAAAAACCGGCATTCGGACCGGTTCGATTAGGCATTTTCCGGTTTTGGCTCGGCTTTGGCTTATCTTCGTGGTGGGGAGGAGTGATTGGGTCCTCTTCCGGGAGAGAGGAGAAGCTGTGGATAGATGACCGGACGGTTGGGGAAGACCGGAGGAGAGACGATTTAGTTCGGGTCAGCTTAGAGTGGCTAATTTTCTGACCGTCCATTTCTCTTTAAGATGATGGAATCCTCGCCGTCGGATGATCGGTTCTGGTTGTCAATGAGACTCCCGATAGCGAGAGATTCTAATGAGAAGGGCTGGCTCAGGTGCAGCCTGCAACATAGTCTGTTACGGCGCACGATAAGGTGGCAGTGGAGGCGGACGTTAGCGAACTGAAACTGATCAAAAAGACATATAGAGAGAGAGAGAGAAGTAACTTCCAAGGCAGAGGGTGTCTGGGGCTGAGAGTGTTTGTGTTTTAAGAGAAAGAGCGAAAGGTGAATGGAAATTTGGACCGGGTTTTTATATATTGGTCTTGGGAAGAGGGAGAGATATTTAATGTGGGCCGTTGGATGGGAGAAAGGGTGGTGAGATGGTGAGATGGAATCGGAGCCGTTGGATTTGTTGGTGTTGCGGTCTTAGAGGGTTGGGAGAAAGAAAAGAAAATGCAAAGGGTCGCAGGATCTAGATTCGCAATCGTTGATATTTTTGTTTCGATATAATACGTTTTTTTCCCGTGAAGTCTAAGGCCGGCACGTGCGAGGACAACTTCTTTTCTACATTCCCAAGAAATAAGAAGTAAACCATAATACAAAACCGTGAAAACCACGCCGCACACACTTCTTCTGGGTTGATTGTTCGATGAATATGTTGAATGGGTTTTCTAACAGAAACTGGTGAATGTTGGGTAGAAAAATAGTGAAAAAATCTTCCTACTTCCAACCCCTCTCCTACTTCATTCCATTTGTAGGAGAATATAGCTTGTATGATCCAGGAGGTAGATATAGTCGATAGGATACGACAATACAAGTTTCAACTCAATGCAATTAAAGATTATTATATCACATTTAGTGTATAAATACGAGAATGATTTGGAATAAAATGTTTTAAAATAAAATAGAATAGAATTAAACAAAATTAAAATGTTTATATAATAATAATTATTCAAAACATCCTTATTTATTAAATATCGTGATTATATTGAAAGTTAAATGAGTAATTTTATTAATAATAATAAATATAAAAGAATAAAATCGTTAATTTTATTCTTAAGAAGGTAAAATCGAACTTCTTTTTTAAAACTAAAATCATGGATTTCAAAAAATCTCAATATCAGTTTTAAATGTACCTTTAAATACGAGAAAAGAAAATAAAAACTAAAATCGCTATTGTATTTCGATATATTCTCCTATATCTAACATGAAATTATAATTTAGAGTTGAGAGTCCTCAATGTTGAAGAAATTTTCAGCCACTCCGTCATCGATGGAGCCAACGTACGTGGCGTGCCAAATTGTGGGACGTTTCTCTAACATGAAGCGTCCCTAACCTTATTATTATTTTTCTAATGAAATATTTTGCAGATTTTCACCCTCATAATCATATTTTAAAAATGTAAATAGGGGTTATCAATATATTGAATTGATACTGAAATTGTACAAATATAATATTATTGATATTGAAATAATTTTTTTTAAAGAAAAAAGTGAAACGTCCCTAGCTTTATTAATTTTTTGTCAATATATTTATGTTGTATAAATATAATATTAATTGATATTGAAAAATAATAGTTTATAAAGTAATAATAGTATGAGGCTCATAAAACTTAAAAAATATAAAGAAACTTTAGTGAATGAATTATAGATAAAATATAGAATTTCTTAAAAAGAGAAGTTTTTTATAAGAGAGTTCTTTAAGGCATTAATACGATATATGGGGATACAAAACGGATTTCTAACCATTATACATAATCTTAGTGATATAAAAACAGGTTTTCCAATAAAATGAACTATATTCGATTTTTTCGTTTCTCCAAATTAAAATATGATAATTGGAAGGAAAAAAAAAACTCGACATAATTAAGAATATAACTATAACAATAAAATAAAAAATTGATGGGATTATATGATTGTAATATATGGTAATTACTTATGATATCTATTTAATTGTATATTTTTTTTATATCTATATGTTTTTCATTGAAATAAGAAATAGACCCCACAATCAATACAAATGGTGACCACTATTCAAATGTTGGATTGATTTTGCAAGCTGTGCAAAGTTTTAGTTGTATGAAAGATTATACCAACTTTCTGTTTAAAGAAAGGAAGACTAGGCTTTAAATATGAGAGCTACTCTTTCCATAGCGTACCAAAGAGCGGAATAAACAAATCAAGATTGAATTTAATATTATTAAGTTTCAGGTTCATGACTAATTATTAATCTAAATAGCAGAATGATTTTCATATTTATCATTTAATATTACTTATTTAATTGTTCTACTTCATGTGCTTTAATTAATGTGAAACCTTCAAGTGAGAGCCAAAAGGATAATTGCAAGACTATATAGTATTTAATGGCTGTGAATTCAAATTTGACACATTTTTTTATTCTTGACCATCAATTGGGAATTTTTTCTAAAGCTGAATCCGTATTTTGCCTTCTAAAATTTTCAATTCATGAACATATAAACATATCCATCATACAAAATAAGGTGTTATCTTTTTAAGTAGAGGTTAGATTTTTTTTTTTTTTTTAACTGAATAAATTTCCTGTGGCTTACTATATTTAACTATGCGAGTTTTGCAGTTACAGTTACCCATAATTATAGATAATACAATGAGGTGATATTAATGACGAAGATTAAAAGAAATTTTTCTTTTGAATTTGAAAAAGAAAATTGAATGTAACTGAAAGAAAACTACATGAGTTAAGGTATTTAGAATATTTAAATTTCAAAAATAACGTAACATGAGATTAAGCCTTCGTCATATATCTTATCTTATTATATTGTCCATGTTCAGTCAGACTGCGTAGCCCAGATTTTTATATGCGTCAAATGATAGGAAGCTTTCCAAGAGAATATTCAACTCGTTTTTATATTATTTTCAAAGCGGATTCTCTGATGGAAAATTTTGTAAAAACATCTACAGATTTCCTATTATTTCAATGGACTTTATGAACATTAGCTTAAAAATATTGATAGAAAATTCAAATTGTTTAATTGCTGTATTATTTTGTACTGATAGAAGTATTGTGCTTATTGGTTGAACTAATATGTTGTTTCAATTCCTGAGTTATGTGCATATTAGTTGAACTAATATGTTGTTTCAATTCCTGAGTTATGTTCCTTCAAATCAATGATTTGAATGACCCAAAACTCAATCTAATAATCGAAATTAAATCCATTAGCTACTTATGATATAATTGGAATTAAGTCGAAAGAATCATTCTTAGAATTTCAAATATATGTCACCTTCTCCATCTAAAAACTTTGATTCTAGATATATTTGATCTTCACTAGGGCTAGTAATATAATACGATTTAAATGAGTTAGTATATAGAAAATTTTGGCATAAGACACAAACGGGTCAAATTCATTTAAACACGATTAAATTTATATCCAAATTCTGGTCAGACTTCTAAACACGGACATAAAATATGAGATATGTTATATATTTTTCTGTATTTGCATTTTGTTATATAAATAATTTATTTCAAAGGTATGAGATATTTTTTATCTATATATTCTTCTTACTGCATCATATTTTAAATGGATAAAATATTACAAACTCATGTATAGATTCTCTTGTTGTCTCCTTGAAAATCTAAAAAATAATGTAATAAATTTGAAAATCAACCCTGATAGTAATATTAATATCCATTTAATTTAGTGATGTTATATAATTTAAATTTTTTTTAATTTTTATATTTGGTAAGACTTTCCTTTACTAAAAACTTTTGTTTAAATTATAATTTTTTTTATTAAATATGAAGATACTATATAATTGTTTTTATAAAATTTAAATATTATTATCGTTTTTTTTTCCTTTTGTATCTATATTTATTTTATAAATTTAATTATAACTTTTTAATTGATAAATGATATCAAACCTAAAATAAAACAAAATTGACATAGTAGTATGATTTGTCAGCCTTAATATAAACAAGTTCAACCTAAACCCAAACACAAGATACACTAGGTCATAAGACTAGGTTTTCGTATATGATTAATAAATGAGTTACGTCACGAGTTTAAGTTTTTCAAATACTAATCTATTTAAACATGAAAACGAGATAAAACACGATAACATGAATTATCTGCCCTAATCTTCACTCTCTTAGCTTAAGTAAAGCATGAAAAAACTTTATGTTCTAATCTCTCTCCTTTTTCCATTTAATTCAAGATTCTTGTTTCAGTAAATTCCCCTCATACGCCAAATTAAAAAAATAATAGAGCTTATTTCTCACGAAGTGCACACTTATTTTCATTCGAGTCATTAATCTCAAAAGCTAATTCCGAGCATTAACTCTTTCCTGCAAACATTTTATAAGACATTTTTGAAGCAATTCTTATTCCAATCCTTGAAGCCTCTTTTTTAAGATGAAGCAAGTTCTCTTGTAGTTTAAATAAGTCACCACAAGCAACATCTTGTCTCTAATCATACTTGACAAATTGCTAAAATTTAGCATACATTATCTACATATTTAAAAATCTAAATAGATTTGGAGGTTTTAGTTCAGAGTCCTTACATCATTTGAAATGGACGATGACCCAAATAAGTTCTAACATTGGAAATACCCCCGTAGTGATGTGATGTGATGTTACCTATACCTCAAATATTCCCAAAAATAAAAATAAAAAAACATTGTTGTGACTAAAATTTATAACTAGGCTCTATGCATTGCACGTCTTATTAATCAAGGGATCAAGGACTTCTTATTCTTCTAATTTCCTTCTCTCTTTTTTTTTTTCCTTTAGTCATTAATTTTCATTCTTTTGAATTATCAGTCATTAACACCAATTTTATATTCCTCTAAGTGACAAGAAGAAGTCATTTCACATTGTCACTTTGTGTAACCCATGTTGTTATCAACAATATATCGTTTTATGGATATGTAGTGAATCTAATATAGACAGTGACCGACAATGTATCTCAACAAATAAATCTTTAAAATGAGAACTGAAGGTAGAATGTAGGTATAGGGCACAATGAGGGTGATGAGTTCAATGAGGGAGAAAGAGATGACATTAATGATAGGTTACGTAGCTAATAGAAATCACCAAGTTAAGGGTTAAGGGGGAGGTTTCAAATATATAAATTGTTGCTATTAAAGTTGCTGGGCATGGGACACTAGATGATTATTATAACCAAGAGAGTCAAGTTGAGTGGCTTTTTAACTATTGTGAATATGATGAGCTCACCAAGTTAAAGTTGGCCTTAGAATTTTTTACCATGCTTTTTTTGTGGTGAGAGCAACTTCATGAGTAGAAGAGAGAGGATAGAGAAGCAAAGGTTGCCACCTACACCATAATGAAGAGGTTAATGAGGATGAAGTTTATGCTACCATATTATAAGCAAGAATTATATTCTTAGATGGACATCTTGATTTAGGGAGGCATATCAGTTGCTCAATATGCACAAGAATTTGAAACTTTGTTGATGTGATGTGACATTAAAGAATCTATTGATTGGATGATGCCCCGTTTCGTAATTAGATTAAGATACGAGATAGTAGACATTGTTGAGGTGCAGTAATATATGACTCTTGATGATATGATAAAATTGACATTGAGAGTTGAGCATTAAAAGCAAATGAGTAAGGACACATAATAAAGTTTTTACTCTCAACATGAAGAGCGACCTACGAGAGAGAAACCCAAGGAAGAATTAAAGCCTAGAGAGCCTAAGTTTGAGCATAAAGAGTTAAGGAGCATGAGAAGGGTGGGACTATTAATAATACAACTAATAAATATAAGTGACTAAGCTAAGAATAAGGTACTTAAAAGGAGAAATCTAGTAAAATGACATGCTTTAAATATCAAGGATTTGGACATATAGCATTAGTATCTAAATAAGTAAACATGGAGTTTTAAGACTAAGTTACTAAAAATTGAAGCAGTAAGTGAAAAGGAGTTAATGAGAAGCAACTGAAGGTCTTTGAAGAAGATGAGGTTGCTCATTTTAGAGCACAACTTGAAGACAACTTGGAGCATATGATGCTCTTGCTCATAAGTCAGTCTTAATCCACAGAGTCATTAGTTGGGATAAAGCAATGCAAAAAATTTATTTTACCCATTGTTTGGTGCTAGGTAAGACTTATTCAGTGCTGGTTGATAGTGGGGTTGAACTAATGTTACTTCTACAACTTTAGGTACGCTTGGGGATTAAAGACAAGTATACATTCGCATCTATACACTTTGAACTGATTTGTTGAAAAAGGTAAAATATATGTTAATAAACAAGTTAAAAGACCATTGAGGATAGTGAATATGAGGATGAAATTATGTTTGACATTGTTGTTATGGAAGTCACACATTTGCTTTTAAGAAGGCCTTGGATGTATGATAAAAGGATGGGCAATAGATAATTTTGACCCCAACAACTGTAGAAAATATTAAGAGGGACTAAATTGTACATGGTAAAGTAAAGAAAGGCTAGAAAAGCTTATTTGTGTAGAGTCCAAATCTTTCTTTTTGTAGGTTAAGGAAACTATTAAATTCAAGGACTAATCATTTGCGACCTTGGGTAGATAATAGGAATTAAATTCTTAAACAAACGTATATCAAATTGAGAAGCAAGTACAAGCATATGAGATTAGCCGAAGAATGCGAGACTAAGTCATGAAAACAAGAAGCAACAATAGTAAAGGCCAGGGGAAACCATCTAGATATTAAGACATTACACCAGCCTGATGGTATTCAACGAATGAAGCATAAAAGCTCGTCTAAGAGAAGCCAACAGGCCAATGTTCATGTAGACCAACCTGATAGAAATAAAAGTGCAAATGAGCTGGCTAACTATTTTTTTCAAGACCAGCCATTATGACATTTCATTTTAAGTTGATGTTTTTTATTTTTTTCCTTATGTTATATTTGTGTTTATGTTCTAATTGTTTATCAAAATGCCATTATATGCAAGGTTAGTATAAATACTATCTTTTGTCATTTGTAAGCCACTTTTCTTTTTTTAACATCTCTAAACACTTGTTATCAATTCCCTTAGTGAAATTGATCCATTAGCATCTTTGCTATATTTTGAATCTTATTAATCATCTATACATAGAGATTGTGGCAATTTTATCCTCTTGATTAGGTCATCCCATTGTAAGATATCCTCTTAGCCCAATGAAGCCCTTTATATTCCAAACTCCATTTGATTATCAAGTTTATCTCTTACATCTTAATCTTTTCTCCATCCTTAAGAGTTTCTCGACATATCAAGTATCCATAGTCATGCATTCCTCATTACATCATGATTACAAAATTCTTTATCTACTAGAAGCAAGCACATCACAGGGGGGCATTCCAATGAGAAATATGAGCTTAGAATAGTCCTATGTAATTAGAAATAGAAGGTTAACTTGTCATCTATAATACGAGTAAAATATGTAGCTAAAAGATGGTAAGACACTACATGGTTACTCTAGGAGAGGTGAACCTCCCATTCAATTACAAGTGCTATCGAGCCAAAGCTTTAGATTCATTGAGCCGCCTAAGTATTACTTAGTATAGGACATACCTAGGACTTTAAGCACTAATGAGGCTGTTATCCAAACGAAATACAACTTACTATGGAAACACTTAATCGAAATCTCACTTATAGTAGAAATAAATTATTCACTCTTAATCTTTTTAATCTTTGCTTATTAATTTAATCAATCTTTACTGAATAGAATTTAATTAATATGTCTAAAATTCGAATTTAAAGAATATTAATTTTTTAATAGAATATTAATATTTCGAATTTAAAGAATATTAATTTCTTTAAATTCAAAATTTTTTTTTTATAAATTATAAATTATTATCTATTTGTATTTAAGAATTTACTTTCTATTGAGATGTAATTAAATAAAAAATTTATTGAAAAATATAAAATAAAAAAATAGAAAAGAAAAATGAAAATATCCATTTTCAAATAAATAAAATAGAGAAATAAATATAATAAATAGATAAATAATATATCTAGATAAATTAACTAGAAATAGATCAATAAAAAAAAAGAATGAAATTCGATAAGTTAAGCATCCTTGTATTTTATTCCATTCAAACCATTCTAGATAGCAATATTTTTCTTGCTATAAAAATCTCAAAAATAGATAAAATAGCATTGCATCCTATTCCATCAGTCATGAAGATTCAAAATATCACCTATTGATCAATTAAAGAGAGATTCAATAACTAAAAGAAAGATCTATTTTTTCGGATTCGTCCTTTCGTCAAACGAAACGAACAAAGATAGAATCATGAATAATCTCTTATGTAACCTACAAATAAGGCCTAAACTAAGGGAACTGCCACAATCAATACAAGTTAATTGATAAGATTTACAAAGAAGTGATGAAATTCACTATCAATAGTCTCTTTAAAAGAGTTTTTAGGGTTTACAATGATAATAAATACTAATAATTTATTACAAATGATAATACAACAGCATTTATACTAAACATAAGCTAATGGTAAATATGTAATTAAATTAAATTAAACAGACGTCATAATAGTGTTCTATCATCTTCACAGTTGGGGATCACAGTAGTAATCCTTAGTATGCTTCTAATACGCTTAACAAAAGGTTCACACCTCGAGTTTATGGTCGTGTTTTTAGGCTGTAATCATCTAGGACCCAATTTTTCTACTCTAATCTTCGACCATAACCTAGTTTATGCATGCTTAGTTGTTCACACCTTAAAGTACGCCCTTCCTTCCTAACAATGCTTCTTGCAGGAGGCCTATTTCCATCATCTTTTAGCTTCTAAACTTGATTCTTTTAGCCCCTAGTGATGAGAATTAGGTTATCGGACCTTTCACTTGCAGCCAAGCCTAAAGACTAGAAGAATTGGCACGACAAATCCTTACATTCCAACTAACCTCTGTCGAGACCGAGTACTTACATGTTGAGTCACCCTTCGTGTCGAGTCACCCTTCGTGTCGAGTCACCTTTCGTGCCAAGCCGTATGATTGCCCATCTTTCTATAGTACGCCAAATTGAAAATTACTCACCTACAATTGAGCCGACTAATTACTCGGCATTTTCCTTATCGAGAAGCCGAGAAAGAGAAACTCTAGACTAATTAAGCCATCCCTACTCAGACAAACCAGTTGTTCTTACTTTCTATCCACATCTTCTAACAATCTCGCCAATGTAGTATCGTCATGTGTATAGTATCATGTGTAGAATCCATTACACCAATGATTATTTTTCTTGTATATTCATTTTTATCCTTTTGTATTTTATCTATTACTTCCTTAGGAAATTCTCTTTTTGACTTTTCCCTTTAGGTAAGTTGCCTTAACTTATGGGTATAAATATCCTTGTACTTGTAACTATGGGAATTAAATTATCCTTAATACACTTGAGTATTTTCTTACTTGAGTATTTTCTTCCTTGCGTAAACACACTATTTACTCTCGACATCACTCTTACCCTAACCCTTGAGCAAGCCTAGGTGGCGAGTAACCTCACTAAACCAATTCGTGCATCATATCAAATTGTGCCATTAGTCCTCGGAAGTTCTATTGGTACATCATATCCTCTGGAGCTATTTATAAGTTTTGCTTACCTTTCATTCGTCATTCATTCATTTCTCACTTTCCTCCATTAGTTCTTTCAAGCTTTCTGCAAACTTGGACCCATCCAACTATCGGCCTTATTTGTTTTTGGTCACGGTTCGCAATATCTTGGTATCAAAGTGGAAGTTTTGTTCGAGTTGACGTATGTTTTTGAAGTTATGTTATACTCTGTTTTGCGTGTGTGAAGCAGAAGCAAGTCACTATATTCATTTGAGCGTTGTATTGTTAACTGTTAATTTCCTGAAGTGTTTGTTTAAACTTTGAATCTGTAAAAAGAAAAAAAAAATGATGACTAACCCGAGTATGAATGTTGGTACTGGTGATGACAATGGAGTTGTCTACCATGGACGACAGTCCTAAGGAACTCCCGAAAGCATTGACAAGAAACTTGATAAGATAGCTAACCTCTTGATGGATTTAACCTAAGCTATACATGCATTGTCTTACCGACCCATTAAGGCTGCACAAAACACCCTACAAGTTGCTGAACCTATTAAAGGTCACAACCTAGCTCAACCCATTCGAGGTAGAAGGGTAGGTAGATGAGTGAAGAGAAGGATTGATTTGGCAAGCATAGGAGATGAGGAAGAAGAAGAGTATTTTGAAGAAGTGCATATATAAGTCCACAGAGCATCCGCCCATGTAAAGCTTCAAATTCCAAGTTTCAACAGATTTAGGAATTCTGATGAATACTTAGAGTGGGAAGAGAAGGTGGAACGTGTGTTTGATTACTATCAGTATGAGGATTATGAGAAGCTGAGAACTACTACTATTGAGTTCTCTGGATATGCTGCCATATAATGGAAGAATTTTCACGCCATGAGGAGACGAGAGAGATACCAAGAGATTAATACTTGGCTAGAGATGAAGAAAATACTCAGAAACAAATTCGTACCGAAAACCTATCTTCAAGATACTTTCACTCGACTTCAAGAGCTGAGATAAGGAGGCCAAATTGTTGATGAGTATGTTCAAGAATTTCAAATGCTTATAATACGTTGTGAAGTAGAGGAACCACCAGCTTGAAAAATCTCAAGATTCATTATTGGGTTAAGAGGAGACATTCGAGTTATTGTGGAGTTTCAATGATTTGGCATAATAGATGAAGCTGTTAGGATTACCCAGCGAGTGGAAAGGCAAAGGAGGAGCCGACTAACGGCCAAAGTGCTGATTAGCTGGCCTAGATAAGCATGTCACCGAGCTCAGTTGAGTACAGAGCTAAGCAAAAAGATTGATGTTCGAGCCGAACAGAAAAGCCAACCGATGGTAAAGTGCCAACTCGAACTTATGAGAAGGGGCAAAGGTTTAGCAAAAAGACGAGCTAAATCAAGTGCTTCAAGTGTCAAGGGTTTAGACATGTCGCTGCTCAATGCCTGAACCGTAGGACAATGGTCATCAAGGGAGAAGTCTTGAAGCTAGAAGTAGAAAGTACAGATGAGGAACCCGAGGAGGAGGATGCCCTTGTCGAGAAAGTGTTGATTGAGGAGGACTTATTTGTTGAAGACTTAGATAAGTTACTCATGATTTTTTGACGTACTATGAATGTAGAACCCTCACAAGAAGAGGAGCAGAGAGAGAATTTATTCCATACCACCTATAAGGTGAATGATCAGGTATGCACCATCATCGTAGATAGTGGAAGCTACATCAATGTAGCATCAACTAATCTTGTTTCAAAATTGAAGTTGCCGACTGTTGCATATTCGAGGCCATACAAGTTGCACTGGTTGAACGAGAAAGGAGCATTACATGTCACTCGACAAATACTACTGTCGATCACTATAGGGAATTACTCTAACCAGGTTCTCTACGACGTACTACCTATATGCGCTTCCCACGTATTGCTAGGTAGGGCATGGTTATTTGATGGGAAAGTTATACATGACAGCTACAGGAATACGTATATATTCGAGAAGGATAACAGGAAGATCACACTAAATCCAATATTGCCGAAAGAAGTTAATAAGTTATAAATAAAACTTGCTCACGGATCGAAGAAGGCTCTGATGATGAGTACAGCCGAGCTCCGAGAGGCCATCAATGTTGATGAGCCTACCCTGTTGTTGGTTAGATGACTGTTGGAAATAAAGGAGCGAGGTGTAGAGCACTGCATTAACCTAATACCCAAAACTATACTACCAATTAAGCCTGCTTATCGAATGAATCTCGAACAGGTTTTTGAGCTCCAACGCCAAGTCAATAAGTTACTCAAGAGAGGATATGTCAAAGAAAGTCTCAGTCCTTATGCTATGTCGGTGCTTCTAGTGTTGAAGAAGGATGGAACTTAGTAGATGTATGTAAACAGCTGAGCTGTGAACAAGATCACAATCAAATATAGGTATCCAATCCCAAGGCTATAAGACATGTTAGATGAACTCAATAGAGCTAAGATTTTCAGCAAAATTAATCTTAAATCTAGCTACCAGCAAATCCGCATGAAACTAAGGGATGAATGGAAGACTGCATTTAAGACTTGATATGGACTTTACGAATGAATGGTCATGCCCTTCGGCTTGTCGAATGCCCTGAGCACTTTCATAAGACTAATGAACCATGTGTTGAGACATTTCATAGGGAAATGTGTCGTGATGTACTTTGACGACATCCTAGCCTACAACATCAACATACCGAGTCACTATGAACATCTTAGAGAAGTCTTGGATATTCTTTGTACCAAAAGACTATTTAGCAATTTAAAAAAGTATTGTTTTTGCTAGGAGAAAGTGGTATTCTTGGGCTATGTAATCAGTAGAGGAGGCTTGCGAGTCGATAATGAGAAGATCTAAGCAATTGTTGAGTGGCTGACTCTTACTACTTATGTCGACGTAAGAAGTTTCTATAAACTGGCTTCATTTTATAGAAGATTCATCAAGAATTTTAATACCCTCACTGTACTACTTACTAAACTAACGAAGAAAAACACCGACTTCCGATTGGGAGAAAGGGAGGAGAGGAGCTTTGCCGAGATAAAAGAAAGATTGAACTCTGCCCCAGTATTAGTTCTACTTGACTTCGAGAAAATCTTTAAATTGGAGTATGATGCATCAGACATTGGAATAGGTGCTATCCTGATGTAAGAAAGCTGACCAATTGCTTTCCACAGTGAAAAGCTCGAAAGACCATAGCTAAACTACCTCATATATGACAAGGAACTTTTGACACTAATCTGAGCACTGTAAGTATGGCAGTACTATTTACTGCCAAGAGAATTTATTATATATACTAACCATGAATCACTAAGGTACCTCTGAAGTCAGACTAAGTTGTCGAAGGGTAAACGAGATGGGTTAAATTTCTTGAAGAATTCAATTTTGTAATAAAGTATAAGTAAGGAAAGAGCAACATAATTGCAGATGCTCTTTCGAGGAGATATGTGCTTTTATTAAAACTGCAGACCAAACTGTTTGGATTTACAAGCATTAAAGAATAGTACTCTGAGGATCCATACTTCAAACCCATAATTTCGTGATGCATCGATGGGAGGACAGTGGACGAGTATCATGTAGAGGATGGCTACTTATTCTAAGGTAAAAAATTATACTTACCGATTTGTTCACTAAGAGAGCTACTAATTAGGTAAGCCCACAATGGAGGACTTTACGGTCATTTTAGAGAAAGGAGGACCTGTGAGTTGTTGAATAGTCAATTCTATTGGCTGAGAATGAGGAGAGATGTGTATCGAGTGGTTGAAGGTTGTATCATGTACAAGAAGGCTATGTGCCAAGCCATGTAAAGGAAAGTAATGCCTTTGCCTGTCCCGACGAAGCTATAGACTGAATTGAGTATGGACTTTGTTCTCAAACTACCACAAATTATCCAAGGCAAAGATTCTATAATGTTCATCATGGATCGGTTTAGGAAAATGGTACACTTTGTGCCCTGCTCAAAAACTAACAATGCTTCGGCTATTGCTTCTCTTTTCATGTAGGAGATTGTACAGATACACTACTATCGAGACGTGTAGTCTCCAACAGAGACCCAAAATTCTTGAGACATTTCTAAAGGACCTTGTGGTGTCGAATGGAGACCAAACTACTGTTCAGTACTTCTTACTACCCTCAAACCGACGGCCAAATAGAAGTGGTTAACCGTACTTTGGGATCACTAATTCGAGCTACAATAAGTAAGAACTTAGCCGACTGGGACGTTTGCTTACCCGTGGTTGAGTTCGCTTACAACCGAACAGTACATGACATCACTAAGCAAACTCCCTTCGAAGTGATCTATGGTTTCAATCCCAAGTTACCCCTCGATCATACCCCTGCACCCATACCCGTGCAAGAGAACCATGATGCCTCAACTAGAACATGATCTGTTACACCTTAAAGTTGCAGAGTTACAACAGTCCTACTGTGTAAACCATCCTATGATAGTAACTGGCCTCACAGTGCCTATCATAGACATGATCTACACAATGCATTGGCAACTCCTCTCTTTGAAGTAAATAGTTCAATTAAAATTTGACTAAAGTTACAGTAAATATTAAAGCTTCAAGTCAACATGTATATATAATTACATATACATTATTGTAGAATTCCCAGGTAATTCTACATCATATCATAACAATAAGCTAATTTACATATCAACTATCAGTCTTTCAGTCTTAAGCTACTAAGGAGACTCTAGATATACATTAACTATTAAGCGAATTTATCCTCACACCCTAAGCTTCAAAAATATTAACTTTTGAATAGTTGTACGGCGGCATATTACTCAGAGTATTCAGAGATCAAGACCTGCAAAAGGATCTTTACGGGTATGAGCAACTACAACTCAGTAAGTTAAATCGGAGACTCGTGAATATATACAAACACAAACAAAATTATTAAGTAATTATTTTCATGCAATGCAACAAACAAGTGTCATCACACAACGTAGTTTAGTCCATTGCGAAATTAAAGTAATTTCACCTGCTCTAATCTAGGTTGAAGAGTTTTCATGTTATGCAACAGCTCACAACCAAACCCAAGATTGTACAATGGAGACACTGCTCCTCCTAAGACTATCCTTCGAACTAATGCCCTCATCTTCACTGCAACCTCCTCTCCTATCACTTAGTTTGGCTAAGGATGAGGAAAAGACCAATTTGCTATCCAATGCTATCTTTTTCGAAGGTACCGGTGTTTAATTGGAGAATCTTAATGATCCCCTAAAGGGTTGCAATGCATGACAATTTAGGGTTTTAGGATTGAATAAGATTAGGTTCAATTTAGGGTGTTTAGACAAATTCACACCAATCTAATCATTACAATCATCAATCACAACACAAATTCCAATACGAAGTCAGAGATGCAAACATGTGCATAAAACTACTTATAATCACAATCATATACAATCATAAGTCTCCGAGTACCTTAAAATAGTACTCCAAATACGATGAAGTAATAAACCTAACTTACCTAGAATTTTCAGTCATTTGATCACTAAATTGCAGGTTTATCCGTCTTCGGGTATCCTATAATACAAATACGTCTTTTTAGTGTTTATACTTTAACGATACATATCCTAAGTTATAATTTAACTCACTTTTCTATATATACCTATTATTTACTAATAATTCACTCTACATTAGCTCGGGGTTCAGTTTCTGAATTAGATTCCAATTTTCGGTTCTAAATTGTTTTTTAACTACGAGGAATCCTAAATACTCTTGAATCCTAATGTGAAATTAATCACGTTAAGCTCAAGTATTCTAATATCACACTGGATCTTAATTTAGTATTCTAACATATTTGGTACACTCTAATCCTAATTGGGATACTGGATTTACTTTCGATGTGAGAAAATTTTACATTTTTTATCCAATTACCTAAAATTAATTTTTTTTTTCAGATTTATTTTGTACTGATATTATTATTATATTATCCAAATTAACCTATTATTTCCTATTTATTAAAATCCCAAATTCACATATTACTAAATTTCCCACAATTACTACATAATCCCCATATTAATTACAATTAATACTCTAAATGTTAAGATTATGTTTCCATATCAGATATTAACATCTTTAAACATTTAATTACCTTCTAGATCAGTAATTAATCATTTAATCATCTAATTAAGTCAAAATTACCTATTTTTTTTCATCATTTTAGGGATAAAAATTTACTTAAAAATTTTGAAAATTAATTTAAAAAAAATGGCTCCATAACATTGTTCTATATCACTTAAGCACTTTATAGAAAAAAATTGAACTCTAAACTATACTTCTAAGCCTATTTATTTCTAATTTTAATCATACTCGATTTTTTCTAATTTCTTAAGAACCCTATATTTACAAACATGATTAAACCTAATCACTATTTCCCCCTAAATCTACATACAATAAAACATCATAATAATAAAATTCATAATTTTCTAGTCATAATAAACAATTTTAAGGAATTTTGCAAAATTGGAGGAGATAAAAAACTCACCTAGTTCGAAAGCTTTTTGGACTCCAACACCGGTTCAAGTTTGTTAGTCGGTCCAGGCGATGGGTTTGGAGTGGGGTGGTGGTGGTGGTTCAATTCCAAGTAGTGGTGATGTATGAGTTCGGCCTTCTTGCTTTTACTGCAAAAATTTGGAAAAAAAATTTTAAACCCTAATTTTCTCTCTTGTTTTCGACTCTTCCCGATTTTCCTAAGCTTCTAACTAACCAAATGAGCTCTATAAATTTTCTTGCTATTTATAGGGCTTTAAGGCAATTGTTATGCATTAATTAGATAAGACAAAAGCTTATCATCTTTCATTTTTGCCTTTTAAGTGTTTAATTCTAATTGGCCAAAATTTGTTCTTTAATTCCTAACATGCCACGACCAAATATGGATCATTCCCTATTCCTCTGATTTTTCCTTAATTATTTTATAATTTTATTTAATTATTTAATAAGTTTCTTGCCAATTTCAAGCACTTTAGGTAACTTTGTGTATTTTTATCTATATGTAAATACATGTAGGGTATAAATAAACACTCCTAAATATTATTTAGATTGTTCTATGATTTTTTTAATTTATTTCTAGCAATTTATTAGTTATTAAAATGCATTTTATACACTTTCAATAAATAACAAGTAATATACTTAAAATTTGAAAATTTTATATTATCTTATTTTATTACTTTTTTTTCTTAAATTCAAACTTACAAAGTCACTTTTACTAATATTTCTAGTTTTAGTTTATAATTTAAGTGTGATCGGATTCTTTAACCGATCGCCCTAAACGTTGTGTACTAAGTTTGATTCTACGGTCACTTGGCTTATCTTTAGGACTTACACGATCTCTTCAGCACATCTATGATAAGGTCACTCGACACATCGACCAAGTTGCTAGAAGAGTGCAAGAAAAGACCAAAGGTAAGACAGCTAAACAATTTCAGCCTAGAGACTTGGTATAGTTGTACCTCAACGAGGAATGGTTCCCAAACAAGAAGAGAAACAAATTATCTGCAATAGCGAAAAGACCTTTTAGAATCCTCCAGAAGATCAATGATAACGGCTATAGATTGGAATTATCCGAGGACTGGTATTCTGATGCCTTCAACCTTGCCAACCATAGTCCATATTACCCTGACGGAGAATTGAGCGAAGACCATTCAAATTTGATCCTAAATCCAAAACAACCTGGAGGGAATGATGGGAATCAAGCTACCGGGACCTCTAACCCGCAGCTGAGCTTAAGAACTAGAGGAACTGGCACAACGAACCCTTCTATTCTAACTGACCTTTATCGAGGTTGAGTACTTCCTTGTCGAGTCACCCTTCATGTCGAGCCGTACTACTGCCCATCTTTTTATAGTACTCCGAATTGAAGATTACACACTCGCGCTCGAGCTGACCAATTGCTCAGCATTTTCCTTACCGAGAAGCCAAGAAAGAGAGACTCCAAACTAACTAAATCATCCTTGCTCGAACAAGCCAACTATCCTACTTTTTATCCGCATCTTTTAACAACGTTGCCAATGTGACATCATCACGTGTAAGGTATCATGTGTAAAATCCATTATACCAATGATTGTTTTTCTTATATATTCATTTTTATCCTTTTATATCTTGTCCATTACTTCCTTAGGAAATTTTCTTTTTGTCTTTTTTTCCTTTTAGACAAGTTTCCCTAACTTATGGGTATAAATGCCTTTATACTTGTAGCTGTGGGAATCAAATTATCCTTAATACACTTGAGTATTTTCTTCCTTGCGTAAACACACTGTTTACTCTCGGCATCACTCTTATCCTAACCCTTGAGCAAGGTTAGGTGCCAAATAACCTCATTGGACCGATTCATGTGTCATATTGAATTATGCCATGAGTCCTTAGAAATTCTATTAGTGTGTCATATCCTCTAAAGCTGTTCATAGGTTTCGCTTATCTTTTATTCATCATTCATTCCTTTCGCACTTTCCTCCACCAGTTCTTTCGAGCTTTCTATAAGCTTGGACCCATCCAACGGCTGGCCTTATCTATTCTTGGTCACAATTCACAATACCCTAAACTTTTGAATATGCCATCTTATTCTCCTACATCCTAGATGGCGTTGATTATTGATGCTTGGATTTGTTCTTTAGCTTAACCTAGATAGGTTTGCTCTTAGATTCCTATCATTCGCTTAGGGCTACAAATGATTCACCCTCAAATCTTGTGGTTTCTTGGACCTGCAAAATAGAGAACTAGTTTTTCGTACAAACAAATATTGTTAGCCTTCCTTTAATGTGCCTCGGGCCCTTTAATCATGCTTGATTTCATTTAGGGACATAGGTTTTAAAATCACATACCTTCTATCTTTAATAGAAGTAAAGATGTTCCTAAAGTGATCATAAGTTGAATGCCTATCATACATCCATGGTCACCCCTAATAAGTGCACTACTTCCATTACGGTGACATTGAATATCAATTCATCTTCATAACCTCCAATCTTTAATGGCACCCCCACTTACTTGTTGACATAAATCTCCCTTCTTACTTTTCAATTTAGAGTGTAAGGATGAGATGAGGAGTCGTTTTCAATCCCTACGTATGTATAAAGCTAGTAAAAGTGATATTAGTGCAAGCTCTACTATCAACTGCCAAAGAACTTGTCTTATTCTTCATAGGAAATTGAGTAAGGAATAAAGTAGTTCTCTGAGCCACATTTGCTAGATGCTCTATTAACTAGGAGTGGCATCATCTATTTCAAATCATCAGCATTCTTAGCCTTAACATGAACTTTCTTGTTCTCCTCATTACTCTGCACTTGTAAGTCAATTACTACTCCAAAATCTTCCTTCTTCTTATCATTAACTATTTCATTTTCTAGAACTGGAGTTTCAATGACCATAACTCACTTATCTAGGCAATTTGATGTGATGTGCCCATAACCCTAACACTTGAAGCAGTTCTTCTCAACTTGCTTCTTATTGATACATTCTGACTTTATTACAACTCAATCTTGATTATGCCTAAAATCTATTCCCATACTTAACTTCCTATAATTAATCTACAATATCTCCAATCGATTCAATTCTTTAGGTTGTATGGATCTCATGGACGAAAGAGATTCCACTCTTAATGCTTCTTATATAGCCTCATTCAATGTCTCAAATATGAGAGATTCAATGGTATAAGCTATTTCACATTTTAAACCTCTCACAAATCTCTTTATGGTATGTTGACGAATTCCTAAAGCTTACTTCACCTAAAGAGATTTTTATACTCTATAGCATATTCCTTCGCTCTCATACATCCCTACCTCAAATTTAATAACTTCTCATGCAATTCATCTTGATACTTAGGAGGCATAAATCTTTTGCTAGTTATGGATTTATATCTTTTCATGAAACATATTCAACATGTCCATTCATAATTAACTACATCATTAAATTTTTCCACCACTGTCCTACATAATTTGTAAATCGCACCCTAATAATTATTTCTTCCTTATATTCAAGATACAGATGTTCTAGAAAATTTCATCTATTTGGAACTCCTAATCCAAGTATTTATCTGGAGAATCATATCCATCAAATTCTGAAAATTTTACATTCAATTTCTCAAAAAATTTATACCTATAACCACCTCTATATGCTATGATGCAATAATACAAAGTTTGCAAAATAAATGTAGAGAGCACCTCACTTAAAAATATCAATAAACAACTGTAATGCAATATTCACATGGTCCACCACAATACTATGACACAACTATAACCCACTTTTACAACAATTAATAATAACACCTAATCAACGAAAACCCTATAATTAATCACAACAATTTGCATAGCAATTCAAATCGTACCATCTAACAATTACTCACACCAAATCATGAGACCTCCAACAACAAATCCTACATAAGAACAATAACATAATAAAGATAAATCGATATAAATCCAAACTCACGAATTCCCCACATGTCGTACCTTAATTGAAATACCACTATGATGTGCTTAAGATTCTAAGCACCAATTGGGTTATAGACCTGAACCTAATACAACCCATGGAGTTTAGAAATACAGTGATTTAGTTTAAGTAATCTATGATGCGATTAACGAAGAAGATCCAAACTAAGGGAATCACTACAATCAATATGAGTTGATTGATATGATTTGCAAAGAAGTATAATGCACCACCTTCTAGGTGTTTGTTTAAAAAATTTTCTCAAATTTGTGGTATCTAAAGACGGTTCATTACTGTTATCCTTGAGTTAAGGATAAGAAAAAACCTATATCCAACTTGCTCTTTTGTTCTATAAACAACTACTTTTAGAATCATTTCTCATTCCATATGACAAACAACAGCATAAGCTTTCACATTCACGAGCCATACTCAAAGTATCACAATTACACGCTTCTTATACAACATAGTAATTCTTTTACAAATACATGTTTTTATACTAACATGACCATACTAGACCTTTGGTAAAGCAACATCTACTACTTTCATAAAAAGCTATCTTCATGTATTCAAGCCATATCATGTGATTAACAACTTCTCTCAAGAGTCCATCTTTAACTATAGTATTAAAGTCTCTTTACTATCTTGATATCTTCTTCTGTCTATTTATCTGTAACCTCAGAATAAGAGAAACTTATCCCCTCAACTATTGTGAGTTGAGTGAGAGTGGACAAACATACAATAACAAGCATAACTAAATGGGCATAACATTCAAGTAGTTAGTCCAATTATATTATCTTATAGTTTCTCAACCAAATAATGCAAATGCGTTAAGAGTGTATCATGCTCATGCACGTAATATGTATTAATATCGATATCCTAATCTAGCCTAGTATCTCATCTAGTTCGATCAACTTAAACCTAGCATTTGGATAATATATCCAGAAACCTAGTAAACATTTTAACCTAGCAATAACCACATAGAGTGGTTGGAAGATCCAGCATATAGTTGGCTCAGTGGATACAATGCTATCTCTATATGCTAAAAAACTCAACTTTTACAAAACAAGTAGTTCACTTGATCAACCTAGCTTTTCATATGGAAACCAACCTAGCAACATCTCGATTTTTAGGAAACTTGACGCATAGATCTTTTCGTACCATGCCATGAATGCATTAGATTGCGCGTCAAGGAAAACCTAGCAAATCCAAACTGACTTATTCATCACTTGTTACCAAACCTCTATTTTGTAGTTTTGTTAGCTCTAGGATTTCGATATCAATTTCACTTAAATGTACCTTAGGAGACAGAGTTGGTCCTTAGATTCTTTTCCAAGATAACATAGATCCTAGCAAATGTCACATATGCATTCCTCAACACCAACATAACAATCAAGTTTAATATCATGTTACTATTCAATCAGCAACAATAATAATAGGTAACTCCATATGGTTCATTGAATAGCACATCAACTTAAAATCAAGTTTGATCAAGCCAAAACATTACAAAGCACATAAAGCTAAGAGTAAACATAAGTCTACTTAAGTATACATAAATATCCACTTACCTAGAATTTAGTTACTCGCTAACTAAGCTTGCTAACTTATCCTCGTTGGTGATCCCTCGATATTTGTCTTAATGTAGTGCTTTATTTCTGCACATAAATTATAAAATATTGCTAATTTACTCATTCATATTAGAGTTAAGTTGGTTAATCACTAGGTTATTTCTCTATACCTTAAGTATGGAAAGTTTATAACGATGATATAAGTTTATTTTACCTCTGTTACCTTCTAAGCTATTCCTTAAGTCGAGATACTATTATACTACTGCAGTATTTTAACTAGAAAAGCTCTTGAGCTACTCACTAAACATATGGGTGTTGAAATTCATCGTAGATTTAGCCTCTGAGTTAGCCTTTGAGGTCAGTACATCCTCAAGATTATTCAATACATACCTTCTAAGCTAAGTTCGAAGTGATTCTATAGTCATTTCCTTTAGTCAAAAATCTTCTAAGTTACCATCTGAGCTACACCAGGGTCATTCATAATATCAGTTTTATCCATCGACACAACTTCTGAGTTTCTTTAGTTTAAGGCCCTTACTAAATTATCTTCTAAGGTAACTTCTGAGTGCTTACACTTATGTATTTTCACTTTAAGTACCCTCCAAGGCATCTTTTAAACCAACAATGTAATCTATTCAATTCTAAAAATTTTGGCAAAATATCCTTTAAGCCATCCTCTAAGACCAGCATCTTCGAAGTTCTCAAGAATGTTCCCCCTAACTTCTGAGTTAGTGCCTAGTAGAATAATTGTCTTCTATTCCCTTTGAGTTAGCTTCTACTCTTAACCAAATTCCTTTTGTTAATTGATTTGCTCACTTTTCTCCTAAATTCAAGTTTGAGAAACAAATTCAATACTTCATTTAATACTTTACCACTTCATTACTCCTCAAAATCCTTATCCCACACATCATTCTCACACAAATTTGCTCTATATTATCATATTTAACACAATAAACATAAAGGCTAGGAAAATATATAATACTTAGCATCTAAACTCCGTTAAGACTACAAAAAATAGATTATACTCGGTAAATTATGATTGTTATATTATGGTCATGAAAATTACTAAAATAGTGTAATATATAATATTTTTCGAAAAGTCGATTTTAGGTCTAATTATACTAGAAATTTGCTTAAATTAAGTAAATCATCAAATAAAATTATAAGATTTGAACTGAATATTTCCAAAATCATAATTAAGCCCCATAAGTCATTACAAGTCAGATTGATTAATAAATATAATTAAAAACCCAATATTCCTTTAACTTGAAAAATAGGGCAGATTATATAAAATAAATTTAATAAATTTCATACATATAGTTTATGAAAAATTATTTCTATATAAATTAAATATACCATATGAGGAATATACTTACAAAAAATTAGCTCAAAATAATAACATTTATTATTTTTAAAAATCCACACAAAATTTGTTGAAATTAGGCCTGTTCTTAAGGAACCTATATAAGCACTACAAATTTCAAAATTCTAGGTTGACAATCTGATTTTTCATGAAAAAATATGTAAGAAAACCATATTTCATAATTTTTTAATATCATTTGATATTTTTAATAAAAATAGGAACTTACAAGTAAAAATTTACGCTTTTTCGGTTCTCCAGTCACCGAAGCTTCGCCAACTACCCCACTATGTTGACCAAGCTCCACATTATGTCAAACCTTAGATCCTCAAGGCTTACAATAGCAATTGTTCTTTAGATCCTCTTTCTAATCCTTAACCAAAATTTCTAACAATTTTCCTTATTTCTAATCTAACCTATTAAATTTCCTTTGAACTCCTTGTTCTTTTCCCTAGTCTCTAGTCTCTATCACTTGAAAATATAGAAATGAAGTTGTTCAAAGTGATTTTAGAAGGCTTTGATTGGTTGGATTTGCATGTAGTAGCCCATATGTCCTAAGTTAGAATCTTATGGATTATTCTATGCCATGATGTGTCAAAATCTTGGTAAAGTTTAAGCTTAGTCATTCCCTAATAGCATCAGGACTTGCCACACCAAACATCATGTGCAATAGATGGTATCTAAGCTTTAATTAATAATTATTTATAAGCCACTCACCATTATATTTGTATGATAGATATTTTAGGCTTTTCATGGAGTTACATGTATATATTTTGTAAATATATTTAGTTTACATTCTTTCTAAATATATCTTATGTCAAATTTGCTAATTATTATTATTATGTACATAATGTATTTCTTTGATTCAAAACTCAAATGTTGTCTTTTAAAGATCTAACTTAAAGTGTTGTTATAATTACCCCCCTTTTCAATTGTATTATTATGTTATTACTCCATTTTTGTAATAACAACTCACGAGTTACCTTAATTAATTCTTATGGCCTTATCATAAAAGTTGAACTTTTTTTTTTTAATGTTTAACTAATTGGAATGAATATATCCGAACTTTAAATATGTTCTCATGTTTAGGTAAGATGTCGCTTCGAATCTAGATGTTTAAAGACCAGGGTCTCACAGAAGTGATGAAATCTATTATCAATAATCTCTTCAAAAGAGTATTTAGGGTTTAGAATGATAATAGATAGTAATAATCTATTACAAATGATAATACAAGAGTATTTATACTAAATGTGAGTTAACGACAAAGATATAATTAAATAAAATTATATGACAATCATAATAATGCGTCAATCATGTTCATAGTTAGGGATAACGATCATAATCCTTAGCTGTTCTTCCAATGTGCCTCAACAGAAGGTTCACACCTAAGGCTTATGATTATGTTTCTAGGTTGTGATCCTCAAGGACCTAATTTTTCCATTGCAACCTTAAATCATAACCAAGTTTACACATACCTAGTTGTTAAGGCCTGAAGCAAGCCTATGCTTCCTACAAGAGGCTTATTTACATCTTCATTGGGCATACTTTATCATTAGCCCACTTAGTAAAAGATAATCTTACAGGACCAGAGGAGAAGATGAGGGTGAAAAGATGCTTGTAGAAGCCTTCAACCTTAGTAAAGATGATCTTAGGTTGGAGTTGGGCTACAATTGAAGGAGTTTATGATTTATTAAGTATTGGTAGTGGTAAGGTGTAGTTTACATGACAAGGGCATTATAAATTTAGGTGAAAGAGAATATCAAGGATCATAAGTGAGAAGAGTAATGAGGGTGCTTAATTCAAGCTTATAATGAACTAAGTGACTCCACTAGGGTGGTTTGTTTGTGAGTTGGGTATTCTCTAAAGGTAGATTTAGTCTCTTATGAGTAAAGTTATTGGGAGCAAATACTATTCTTCTAATGATAGTCATGACATACTTAAACTAGTTGGTTAATTGAGTTTTTCAAATATACATTGTGTTTGATGACAAAACTAGAGGATACTCCTATTGAGAAGAATGGGTTCGAAATGTTCTCAAGTAAATAAGAAGTAAATACTAACTTGCCATCTAGAATACGAGTAGAATGAGAAAACAAAGGACGGTGGAGTGCCATAAAGACATCGTAGGAGAGGTAAACTTCCCATCCATGACCATGGCACTTTTCTGGTATATATATTCACTAAAACAACAATTAGTTGCGACATAATATTTTCATTTGTAAATTTACAAGTGCTAAAATAATAATATTTAATGTTACCTCCGAAAGGATAATATTTTTATGATTTTCAATTAAACAATAAATTTCATAAGTTGATCATATTGCGAGTCTTTCACTATTAATAAATTAGTACGCACAAATATTGGTTTCCGGTTGATTTGTCATTTATTTATTTTTTTTTTTCCAAAATTTTGTGACAAATAGATTTTCTGTTAATACTTTATACGACATAATATAATATAGTACCCATAGTTAACCAAAGATGTTAATTTGCAGCAATATCTAATCATCGAGCACAAATGAGTGGTTATGGAGAAAAAGGAATATGGACACGTGTCATCTTATCGTGTACGAGAATTATATTAAAACAAGAATAATCTAGGTGACTAAAAATGGACATCATGTGTTCAAATCGCCTCAAAAGAGGGGGGAGGGCGGGAAAGAAACACAAAAGTAGCCAAATAAATAAATAAAAGAAAGTTGAGAGGCCAATCCCGCCCGGCTGCGCCAGCCTGACTCAAGATTCGAGAAGCATCTGGTCATCCCTGGGGCAGGTATGCCCAGGCCTATTTAAAATGAGAAAGAGAATCGGACTCAGGCGTGACCTGAGCAGGCCGAGTAGGGGTGCTTTTATCTTCAATTTGTTTGGTCCAAGTCTGGTTCTGCTACAAGGAAAAACAGAGGAGCTTGGGCTTTTTTGGGAAAGATGAAAATGGCTTGTCACTGGGGTCGAACCGAACCTGGGGGGGTCCAATCAGGTCCACATTCCACTGAGAATTGAAGAAAAGTTAAAAAGGTCACCCATTCCGTGACGGCCGAATCATGGATTGAATAATGGACCACTATTGCAAGCCCATGAAACAAAAGTCGTCATTGAAGCCGATTCACAAGCTTTTGATAAGCCTGCTGCGAGATGGAAAGGTTGAAATTCAGGAGGTTTTCCTTCCTTTTATTGCACCTTTGACGGTGAAATTAAATATAACCATGTACCGCGTGATGTAATATAACATTAGATATTAATTATATATATATATATATTATATTGACACAGAAAATTTACTGCATAAACATCTATATAAACACGATAACATTCTGTTCCTTCAAATTACACAACCAAATGTTCTTTATGTTAAAAGATTAATGGAAATTGCATTTACAATTGGATGCATGTTTATATTTTGGTTAAAAGATTAAGGTTGCCGAAGACATCTGCAAAATAAAACACTTTGCAAAACCGAACCTCTCAAAGAAAACATTCATTTGGCATTTGGCATTTGGCAGTTGGCACCGTCTTCAGAAAAGTGCACTTAACAGCCGGTAAAACTTTGCTGTAAAGAAAAGAAAACAGTAATTATCTTCCGCATTCATCCTATTTATGAGCAAACAATGACTTACATACGACTGTATCTTAGCAGATAAAGTTCTTCAAGAGATGTGCAAGTGAAACACACTGGCAAATTCTTTACTCATACAGAGTACTGCAAATACCTAAGCAGATGGCACGGGCAAATTATATCCATGTTCATTGTTCACGACCGAAAATAAGCAAGTTGAAGAATTATTCATGACTAGACAGTAATTTTCTCCACCCGCAGCATGTTTAAACAGACAGTGCTCAGAATAATGAATACTACAAGTCAATTGATCAACCAAACGACGGATCCTGATACAATTACCTCTCATTTCCCTAAATTCTAAACGGTAAACACTAGAAGGGAAACCCCATTGGGAAGGTCTTCATCTTATCTCCTCTTCAGCTTTCCTTTCATTCTCTCCACGGCAGACCTTAGAGTTCCTTCATCCTTGCAAAATGTAAACCTAACCAAATTCTTTCCCTCCTCAGGATTTAAGTAAAATACACTTGTTGGAATCGCAACCACGCCGACTTCTTTAATCAGGTACTCACAAAATGCTACATCGTTTTCCAGGCCAAAAGGGGTATGATCTACAACAACAAAATATGTCCCGCTTGATTGGAATACTGTAAAACCAACATCCTTCAGTCCCTCCACTAAAATTTGCTTTTTTGCCATGTAATCCCTCTTCAGCTCCTCATAGTAGGAATCTGGTGCCCTCAAAGCCACAACAGCAGCCCATTGCATGGGTGTAGAAGTGGCAAACGTGAGGAAAGAGTGTGCCTGTCGCACTCCCCATGTCAAGTGTGAAGGAGCAATAGCCCACCCGATTTTCCATCCTGTCAAGGAGAATGTCTTCCCCAATGAGTTCATGGTAACTGTCCGTTCATACATTCCAGGAAGTGAAGCTATGGATATGTGATCCATCTCAAATGCCAACTTGTCATAGACTTCATCAGCAAAGACCAACACATTGTTCTCAATGCAGAGAGAAGCAATCTCGTTGAGCTCTTCTATAGTGAACATTTTTCCTGTTGGGTTATGTGGTGTATTTAAGAGGATTGCCTTGGTATTTTTGGTTATTGTGGACTTCAGCTGATCAATTGGGAGGGCAAAATCTGGTGGGTGAAGTGTGATGCCTTTTACATTGGCTCCAGCCATAGACAGAGTGGCCTCATATGAGTCATAAAAAGGTGCAAAGAGGATAACCTCATCCCCAGGATTTATCAACCCTAAAATAGTTGCGGCGATAGCTTCTGTACAGCCAGATGTAACAGTAACTTCCTTTTCAGGGTCCACTATAAGTCCAGTGTCTTTCTTGAATCGTTCAGCAATAGCAGCATTAAAGTCTGGAACCCCAAAACCTCTAGCATATTGGTTTTTACCCTCCTTAATTGCTTGAATTGCTGCATCCTTTACAAAGTCTGGTCCATCAAAATTAGGGAAGCCCTGGCCAAGGTTTATTGCCCCATGTTTGATGGCAAGGCTGCTCATTTGAGTAAATATTGTTGTTTTGAACTTCTCCAAACGCTTGGCGACCTGAGAATTTAAAAGAAAAAGTTATAACAGAGAAGGATGAATTGCAGATACTGCAATGCAAAGCACATGACCTAACAAGAGCTATGACATCACACTGGAAAATCAAGAACACATTCCCACCCAGTCCTTTTACTGCTATGGGAAAAGAATGGGCAAAGCAGTGAGAGAATTCAATCTAGATTTTCCTTGACTGAATATGTGCAAAGCCATCTTAAGCTACTTTTGCATCTGAGCTCTGATGTTGCGCCGCACCCCTTATTGTTGCAACCAACTTCCCAATGCATAGTTTAACAGGAAAAAAGCATTAAGCAGTAGAGCAACAAGACAGATTAAACACAAAATAAAGTATATTTTGATAGAAACATGACAGAATGAGGTGATTGCATCAAGAAGCCAAAAAGATGATAAAGGTCATGGTGATCTCAGTCAAAATACAACAGAAGAGAGACCTTTGGCTTGGATGTATTTTTCCTCTTTTTTCAGATAAGAGACATTTGAATTAGATTTCAAGGCCACAGATTCAAGCACCAAATGATGGATGATGAGCTTTCCACTTGATATTCCCCATTCTATAATCACAAACAGACAAACTTGCCCTCTCCATTGATTGTTATAGCTCAAAAACTAGAACAACATTAACTTTCTAGGTAATAAGCTCAAAAAAACCCTACCAATCTTTCATGAATATGCCTTGAAATAGACAGATTTGCATGATATCACAGTTATGAAAGGCCAATATTTACAAACACAACAATGGCTGACTGAAGCCGGCAAACAGGCAGCACCAGAATAATTAAGTTATTAACTAAGAATGTATGAAGTCCCTGCAGTTGTATTTTTTACCACAATATGCATGCATAAGTAATACAATATGTTGAAAATGAACTGCACAAGTAAGAGAAAAAAGAGAAGATCAATGCACAATTAGATTTTATGTGGCAAACCCTAAAGGTAAAGAACAGCCACAGGCATAGGGGACACAATTACTTCATCTCAATAATCATCAGAAAAGTTAGATACAGCCAAGAAACCCCTAAAACAAGTAAAAGACATGTCAACCAGAATTGGGTTCAAAACACCATCCTGCTTAGGCTCTACCCTGCACCCCAATGGGCATGAAAAATGGTGCACTACGATTAGGCCTATTGGACCAAACTCTCTGCTTGCACCATACATGCCCACAATCAGATCATATCAGGTTTTGCAAACCTTTAGCAACCAGGAAAATCAAATGAGTCCATGGGACATAATTTAGGCCAGTCAACAGAATATCTCAATGATAGCCCTAATAAGTGCTTGACTCAAATGGATGTTGCCAAACAGAAAGAAAAAGCCCATGCTTCATCTTCATTTGCATAACACTTTCCTCAATAATTAGTTTCATCAAGTCAGATTTAATGATAAAATCAACTTTAATTAACAGTATTACTTGTCCTTTTTTTGGGTAAGTTCAGTAAAAAAAGCATGAAAACAGTAATCACCTGGGATTTAAATTGGTTATGAAGAAAAGTGACATGTCCAACTGAAAATGTTGGAGGCATAATATGCACTAGAAGTCCTATATCCTTTTGTCATTCTGCAAATGAAGTTCTGGTCTGGAAGCAGCAGGTTTCATAGTAAGTTGTTAAAATTTTAGAAATTGTGAAAATGAATGTCCTTATTAAGTCCTGCATCTTTTGTCATTATGCAGCTCAAGTCCATGTTCTTCCTTTTTCAGTAATATCGCTAATTACTAATCAAAAAACGAATGTCCTCATTAACTCCATGGTCTAGGTCTGTAAGCATTTAGTTATGTCGCACTAACAGCCAGAGCCATCAAACAGAAGCAAACAACCAATCTAGCCCAGACTTCTTGTTCCGCATTACCCCCAGTCCACCATAGCCTTTCCCACTCTTGCTCTCACAGGCAAGTAAAGCAGCCACAATTTTCCAACAATGTAAGCTTAGGAATTAACATGAAATATTCAACATTTCCATCAAATCTCCACTCAAAAACAACATAGCACTAGGGAAAAGGAACTTGAATCAACATAGCCATGCTAGCAATCGTGTAAACCATGAAAAAACCTTGTTCAATTCCTTTAAAGATCTCCAACGAAATAGCATATTTAGAAAGTAAAAGTTTTCATCAAGAAAGAATGAAATTGACTTAGGATGGTTTCAATAGGCCAATCAAAGCTGGTTTCCCACTCCATAGTCATCACTTTTTTCACATTTAAACCATCCAAGTCAACATCTTCAAATCATACTCATGTTCTTTGAATTCATAATGCACAAATCAAATGCAAATAACAAAGCTTGTGAGGTCATTGCAATTACAAGAGCAACTCTTAAACATACAACCAGTATGAATTCTGCTCATATCAATAATTCTTCAAGACCATTCTCTTGATTGTGCAGGCACTCATGATTACTTTTACATTCTGGACAAATGCCTCATTATTTTTCAAGAAGACATGATAAAACATCCCTATTGCATGATGAGAAAACCTCACGTATTGGAAAAGCATTAACTGAAACAAATATTCAGCATTTGAACTACTAAAGCATCTTAATGTCTTTGCCAAGAATGACAATACTCATGCAGATAGAAAGCACAACAAAGAAGGAATATAGAGCCCCTTAAGTATGCATGCAGCCCCAATAATTCACTTTCCACTACTATTCCGACCTACAGACTGCAAACGAATATTTACCAGTGGATTGTACATGGCTTCTGTAGGGTGGTTCACTTGTCTGGAGGTTTGCCCATCTACTAAAAAGACATAACTTACATTGTATCACATCAATTCTCGGATTTGCTTTTTATTTGTATCCATTCCGTGTTTTATCAAGATCTGGCAGTCAGTAAATTTTCGCTGTATATTTATCAGTATCTGAACAACAAACATAAAATTAAGAGACTACAAAACCCCATCTCGCACAAGGTTCATAGAAACCATAACCCATTTGAAGCAAATCGAATGAATAGAGACAAAAAAAAAAAAAGGGGGGCAAGAGGTAAAATGGGCAGACCTGCAATGGTTTGGTCATCATGTCTGTATCAGGAAGGGCGTCTTTCTGTGTGGAAATAGTAGATATTGCGGCAGAGGAAGATGGGCAGTAGGAGTACATATTTGTAGTGATGGTTCTGCTGGTTCTGATTCTAAAGTGATGCAAATGGGAGAACAGATTGGAGGATTTAAAGCTCAGAGGTGTAAGCATTTCATGATATGTCCAGGTACAATGTACCTGCATTAGAACCTAGGCAGACAAAGCCCTATGTTAGGGCTATTCATTTCCTTTATTTTGGGGGGCAGAAGAAGAAGAAGAAGAAAAGATGAGCACGTCGAGAAGTTGAGTGAGAAAAAGGGATCCATAGCATTCACATTAACAGGTTCCCGTTCACATTTCAGGGTGTTTTTTTCGTATTGTTAAGTGTCAAATGAGGTCAGACACGGGAAGTGCATGAAACTCGTGTTTTCGTGGTTTGCTATGTCTATTCGGCCCAAGAAAGGAAAAGCATGGGTTAAGTTACTCGTGGGTTGGTTTGTGATTGGGTCCTTTCATTCGTCAGGGTTGAGCCTGCAAGTTCCATCCTTAGCCTTACAACATGGCTCATCCTTTTTTCTTTTTCCCACTTCAATCTTTCTTATCAAATGTCTTTCTTGCAAATAGAGAGGAATTGAATAATTTACTCACTCTCTACTTTTTTTATTACATTATTTACTTAAAAATAAATAAGGAATAGAAATTTAATATTTAGAGAACAGTTTGCAACAAATAATTTTGTCCTCAACAAAGGCAACTGGCAAATTTTGCTAACAATTTAAAGAAGGTAGATTTCATACATCTAATATAAATAAATAACATAATGTCAACTCTTATTTTTATGGAAAATTGTTAAGATTTTTTTTTCTTTTTTAGCAAAAGAAAAACTCATCCTCTCATTAATATTAGGCAACTAAAAATCATATATCAAAAAGATAAGTTTTATGTTAGTCCTCGTTATCTTGTCTTTCTCATCCGTTGCACTTCCCCTTTTCCCTTCTTGTTTTTCGTAAAAATGCATCCTGCTCATGTTCTCCATGTCTAAACCTCCATAATATAGAGATCAACTCATGTTTTGAGTCCATAAAAATCTTATTTCTTATAATCCAAGTTAGAATGGATGAAAAGATTGATACAGAGATATTAAATATTATCACTACATAGTTATAGATAGACATTTCAAAAATACTACAGTGTTGGAAATTGGATGGACAACCCTAAAGACCTTAATAATCTTATTGATAATTATTTCAAAAGGTTTGTTCACCTCATAAAAGTTACAAGATCGTAAACAATTATGTTTACACAGTTTTTATATGGCGATTTATCCGTTGAACTAGATATTACATTAAGTAAACCACTTCGGAGAGAGAAATCTATAAGCCCTGCTTTTAATAAGACCAATAAAAACCTTAAAAACGACGGACCACATATAAATATTTTAAGAGTTTTGAAAAATTATGAGTGAATAACCTATAAATTTGGTCTTGAATATTTTTGTCACGTTATATAATACCACGGGAACTAAATGAAAATCAACTTGTTTACATTCTAGAAAAATTTACGTGTGAGTTCCATGAACCATTTCAAGCCAATTAGTTTATTTTATATCCTGTACAAAATACTTACAAAAATCAAAGTCAATAAACTTAACCTTGATTTAGATAGTATTATCTATCTAAAGCAAATAAGCATTATTCTTAAGAAAAGAGTTATTAATATCATAAATTATATTAATGAATTGCTTCATAGCTTCACTTACTAAAAAAAAAAAACACATAATAAAGCTTAAATGAAGATTAAGGTAGAAGAAATGTATGATAAGTTGGAATTGGATTTTGTTAAAGATGCACTTCTTAAATGGTGGCAAAATGCCCTTACTTTGTATATTTTTAACCTTCACCAAAGTCTTGACAAATGATAGTTCCCTTAAGAAGTTTTAGCATTTAAGTGAAATCAAATGGGAAGACTTTATCAAGATCTGGCAGTCAGTAAATTTTCGCCGTATATTTATCAGTATCTGAACAACCAACATAAAATTAAGAGACTACAAAACCCCATCTCGCACAAGGTTCATAGAAACCATAACCCATTTGAAGCAAATCGAATGAATAGAGACAAAAAAAAGGGGGGGCAAGAGGTAAAATGGGCAGACCTGCAATGGTTTGGTCATCATGTCTGTATCAAGAAGGGTGTCTTTCTGTGTGGAAATAGTAGATATTGCGGCAGAGGAAGATGGGCAATAGGAGTACTTATTTGTAGTGATGGTTCTCCTTGTTCTGATTCTAAAGTGATGCAAATGGGAGTACAGATTGGAGGGTTTAAAGTTCAGAGGAGTAAGCATTTCATGATATGTCCAGGTACAATGTACCTACATTAGAACCTAGGCAGACAAAGCCCTATGTTAGGGCTATTCATTTCCTTTATTTTGGGGGGCAGAAGAAGAAGAAGAAGAAAAGATGAGCACGTCGAGAAGTTGAGTGAGAAAAAGGGATCCATAGCATTCACATTAACAGGTTCCCGTTCACATTTCAGGGTGTTTTTTTCGTAATGTTAAGTGTCAAATGAGGTCAGACACGAGAAGTGCATGAAACTCGTGTTTTCATGGTTTGCTATGTCTATTCGGCCCAAGAAAGGAAAAGCATAGGTTAAGTTACTCGTGGGTTGGTTTGTGATTGGGTCCTTTCATTCATTAGGGTCGAGCCTGCAAGTTCCATCCTTAGCCTTACAACATGGCTCATCCTTATTTCTTATTCCCACTTCAATCTTTCTTATCAAATGTCTTCCAAATAGAGAGGAATTGAATAATTTACTCACTCTCTACTTTTTTTTTATTACATTATTTACTTGAAAAATAACTAAGGAATAGAAATTTAATATTTAGAGAACAGTTTGCAACAAATAATTTTATCCTCAATAGAAGCAACTGGCAAATTTTGTTAACAATTTAAAGAAGGTAGATTTCAACCATCTAATATAAATAAATAACATAAAATAACATAAAGTCAACTCTTATTTTTATGGAAAGTTGTTAGAGTTTTTTTTTTTTTTTTAAGCAAAAGAAAAACTCATCCTCCCATTAATATTAGGCAACTAAAAATTATATATTAAAAGGATAAGTTTTGTGTTAGCCCTCGTTATCCTGTCTTTCTCGTCCATTGCACTTCCCCTTCTCCCTTCTTGTTTTTTGTGAAAATGCATTATGCCCATGTTCTCCATGTCTAAACCTCCATAATATAAACATCAACTCATGTTTTTGGTCCATAAAAATCTTATTTGTCATAATCCAGGTTAGAATGAATAAAAAGATTGATATAGAGATATTAAATATTATCACTACTTAGTTATAGTTAAACATTTCAAAAATACTACAATGTTGGAAATTGGATGGACAATCCTAAAGACTTTAATAATCTTATTGATAAGTATTTCAAAAGGTTTGTTCACCTCATAAAAGTTACAAGATCGTAGACAATTATGTTTACAAAGTTTTTATATGGTGGTTTATCCATTGAACCAGATACTATATTAAGTAAACCACTTCAAAGGGAGAAATCTATAGGCCCTACTTTTAATAAGACCAATAAAAACCTTAAAAACTACGGACGACATATAAATTTTCTAGGAGTTTTGAAAAATTATGAATGAATAACCTAGAAATTCGGTCTTGAATATTTTTGTCACGTTATATAATACCACGGGAACTAAATGAAAATTAACTGGTTTGCATTCTAGAAAATTTAGGTGTGAGTTCCACAAACCAGTTCAAGCTAATTAGTTTATTTTATATCCTATACAAAATACTTACAAAAATCAAAGTCAATAAACTTAACCTTGATTTAGATAGTATTATCTATCTAAAGCAAATAAGCATTATTCCTAAGAAAAAAGTTATTGATATTATAAATTATTTTAATGAATTGCTTCATAGCTTCACTTATTAAAAAAAAAAAAACACATAATAAAGCTTAGACGAAGATTAAGGTAGAAGAAATGTATGATAAGTTGGCATTGGATTTTGTTAAAGATGCACTTCCTAAATGGTGGCAAAAATGTCCTTACTTTGTATTTCTTTAACCTCTACCAAAGTCTTGACAAATGATAGTTCCCTTAAGAAGTTTTAGCATTTAAGGGAAATCAAATGGGAAGACTTTATTTCTCCACATGTATTCATTATGTCCACAAAGATACTAAAAATGATCATACAAAGGGGTAAGTTGAAGTGATAAAAGTCGAGGTTTCAAGTTTTCAAATTCTCTCTTATTATTAGCAAATAATACAAGGCTAATGGTACAAGTAAGTTTTGAGATTCTCACTCCTATAACAAAATGAATGATCATAAAGAAGGAAAATATACATTAGATCGTATGAGATAAAGTTATAGTTAACAGAGCTAATGTAAGATTAAGTCTATTCTCACTTAAGAAAAGGAACCAAGCCTTCAATATAAAATTGGTATGCGATGAGTCTCTTATAGACTCAACTAATCTAAATACTAAAGGACAATTAAGGAAAGAGATTTGATGAAAACCAATGAGATCTCAATTACTTGGAGAAATAAGTTTGGTGCTTAAAAATAAATAAAAGAAAATGGATTCATTGTGTTGGGTAACGGTGAAATGACCATGTGCTCCATAAGTTAGTTAGATAGGGGTTCTATGGATTAATTAATTCAAGAACCATTAGATACCCTTTTAACTTTAACTTCTAGATCAAACTCTTATTGAATAGCAATATCCACCAAATTGGTTGTAGTTTAGCATTCACCTTTGCCAACATATACTTACCATAAGTGGTCAGTTTACATCTAACTTAATCCTTGTGAGATATTTGCCATAAGCAAACACCATAGTTAGGAGCTCCTTCTCTATAATAACATAGTTCCTTTGTGCATCATTATTTGTCTTGTTGGCATAGTAACTTGTCTATAACACCATTTCCTTACTTTAACTTAACATAACACCAACTACCACATTATTAACATCAAATAAGCCCAAACAAGAGCTCTCCATTTAGATGCCACAATCACTAGTATGATGGTCACCTCTCCTTTAATACTTAAGGTATTCCTTGCTAAACATAAGTGATGTCTCCTTGACCAGTAAATTACATAAAGATTTTCTATTTAAAAAGTTACAAGTAAACCTACATCAAAATCCTATACACTTAAGGAATTAGTCATTGCCTTTGCATTAATTGGTGGAGACAACTTCTCATTAGTTATAATCTTGCTTTTATCCACCTTGGCAACCCTTTATGAGATTTTGATATCCAATATTATTTATTCTTACACCATGAAAATGAAACTTTACCAAATTAAATGTTAGGTTAGTGTCTTTGCATCTTTAAAACATAGATAGCAAATTATATAAATAAAGAGCCTAATGAAGTTCTACTTATAGAGAAGGTATCCATAAACACTTCAATATATTTCAAATTATATCCATGAAAATTTCTATCTTACACCTTTGAAAGGTAGCTAGAGCAATTTATGAATGTAAAATCGAATAAAATTTATGGAAAAGTAAAACCTCCATAAGGATGGGTGAAGTCAGTATTCACTTGATCCTTAAGGCATGTAGATTTAGTTATACCTTGAATAATCATCTAGAAAATAGTAGGATGCATGCCTTACCCCTTTCCACCAAAGATCTTTCAAGTATCTAGTTAATGAAGAGCAAAATGATCATTTTAGGTCATATCATTCAACTTGTGATTGTCATTTCAAAACCACCAACTTATCATGGTCCACATAGATATGAGTTCATAATTTTCATTCTCCATTACTATTGTACCTCCTTTTTTTTATATCGCTTGCATTAGACCCATCTATCGTACAGTTTGAAGCCTCTTTCTTAGTTACTTCTTTCAAAGTATAACTTAATTGGCATTTTAGCAGGACTAATAGTTTGCACTCAACTTTTAGTTAGATGCATACCCTTAATGTTAACAATGGTCTACTTAATAAGTTCCTTATATTCCTTAAGACATTATTAGCTTATCCTTATTCTCCACTAACAATTCCACTAAAATAATAATGAGAGGTGTTGTTTTATTGCAAAATAATATGTATTTCAAATGAGGTGGTAACTACTTCAACTTCAGCATGTGAAGCTCTTGTATAGAAAATACCATGTTAACATGCTAGAATTTGGATTTTCATAGCTTTATGGTCTAACCAATAATCACCAATACTTCAATCATGTTCGGTAAGAAGATTTGCTCTTAGATTGTATATTGCTATTTTCTCTTTTCGAATCCTGAACTAAACTAACTTATCAATCACATTTATGGTATAGTAGAACCATTGTCGTTAAGGTACTTCAATATATTGAATGCATTAAAAGGTTATTTTTCAACTATAACTAAAAGTTTGAACTTCCTTCTTCAACATTTATTATTCCCTTCCTAGTGGCTAAGATTGACCTCCTTAAACACCTAGACTAAGGTTTAAACTTAGTAGCCCAATTTTTAAGGAATGTAGACTTGTGTCCAGTCCATGAAATTGTTCGATGCATAGTAATCCTAGTTTAGTTATATCTATTTTAGAAATTGTGTGTATTAATTATCTATTCTTTGTTCAAGAACCGATTTCTTAATTGTTCAGTTGCATACATAGGCATTCCATGACATGCATAGTATGAAAAGGACTTTTTAGGTTATTATTTTGAAAAGTAACGTTTTATGCTCATAGAACTCATGATTTTACAAAACAATTTTGGCATTCATGTTGTCTAATGTCAATTTAGATCAAGTCTTGATGGGAATCTAAAATTCCAACAGGTCTCCTCATTATGTAAACTAACTAAGCTACATCTGATAGTAGCATAAAATGGTGTAGATGTAACCACTTTATAGAGTAACAAAAGTCAAAGTCTTAGCATTCTAAGTCATGTGCATAATCATATCGTATAGAATTTTTTAAATATGCGTTAACTTCATTCCACAATATGAAATGTTTTATCAAGGCTTAGGCACACCCATTCATTTAAAACAATTCTTCATGAATCTTTTTCAATTTTCAGTTGCTCAGTTATCTGTTTAGTCATTTCCCTTTCCTTTCTAACTCCATCCTAAATCGCACGAAGAGACATAGGCACCATTATAGCAAGGAAAATATTTTGAAAGAATTCAACTATAAGTAAAAATACTATTTCAACTAGCATATATAAAAAGAGAGATATTATATCAATCCTATGTGATGCTATCAATATTATGGTAAATAAGACAGTTATTATGTTGAGCTTCCGCTATCCTATGTATTGTTATTGAATGAAAATTCACATTAGTGTAGTATTTTTTGATTTAGTTCTATGAGGTCTTATCCTTAGCTCAAGGATGGTTGTAGCAAAATTCCTTACTTAATTAAGTTAAAGACTTAATATGGTTAATTAAGATTTTCAAGAAGTAAGAGCTACATAATAATGTAGAATTATGAACTAGATTTTATTTTAAGAGTAAAAGAATGTAGATAGTTATTATATATACATACATACATACATACATACATACGTGCACATAATTTATTTTGGCTTTTTGACCCCATTTTGTAGGGTGGATCTTGAAAGATATAAAAGAAAGATCTCCCTTTAAGCCATACATACGACTTTCATAAAATACAGCTTTCCATAGAATTCTATATGTATCCATGAAATTGAGTATGAAACTCCATTTACTCACTTTAAATTGAGTGTGAGAGCCAAATGAATTGAAAGATTCATGTTTGGTTCGAGAAGGGATTATGGAAGTTTTGAAATTAATCGAAAGATAATATACTTTCATTAAGTGATTTATTAGATAATCGAAAATGGAGGATCTTGAATACTATTCAAAATTTAGAAGAATTATGCGATGGGGCCATTAAACGACTTGAAAAAGCAAGGAAGGGGCATGGGGTAGGGTTTATTTAGNTGCATGCCTACATGGTGTCTACATGGCATTTTCATGCCTATATGACAAGATTTATTATTATTGCAATTATATATCAATAACTATTATTAAGTTTATGCTAACATGGCATTTACGTGACATTATCATTGCATGTTTATTATTAATTTCATGCTAATATGGCATCAACATGGCGCTTACATGACACCTACGTGAAGTTATCACGTATTATAATAAAATATATGACCCATTAAAACTTACATTCTTTTCCCTTTACCAATTGTTCATTTAATCACTACTCGTTATATATCTTATTATATGGTGGAATAAAATTTATGGAATGAGTAATGAAAGACAATAATTAAAAATGTTTGATTCACTTTCTTCACAAAAAGTGTAAAACAACTTTTTAACTCTTTGTTTCTCATTACTCACTTATACAAATTTAAAGGTAAAACCTTAAATAAAAAGTACTTTGTACCTTTGATCACCCCATAACCACCAAACACCACAAACTTACTGGAAAATGCTTGTAAAGTGGTCTCCCTTAACTATTTTTGATACTTAAATGATACAAACAACTCGATCATGCCACTTTAAGTTGCTTCCATTTGATTTTTTGACTACTTTAACTTTGGCCACCACCATGGTTTTACTATAGACATAAGTTTTTATCAAATGGTGAAGGTAGTTGAAGCTAAAGTAGTTGAAGAATTAAATGGTAGTGGCTTAAAGTGTTATGATCAGCTATTTGTAGTACTTCAAAATATTTTTTAAGTGCTAAAAAATAACCTAAAAAGTTCACTTTGTAAGCATTTTCCAATGAGATGGTAGTGTTTGGTGGTTATGAGGCGATAGAATATGCGAAGTACTTTCTATTTAAAGTCTTATGGTTAGATTTGTATAAGCGAGAAAGTAGAATCAAATAGTTGAAAAGTTAGTCTTATACTTCTTTATAAAGAAAGTAAATGTCACATTTTTAATTATTGTCCCACATTACTCATTTCATAGACTCTATTCCACGATATATTGAGATTTAAAATGAGCTGAGAGAACCATTAGTAAAGGAAAAAGATTGTGGGTTTTGATAGATCATACATTTTAGTTATAATATGTGATAATAATATCATGTGAGCACCACGTCGATGTCACATTAGCATAAAATTAATAATAATTAATATATGATTACATTAATAAAAGTGTAATGATAATGCCATGTTGATGTCAGGTTTATATATAAAATTAATAATAATAGTTAATATATAATTACAACAGTAATGAATATTATCATATAGGCATAAAAATTACGTAGGCATACAAATGCCATGCCAATACTTGCAAATGGGACCAATTATAATTGACCATAAATAGCTTCATTAGGTAGTAAATAGACTATTTCAAAGTTTAAATAATAAATTGTAAATTTAGGTAAGTGAGAATTTCTTTTTTTTGGAGAAAAAAGAAAAATTAAGAAATAAATAAATAAAAATACCGATCATTATATTAGAAAGGATACAATCTTAAGATGAATGGGTTTTTTGGGAGGCTTGTGCATACCATTAAACTATGTATACCATATGATGTAAAATGCTTTTCAATTTATTTAAGGACCTATTCCTACAAAACAGCATAAAGATTGCAAAAGTAAAGATTTAAATCATTAACTTATAGAGTTTATACTCACTCAACACTCCTAGGCTAGTGATGCACATGTGGGAATAATAATTTTTACTAAAGCTCAATTTAGTGGATAGAGCCCATTTCACTAAAATTGAACTTTTCTTTCAAGAGCCTGTTTTCTTTTTTGACTTTTTCTTTTTGTTTTCTATTTTTGGTTTTTGTTTCTGTTTTTGAATTTTCTTATATTTTTTTTTGTCTTTTTCATTTTCACTTTTTTTTTGTGGTCTTCATACTTTTGTTTTGATTTTTGTAATTTTCCTACTTTTCCATTTTTTAAGAAATATTTTTAGGCTTTTCTAACTTTTGTGACTATTCTATTTTTTTTTTTTCCTTCTTTAAAGTTTCTTTTTTTTTAATCTTTTTTTAACTTTTTTTTTTTTTTCAAAGGGGAACAAAAATGAAATGTCTATGTATGATTCTTGTAGTAGAGATGGCACCCCTTGTAATAATGGATAGATGAAAGGGAATGGTGGGACAAAATACTTTCTCCCACCTCAAAAATTTCCCCTTGAGTTTTCTAGGTGTATGAGAATTAAGTTTTGACATAATTCTGAATGTGTTATGCGATATTTAATTGTTCGGAATGTATCCTTGCAAAATATTAAGAGTTTAGGTCAATTCTACTGCATCAGCAATAGAGGAGGTAAGAGTTGATAAAATTAATTGTTGGGCCACTTTATGGAGTGTAAAACAGACACCTTGTGTTGGAGAAGTTATTTGTGCTAAGGTCCTAATGTTAGGAAAAACTTTGTTATGTAGTTACCGTAAGGTTTGGTCATCATTGTTACAATGCCCTATAACTTTCATTACAGACATTATTACATTGGGTTCTCTATAATTATATCTTAAAGGAAATATGTAGCAAACAAGGCACAAGACAGTGCATATACTCTAATATTTACTAAAAAGAGCTCTTCTTTGTGCGTAGATGAAGAAGTATCTAGTAACACCCGAAAGAGTTAGGCTTAGTTGATAAATCATATCATATTTGAGCAAAAGACGAAATGTCGATGCGTCGCTGGTAATGGTAGTGCGGCTGAGAGAATAATTTATACCTTTTACAAGTAAGCAATAGGGCATTTTTGTATAATGTTGTACTTCATCCTCTTGCGCATGTACAGAAACATTACTGTACTACATGAATTAAAAAATCATAATTGATACATCAATGATGAATGGTCATGTCACTGTGGCGACTTTCTCCTACGGACATGCTTAGGAGTGATCAGACTTTTTTTGTTATTTCTCCAACAACAATACATATTAAAATTTAAAAAAAATCCAAACCTCATTTATTTATTAAAAGATTTAAAATATTTTAGATGAAAGTATAAGTAGTAAATATGATATCTACCGTTTACTATCTATTACCATTATAAAACATACTACAATATATAGAAATGAGTGCCTTATAAATTTACGTCAATGTGAACTATACTTATAATTAATTATTGATGTCGAAGTTTTGGCTTATTAGTGATTTCATTTCATTGACTCTCTATATCGAACCGTAGTAACCGAATTGTGCGACCTCATTGTGCAAATATGCATTGATTAACAAAATTATCCTTTGATTTGATTAATCATGTAAGATAGAAATGGTATACTGTAAAGAAAATTTATTAAAAAGAAACGGCTAGAATTTAAAGCCAATAAAATTAGCAAGAGTTGATGAATCATTCCTCACAAGATAGTGCTTAAATTATCTATATTCCTTTTTGGCGTTAGTGTTCGTGTCTTTCACAATTATAAACTTCCATATAAGAGTGAAAAATTAAAAAAAAAAAAAAACGACAAACTCCCATCAGAATTTACCATACATGAAAATTTATAATCTGTTAAGAATTTATTATTAATTATGGATGTTCATATCTTTTAGAATTATCTTCTTCCTTATATATTTATACATTATTTAGTATAATATGTGAGAAAACATCAATAAGAATTATTTTATTTAGTATTTCTAATATCTCTATCACTAGTTCCTTTTGCAAGAGATTTTATAATAGATTATTAGCATGAAGCTCTAATCTTCTTGTCTTGAATCTCTTGACAAATTGTAAGTTATCTAATCCATTTTCTTAGTATGATTTTATTTTTCCCTCATGATTTCGTAATCCTCTATTTGATTTTATCCTTTATAGTTGAGTATGTTCTCACTCACTATTTTCATGAAACTTTCATATTAGCAAAAAAAAAATTAATTTGTTTGACCTAATATTTATTATAAAATTTTACTTACGGTCACTTTATATGTTTCTAGTTTTCACTACTTAACTTTGTGGCTCTTGATAATATTGTTAAGAAGTATTTATTGTAGATATTGGATGTTGAGATTCATTTAGATCCTATGAGCCTTAGAGACACAATCAAGGAAGCAAATAAAACGTCTAATCAAGACAAGGCCAAAGCCATAAATTTTCTTCACCATCATCTTAATGAAGAATTGAAAATTGAATATCTTACGGTAAAATATTATATTGATCATTAGAAAATTTAAAAGAAAAATATGACCACTAAAAGATGGTGATCTTTCTAAAGGCTTGATATAATTAGATGTACCTACAACTCCAAGTTTTCAATTTTGTGAGTGATTATATTTCAACTATGTTCAAAATTAGTTCTTAACTAAAATTACATAGAGAAAAATTTATAGATGCAGATATGCTTGAAGAAACATTCTCCATTTTTTACTCCTCAAGTATGCTCTTACAATAGCAATATCATGAAAAAGGCTTTAAAAAAAAAATATTATGAGCTACTTTCATGTTTGCTAGTGGCTAAGTAGAATAATGATCATAAGGTTATTCAATGTAAATAAGGATGTTTTCGATCTTGTTAAGATGATGAAGAAATTCTTAGCCCTAAAGTACCATATCTTAGTGTTGTTGGAGCATTAATATATCTTGTTAACAACACACACCTACTACAACGGAATTGACTATGTCTTAGTGCTGGTGACTGTTACAAAAAGTAATTATGGGGGTAAGTGCTACTATTTAGGCAGCTATATTGCACCTCAGAGAGAAAATGAAAAATATTGGAGGCAAAAATCATTAAAACATTACTTTTTCTTAATAAAAGAAAACCATAATAAACTAAAATATCACCCTCTCTCTCCTTGGCCATACACTTTGTTTAGCAAATTTGAGAAGAGATGAAATAAGTACAAATCAAAAGAAGGAAAAAAAAGTGGAAATGAAAAGAAAAGAAATTTATTTCGATTTCATGTTTGGATACTTAAGAAGGAAATGGAAGGAAATGAGCTATGCAAATGATATTACATTTGTTTTTATTTAGCAAACTTAGATAATAAGAGTATTTTTGTAACTTCAGATGATTTCTACCTATTTCTATCAATTTCTTCCGAAATTTGAGTAGAGACATTATAGCTCTAAAAATAGAAAAACTTTATGCTCATTTCCTTCGATCTTCATGTTTACTTTAAATTACTAAAGACATATTTTCCATTGATTTCCCTTGATTTCTACCAATCTAAACATAGTGATAATTTTCAATACCTTAAGACTATTCATTGACCTCCTCCCCAATCATTCGTCTACTTCCCCTCTCTCTCTTTCTCTATCCATCTGTGGCACCCCTGCCCCTCCTTTCTCTCTTTCTCTCTCTGTTAGTGTAAACATATGTCATAGCTCTCTATATTAATCAATGTAACCTTGATAGCTCTCTTTGAAATTTAGTAAAATCCCTAAAGGCACTTAAATTAAACCTGAAGATTGAATCTTTAAGGAATGGGGAGTGCGAAATGAAATCAAGTGAAACATCTATTAAAGGAATTGAAATTTTGAAGTGTAAGAAAGTTGGATAGCTTGCGCAAAATATGTGGTGTCTCTACAACACTTCTCTGCTGCCTTTTCTCTCCTGCAAGTCTTTATGATATTCCAAACTGCTAGTGATACCCTCTCTTTTAATTGCAACTTTACTACCAATAAGTCCATTTACTTAAAAAGGTCTCAAGATAATTTTAACTCCTTTTTTCCACACTTATTGTCATGTTTTCCTCATGTACAGATGGATAGGTGTTGGCTTAACATTGACCTTATATGAATATAAGCAAATTGTAGTAGTAGTAGAATCATTATTACCTTGTGTTTTATAGTCTTTATATCTCGGTCTTTTGAATAGCAATTGTTTCAAAAAAGGAAAGCCGTATTACTTAGAAGCTTGCAATATGGAGATTGTGTCTCTTTGTACTTATAATTGAAACATGCTAGTTTGATTTTTTTTTTCTTAAAGCTAGTTTATGCATATCATGTATATCGAAGATAAGCTTTAGAATACTATAATCCTATCTCTTTTATTTTAGTCACTCGAAGAAGGGAACTCTTTGTTTTTCAATTAGAAATTTACCATTATTCATTAGTTCTCAATAATTGGTTATCGATAGTGATTGATACAGGTATTAATCTACTAAAGAAACTCTTGAACAATCAAACTTTGTAAGATCTATAGTATTGTAATTCTTCTTCATATAATTTAACATCATGTTGTCCCTCAATTATTTTGCTTTGATATTCTTAAGTTACATGACTTCTAGCATTTTTTTTTGTTGTGCCTTAATCTCTTTAAATTGGAGAAAAAAGTTTTACATATATAATTGAAGGTTTTAGTTACTTGTAAACTTAATAGAAACCTCTTTGGTGTGCCAACTCCACCAAAAATCCATGTAGTGAGAAAGAATACTATTATTTAGGTCTGCCTTACTTCATTAGCTTAGAATCTCATGTATTTGAGGTAAGCACAAAGAAACAGTCAAAATTTCAACATATGGGAAATTTAGAACTCTTTAGATGCATATTTCATATTATGCTTTGACATCTCCTTAATTAGCGATATGACATACTACATATGAGAGGGGGCATTGCAAATACTATATAAGGTTTTATTTTTTCAATGTGTCTTGTGTTTAGTAAAATACTGTGTTTAAGAGCTTTCTCATATTGAATTTCTTCTAAAGTCATTACTGCCACAATCTAGTATACTTCAATTTTTGTAGCTTTATGATAACAAAGTTCAGCATATTTTTTCACCTAAAAATAAGTCCAGCATATTTAACTAATCTAAGAATTCTAGGCCCTTTCACTTAAATTTGCTATGAATTAAGGTTAGTCTTGCCTTGAATACAAGTAACTCTAAGAAAAATTGGTAGCAAGCAAAAAATTCTTGAGTATTCATTAACAAATCATTCTCGCTTGGTTTCTTATTATATTTAAATGAAAATATATCACATTGGCCCATCTCTTTGCCTTTAATTTACTTTGTTGCATATGATGGAATTAAGGAGTTTTATGATGTAAAACTTTAATACTTTATTAGTAAAATGTTGTATATATACATACACAAAAGGTTGTATGGTTTTTTGTGCTATTTTACTTTTCTATTTCAATTTGTTTTTTGTTTGTAATTTCTTATGTCAAAAGTAAATTAATATACCCTATAATATGCTAAGGAAACCCTGTTACATATATTAAAATTAGAAGCCAAATTGAATGGAATTCAATATTTAAGATGCATAAAACATACATAGAGTAATTTATCTTTTTTTTGCTAGTTTTTCTTTATGATGTAGAATTTTGCCTAGCTTTTCACTTGGCTACTGCATTTTCATGGATCACTAGTTAGGCTACATGACATTAAGTAGATGATGGAAGTGATGCACCATTAACTGTTAGTATTTGCTAAAATTTGATGTTATTTAATTGATAGTATTTATTGAATTTTGATAGTTTTTTATTTGCAATTTAACTTGGTGGGGGGAGGATGAAAAAAAAAAAAAAAAGAGAAGTTAAGTTGATAGTTTTTGCTCTTTTAGTTAGGCTAACATTCAAATAGCAATGTAATTAGCAATGAATTTTATCCTCAATTTGATAACTACCTTAGACCTTTATTACATTTTTGGAAGGGGTATGGGGATGCATTAGTATCACTAAATGATGGAAAGCTGTAGTTTTATAATTATAGTATGGTAATGTAGAAATTGAAAAATAATCCATCTATGATAGGGTAAATTGGAGCAAGTGGTATATATATATATATATATTATTCCATCTATTTAAAGACTTGAAGACCAATCTATATACATATGATAAAGTTTTAATGTAGTCAAATCCAGTCATTTATTCCTTTAGAATGGTAATTGTGGAAGCTAAAGGTCTTTTTACTTTTGAAGAAATATTCTTCTTTTGCTTCTAAATAAGAGAAAAAAAAAAAACTTTATAGTTTGCTCACATGCTAGATTTCCACTTTTTGTTCTATTTAGAAAACATTGTGTTATCCTTCTAAATAAATATATAAACTTATATAATTATAGGAGTAAAAATATCATCGTGCAAGGACCTACGAATTTCTAGAAAACTTTCTTTTGATCACATAGTTGCAATTGACAATAAACATTTCACATCATTAAACCAATACAAAAATATAAACTATAGTAAAAATAAGGAAATTTCCACTAACCAGTACTTTAAGTATAGAGAGAGATGCAACCAATTTCAAGCTCAAATTCTATGTCTTGTAATACAAATGGTATTATGAACAAAAGATAGTAGAAAGAAAACATGCGGTATCTAGTAACATTAAGTAATAGAAACCTAAATCACATGATTGTGAACAAGATATAAAGTTTTTGCCTTTAAAACAAGAATTATCCAAATCTTTGTAATCTCCTTCCTTTTAACCATCTACTCTTATTATCGACAAGAATAGTGCAAAAATATCTATAGCCTGAAACATAAAAGGAACATAAAATGATAAAAAAAATAATAAGTACAATCACAAGTAAATTATGAAGTTATAATTTTTTATACCATATATTCCAAAATATGCAATGATAGACATAAGTTGATAACATATCCTCTATGAGACAAAACCCAAACCTCTTATCCATTTGCTCCATTTAAAGAGATCCTTATTAGAAATTTAGAAATAATAAAATAATTAAAAAATAGAAAAACATTTACCTATAAAGATGTTATACTTTAAAACACAACAGTAAGCCAAAAAACTATTTCTTAGTGTTATTTCTTGTAGAAGAGACAATGATGCAATAAAAAATACTATAAGGAAGACAATTAAATGTAAAAGTTCCTCCTTATCACTATCATAGTGACATCTTTACATTTTTGGTTCCTTTATGTCAATAAGATTACAAAAGGAGATAAAACACTTTTATTAGTATATTCTTGTGTGAGTTCTTCTAACAAATATATTGTCCATCTTTCCATCATCTAAGCATAATATTATATTGATTGCCATAAAACTCAATTATATTAAAGCCCTGTAATTAGGTTCGAGTTTATAGACATCCAAAGTAATCAATATGATAGGCAATAACGACATCAATAAAACAAACCTTCTTTGCCTCACATAACTTTGATTAAAATGTGGAACCCCCAAAGAATCACCTATTAAACACACACTATCACATTAAGTATGAAAACATTGCTTACTCATTCAACCAATACAAAAGCACGTAATAATAATTGGAAGTCATTTATAAACAAAGAAGTAACAACTTAGCATAATCAATACAAGTTAGAAAAGTAGATGAAATTAATTAATATATGAATCTAACCAAAAAGAAAAAAGAGAAAAACAAAGCAAGCATGTGTTACATCATTTTCTATCCTTTTTACCATGCTAGATATGTAAATAACTTGTAAATGGTTTACCTCTTTTCCTTATTATGAATACAACATTAGCATTTTGGGTATTCTTGATAAATCACCTTTATGCTATATCTTGAGTTTTATAAAATACATATAAGCAAATAAGTTTCTTATGATCGAGAATCTTAGTCATCCTTAGTTAAACTTAGGAATTTTGATTATCCTATGTTGTGAGAAAGTTTAAGAGCCTCAATTGTCCTATGAAGAGGAAATTTGGAAAACATTGTCATCCTTAATCAAAAAGTTTAAGCCTTAGTCATAATGCCGAAAGCTTAGGCTATCCTAGGAATTTTAGGGAGCATTAGCCATCCTAAGGTGATAATAGTTATCCTATTCAAGAGTGCTTACTATTTCTTATCTTTCTCTAAATTTTGGGAACCTTAGTTGTCCTATATAAAGAGTTTATAAGTTTCTCTATAGGAATCTTTGTCGTCCTACATAAACGAACATGAATCATCCTAAGGATTTGGAAGCATTAGTCATTCCCTTCAAGCCTTTCTAGTAAACTTTTTATTCAAAAGAGCTATCATTTCAAGAAAATGATTTATCATCTTAAAGGTACTTGCTAATCTAAGCTGGGGATTAACTTTTAGATTCTTAAGAGATCTATTCTCTTAAGAATACTCGCCATTTGAAGCCGAGAACCTATTTGTCTAACCTTTCAGGTTGGAGACTTTTAACCCACTAGTTTAAGCCGGAACCCTATTTATCTAGCCTTTCAAGTTAGAAACTTTCTTATCTAACCTTTCAAGTCAATTGAAAGAGTGACCTTCATCAAGTACAATGAGTCTATTCTTTTATGGAAGAAACCATTATAGAAAAGTTAACACTTAGTACAAAACTTGGCTTTAAGGCTAGATCAAAGGCTCAAAGTTTTGGTAGATTTTTAGAGATTAATTAGTGAAAGAATATTGCAAATATATGTGGATGTATTCCTATTTTGAGAAAGGGATATGCAATTATAAAGCATGTTTCTAATTGAATTTGTATGTAAATGTTGTATTACTCTATTACTATTAAAATATTTTGAAGCAGCCTTAGCCTTTGTTCGACTCATTTGGCTATAGAGCTTGAATGCAAAATATATATTTACAAAACTTATCTCTTCTCATGGAATAAATAATTTTTATTTTATTGTATTATTTATTTTTTTCCCTTCCTTTGAGGATTAGTTAAGGCGGTTAGTACTTATTAGGACATCTCTAATCATCCCATTAGGCTATTTTGATTGTCTACTAGGGAGCTATTAGGGTGATTCCACCTTAACATATGGACAATAGAAGATTTAACAACTGGAATGGTCAATTGAGGTCATTTTAGCTATCTTAACAACTAAGTAATGGGATACATATCATTTTTAGGTAGTTAATATCTCCCTTAAGACCTATTGCAACACCCTACATATAAGGGTCATATTCTAACCCCACCCCACCCCCCCTAGCTTGATCTCCCCTTCAAGTTATCTATTGGGGTGGTTTTAGCCACCCTATAAAGCTTTTTCTTATTGGAATGGCCCTAATATAGCATTTGTTGTGAATTTGCTAGTGACATATAGCTCTTCACCAACTTGAAGACATTGGAATGAGATTAAATACATTCTTAGATACCTTCAAGGTATAATAGACAAAGGTTTGTATTATTCAAATTTATCAAAATCAGATTTAGTTGGTTATGCAACGAATACTTATCTAATCCACACAAAGCTCCATCTTAAACTAGATATCTATTTATATATGGAGGTATAGCCATTTCATGGCCATGGTATTCAATAAAACAGACTATGGTTGCTACTTCTTCTAACCATGCAGAAATTTTGGTAATTAGTGAAGCAAGTTGCAAACGTGTCTAGTTAAGATCTATAACTAAGCATATTCTAAGATCATATGGTTTATTTATTAATAAGGAAATTCTAACAACATTATATGATGATAATGCTGCTTGTATAGCTTAACTAAAATAAGGTTATATAGAAGGTGATAGAATGAAGAATATTTCACTAAAATTCTTTTACACTTATGATCTTTGAGAAAAGTGTTATAATTGCATGTAACAAATTGACTCAAGTAAGAATATAGTAGATATATTTACCAAAAGACTTCTTATTGCAACTTTTTAGAAGTTGATATGAAAGATCGGGTTGCATCATCTTAATGAACTTAAAGGACATATTATAATCAGGGTGAGTAAAGACATGCGTTATACTTTTTTTCTCTTTACCAAGATTTTTCCTTTTAGGTTTTTCTTGAAATGATTTTTAATTAGGCATAATTCTTAATACATATGTCAAGGACATGTACTCATTTTCCTTACTAGTTTTTTTTCTTTCTTTTTCCCCATTAGGTTTTTCTCTAGTAAGGTTTTAATGAGGCATAATCCTTGTGTGATTAACATTCGAGGGGGAGTTTTATGAATTCATTATTAATTATAGATGTCTATATCTTTTCAGAATTATCTTCTTCCTTATATATATAATCAATTTATCTATTGGGATGTGTAACTACTGAGAATTATATCGTTCATTATATAGTTGATTTCTTTTTATAGCCATCATGTATCGCATATATATATAAAATTCAATGTAACATATTAGAAGACATTAATAAGAATTATATCTTTTGCTATTTTTACTCTTTCTATTGTTTAGATCCCTTAATATAATCGATGGATACTCATGCTCCTTCTAATAAATGTTAGTTTATAGTTTGTGCACTCCAAAACTAAACCTATGTAAGTGACTTAAGTAGGATAATTTGCCTTTTCGTGCTTTGGTCACAAGTTAGATGAGTCAACTCACTATGACCTACTTATAGGTATGCTAAAATTTTAAGCCCAACTTATTCTACTATTAGTTGATGGGTTAAGCAACTAGCCCAATAACCGGCATCATTTAATCCATTTATACAATTTGGTGGGCTAGCAGACCAACCTACCACCTAGTCAAGACTACTTTTCTTGAAAAAAATTAATACTATAAAATAAACCTACAAAAATAAATGTTATTTTTTCAACTAAGATTTTGTTAAAAAAATAAAAATTACATAAAAGAGGAAAAAAAAAAAACAATCCCATTAAAAATAGTTTTATGAATTCTATTGTATTGTCCCCTCAACATACATATACAATATACATATTGTTAAGAAGAGCGGAATGCCAACTTCTTAAATTAGTTGGTTTCATATATTATTGTTTAAGGAGTTCTTACATTCTTTGTTCTAGTTTAGACTTTTATTTAAAAATAAGTTAGAGGCTTTTTTTTTTTCCTTTTGTTCTTTTATTTTTATTTTTATGGGTACATCAACTAACCCACCTCATAAGGGTTAGCTACTTTTACCAATGGGTTAAATGGAGAGGGCTATGCAAAACTCACTTTTTAAATAGGTTGAAATTTTCAATGCTAACTTACTTTTTACCAGCTCCACTTGCATAGTTTTACTTAAAACTCAAGTATAACAACTTTGCCATGTCCCCTTACCTTAATAAGTATTATAGTGAAGATCTCTCTATTATCTACAATTTACAACAATTGCCAAGTATGATATATATTCCAAGCGTTCATCCATAATGAGTTGCTTTAAGGAGTCCAACTCATACCATATGAACAATAAATCTACATAATACATCATTAAAAGTAGAGATGAATAGGGTAAACCTATTGTATAGGGTCTTTACCCAGACCCTACTCTATCAAGTAGGTTCTCGATAAATAATAAAAGTTACAAGGTAGGTTTTGAGTAATAATTTCCTAGAAACTACTCATACAGGATAGGGTATAGATAGAAAGTTAAGATACCCTATCCTATCTTAGACTTATACTTTAAATTATATAAAGTACAAGTTCTATAGTATATTATACCCACCTTATAATAATAATTAAATAATACTTACAAATAAAAAATAATAATAATATCACTTTTTTTAATATCAAAGAAAATAATACTAATAATTTAACTTATAATAAAACCCTAAAATTATACGTTATTTGTGTTTGCTATCTAGTCTATCTCTCTTCTTACTCTTTTTTTTTTTTTGTTAAAAACCTCTCTTTTCTTTTATTATGTTTTTTTTTGTTACTCTTCCTTTCTCCTTTATTAACTTTAGTTTAATAAGGTCTTAAAAATATCTTAATTCTTATTTTATCATCTAATATATTATATTGGAATTACTTGCACATGATTTTTTATTCTATATATTACAATATTACAGTTTGATAAAAGTTTTATTATGAGTGATTTGAAAAAAAAAAGACAAAGGAAATTTAAGCATGATCAAGCCATGGATTTGAACATTTCTAGTCGTAGAAATATTTCCTATTTTGCCTACTAAATTTTTATATTATCTCAATTTAAAATTCGTTGCAACATATACAAATTATTATAAGTGGGTCTAGTGATACTATAGTTATAATTTTTATATTAATTATATGCCAAGCATAAAGTTTTGAAGGAAAATAAAGAACAATAATATAGGTCTCATATGCTACCCTATACCCTAAAGAATCTTTAGAGTATATGATATACGGTAGTTTTAAAGTGTTATAGGTAAGTTGTAGGTATAAAAACCTGAGAACCTTTACCTATAAGGTAAGGTATGAGTATAACCTTATACTCTATCCACTCTGTACTAACTTACCTTTAATTAAAAGTCAAATCTAAACAAGACGACAACTCAATACATAACTTAAACACTCTGAATCCAACAAATACAACTAACATAACTAACAACTTTATAAATACAAAAGTTTAAATCACTAAATTCATTGATGCCAATCAAAACAATTGAACATCCTAATTGTTGTTAGCGAATTTTGAGGGTTGGAAATATCTTACAAAGATAAAAAAAAAAAAAATACTTGGTATCGTGATCAATCCGGTGTAGTCACTCTGATGTCTAAGTCAATAAGCAACTCTTAACATTTTTACTCTACCCTTTTCATTTCTACTTACTAACTTAGACATCGAAGTAGCTGCATCGAATTGGCTCTAGTATTAAGTATTTTTCTTATCTTTACAGAATATTTCCAACCACCAAAATTCACTAATAACACTAATGAGTATGTCTCATAGCATCTACTCATAATGCACAAAATCAACATCATCCTCATGGTTGTAGTAAATATCATAACCCAAGACCTCGTAGTGGTTAATCTCCTAAGAAGAACCTATATAAAAGGAATTCACATAAGGGGTGAGTCGAAACCCAGCATATAATTACCATAAAGGTATAAACTCATATCAATTAGTCATGCATACAATATGAAAGATCTAATGTAAAATTAACAATTTATTATCTTTTGTTTAGGTGTTAAACACAATACAATTTTGGTATCCTAAAACTTGAGATAACTCATACTCCTCAAAACACATATAATATAGCACATATATATATATATACAGTTCAATACTTTCCAATACCCTAGAGTTTAGAAACACCGCATCGGTCATTTTATCCTAGAGTAAATGTTTGGTGACCATTAGACATGGTAGTCCATATATATTCGTCCATCACCTCGTCCAATAATGCCTATGATAGCTCGACCATAGCTTCATTACACAGCATTCTCCCTGATTAGCATTCCGTGAACTCCTGCTACTCTTCATAGGGTTTTTGAACCCTATCATCAATTCGTATTTTCTGAGTCTACTCAACCACAGTAATTCCTTAAAATCATATGAGGATATGCCAAACATTAACACATTATGATCTCTAAAATTATATCTTAAAATGATATACCAAACAAGGCATAAGATAATGGATATATTCTGATCTTACTTAAAAAGAGAACTCTACTTGATACGGAGGTGAAGAAGTATCTAGTAACGTAAGAAGAGTTAGGTTTAATTGATATCATATTTTGAGTGAAAGACAAAAATGCCAATGGATCGTTGATGATGGCAGAGCGACTTAAGAGACTAATTTAATTTTGTAGCTTATGCAAGCAATAGGGCATTTTGTATATTACTATATACTCATACGTATGCATAGAAACATCACTGTACAATATAAATTGAAATAGCATAGTGGATACATCAATGATGAGTTGCCATGTCATTGGGACGGCTTTTTATCCTCAAGCACATGCTTAGGAGAGATCTGACTCAGGTTCTAGAAGAAGGCCTCTGAGTCCATCTCCGAATCACACAATTTAATACAAATAACTCGCTAGTGATAATAAAAACCAAAGTACAAGTGGGTCGTGAAAGCGACATTTGTATGAGAAATCTTCCCAGGTTTTGGTGATTCCCTACTTAAATAATATTTCACATAGAAGTACTAGGAGCATATACCATCCACCACCTTTGTTCTTTTTGCCAATATCCCGCCACCATGGACTCCTAATTTTAATCGAAATCGTGGCATCTTAGCATAAAACCTATATATATATATTGAGACAAGTATATCTGATAAATGTCCATTGATATTGAGTTATACTTATAATTGATTATTAATTTCTGCAGCTTTGGGTTTAGTAGCGATTTCATTTCCTTTATTTGTTAAATCAGACCCTGAACTGGCCTCTGTGAATTCATCATGTAAGTATGAACTGATTAAAAAATTTATCCAATTCATAGATTTAATTGATCATAAAGATTGAAAATAGTATATTATTAAGATCTTTATAATTTAGTAATATGAATGTCAATCTCCCAAATAAAAAGAAAAGTTCAATATCTTATCTCTAAATTTGTAATATATAGTGTAGCTCACATATAAAAATAAAATTGTAAGAAGTAGAATAGCCAATAAAATTATCAAGAGTTGATGAGTCGTTCATGAAGGGATCCGCCATAAATTTTATGTCTTCCTCTTTTGTGTTAGTTTTCGTATCTTTGCTAATAACGAGCTTTTATATAGAGTGAAAGGCAAAAGATGAGGCTCGCCTGTACTAAACATTTATAACATATGAAAATTTGTGATCGTTCAAGATATTTATATGGATAACAATGAATAAGGAAACTTTTAGACGGTTGATGCGATACACAATGCATATTGATGAATGGGAGAAAAAAGTCCCCATGAATAGAAGGCATCATTCATCTAGTTGAGTGACGAGGTTTGTGTTTTTCCTTTCCTTTTCTTTTATTGCAATATGAATACTCCATTACTCAATGCTTCTCCTTTCAATTAAGGTTGGTTCTCATGAAATACTTAGTAGTACTTAATGGAATCCATTGAATCTAAAAACCTGTTGTATCTTATATGGGTAATTAGGTTGCCTATAGTTATAGACATCATAAATTAGGTTCTAAATTTCCAAAACATAATCCCACGTAATACAGTATACAGAAAAAAAAAGGAAAAGAAAAAATCATTAACAATCTTGGAAATTTTGCCTTGTATAGTACAAACATGTCATCATATACTTTATTACTACATGTAAGATTAGGGGTGTAATTGAGTCTAGTCGAATTAATACAATATTAGATTTAAGCTCAAGCTTAATTTAAAAACTCGAAACTCAAGCTTGAGCTCGAACTCGACTTAAAGATATACATAACAAGCTTGACTTATACTCAATTAGCTTAATTAAACTCAAATTGTTTATAAGTTTTCTCTAAACAATTTCAAACTTACTTATATTTAAAAAATAAAAATAAATTAAAAATTATACCAAGTTCGATTATGTTTGTAAGCTTAATGAGTTTAGTATTCTAAAGCTCGAGTTCGGCTTAATTTGATACCTGATTAGCTCAAGCTCGAAATGGACTTGACTGACACCAATAGAATTCAAATAGAACTTGAGTTGAATTTTAGTAGTTGACAAATCGATTTGGTTTATTTACACTCTTAATAACATACTATAGTCAACCAGTAAAATATTTCTTATTAATATAATTCAAGTAATAATTATAATGAATGCTAAATTTATTCCTCTAACATTAAACTACCTCCTTGATAGCTAAGAAAGCCAACCTACTTTAGTAAGTGAAGTCAATAAAAGGTCAAGAAAAATGAAACCCTACAAAGAAAATCAGCGCTAACTGATATCCAGGTTTAACTTATACGATTTTCTAGTGGCCTATTGTAATCCAAAGGTTCCTTTCTCTTATAGTAGTTTACCATAGAAAACAAAGCATATTCCATATGGCACCCTATAATTTTGAGGTGGTTTTAGAAGGTCTCAAAGTAGAGCATAATTCCATTTTAAATTTTTTTTGGCAACCTACACTTAAAAGGTTAAGGTTTTTAGCCCGAAATTAATTTTTTTTTTTTAATTCTCTTCGTTCAGAAAAGGTTCCTCTACATGAATTGCCCAAAAAGAGATTAAAAGAGAAAAACTCCTTTTGGAGTCACCACCGCAAAGTAAAAAAATGAAAGTTAAAAACTAGTTAGGTAAGCTGATTTCAACTTCCCACATTACTGATTTTTGAAAACCAGATTTCATTCATACCTCTATGTAAAATTCGAGTCAAATTTAAGTAGTTTATAAATTGGTTTGATTTATTTATACTCCTATATAAGATGCTGTATAATTAATTATTAAAATATTTCTTATATTAATATTATTCAAGCAATAATTATAATAAATGCTTGTTCGTATCGCTAACATTAAACTAACTACTTGATAACCAAGAAAGCCAACTCGCTTTAGCAACTGAATCTAGAAAAAGATCAAGAAAAATGAAACCCAGCAAAGATAATCTGTGCTAATTGAAATCCGGGTTTAACTTATATTTACTGATGTTTGATTTATATGATTTTCTAGTGTACATGTAGAAATAATCCTTTACCATAGAAAACAAAGCATATTGCATATCGCACCGGGCACCCTATAATTTTGAGGTGGTTTTAGAAGGTTTGAGAGTGGATTATAATTCTATTTATTCTTTTTTCTGGCAACATACACTTAAAAGGTAAATGATACACGGTAACATCTCTTATTTTATCCACCTTACATTAGCCTTTGGGTTTTGAACGGTACTCAATACATTTCATTTTTTTATTTTTTATTTTATAGAGTTGAAGGGTGTGAATGGCAAATAGGATTTTATGTGATTTAGATGTGTCATTAAAAGGAAACATGATATTTTAAATTTTTAATAGGGTGTTAGTATTAGATTAGAAGATCAATATTGATTACCTCTAACCAATATTGTTAAACTCAAGTTAACCCTCCAAGTCCAATTTAATTAGACTTACCTCGATTTGACTAGTTGATTTGACCGCTCCAACTCGGTTTTTATAAGAACCCACGAGTTCTTTTATATTAAAATATATTATTTTCTCTTGTTTTTTCTAAAAAATATACTAGTCTGCTAAAAAATGTAGATTAAAGAAAAACAAAAATAAACTATAAAATACTCTCAACTTTCAAGTCTCAAGGAATTAGGTAATTTTTATTACTTTATACATAATATAAATTATATTATAATATTTTTATTAATCACATTTCGTTCTAGTTCTACCTCGATTGACTCTCTCTTTCTTAGGTCAACCTTTTAGTTCAGGTTTGACAACATTGCTTCTAACTCAAACAATCTACCCTTACTTTTGCTATAACCTTCTTATGGCTAAAGACGATAAGAGCTCTAGCTATTACAAGCCCCTTTTTCCTCCTAAACTTCAATTAATTTTTGAAAATAGCAAATTAGTCAATTAATTAGAAGAAAAATCATTGTTAAGTTATTTTACACATAGTTTCATGTAGTATTTTTATTTTGGTGAAAATTTTAATTTTTATAATAATTTCTTAATTAAGGGCTTTGTTTACCTAAATTTTGCATTTAATTTTAAATCGACAATTTGATGTTGTTTCTTGCTAAAAAAATCACTATATACTCCTAACAAAATCTAGCTTACATACATGCAACTAGTTTTTAATGATCTTCATGTTTAATATTTATCATATTTTTAATAAAAAATTATTAAATTTGGGAATTTAGAAAATAATTTGATTTTCATAAAAATTAATCCATAAATTAATGATTTTATGATTCCTAGGATATTTTCATGATATTGATGCAACAGCCCAGTATCGAGGGTACTACAAACTTCCATGTGTCATTATTAAGTAAGAACATACTTAGGTATCTAGAACTTACAAAATTTGTTTAAATTCACAATTAGTACATAAGATTACCAGCTCTCATCATTTATCTCCATAAGTACATTCATGAAAGAGTGGTCAATGAATACCACTTGCATTAAAATACATAATGGTGCATTGATCATCTCACTAAAACAATTGTAACCCTGAACAGATATAGAAACCAGCGTTGCAAATGGCTCCTTAACAACTTGTAACGGAAAACACAACTAACAAGAGCAATGCAACTAGAGTCTTGTGTAACTTCTCACAACAGAAGCAATCTAACAATGAATCCATGTAACCAATAAGCAACCATAAGAGTCTACATATCCTTAAACTTAGATCTTAATATCTCATGATCTAAGCAAACCATTGCCATCATCAAATTAGTAATAATCCCCACCATCTACAACATCATAAACACACTTGTAACTAAATCCTCATTAGCGTCCATAATCTTACTAGAACTTATACCTATAGTTAAAAAAAAAAAAAAAAACCCGGTGTTTAGAGCCAAGTTGTTGATGCTTTAAGTAGAAGAGCATCCTTTTGCTTACTTTGAGTAATGAAATCATTAGTTTCGAGCAACTTAAGGGAAGGTATGAGCAGGATAAGGATTTTGTTGATATTTGGAGTAGAGTCTCATAAACCTAACCTTCTAATGGGTTTTACATACATGATGGTTTTCATACATAAGAACCGGTTGTGTTTGCTTGGAACTTCACCTTAAGAGTAAGTGATTCAAAAACAGCATGGTAGAGGATTAACAAGTCATTTGGGTAGAGATAAGACATTTAATGTAGTGAAAGAAAGATTTTATTGACCACATTTAGGGAAAAAAAAAAGTGCATTGGTTATTTCAAAGATGTATTATGATTCAAAGGACTAAGAGACATTACAACAATTTTTATCAATTAGGACAACACAATGTATCCTTGAATAATACTAAAAGGGAAACTTTGGCTCTAGAGACTTAAAAAAATTGTGTCTCAAGATGTGTCCCTTAAGTTGCCGTTCCATTAGGAGCAATGGACTAATAGGACACAAGATGTGTCATAATAACTATGACCTATTAAAATGGATTAATGAGCCCTAATAGGTTTGTTAATACAACATCAAGTAATGCTTGGCTACCTTATCTAATTATATTTCCATATATGTATATACTTTCTTGGGACTAAAATTCCCATTACAACATATTAATGCAACCCAACTTTATGTTCTAATATAGCACAAAATAAGTTGCTATACCGTTTTTAAGGACATTTCTTTGTGTCCTAACAATAATGAGAAATATCTTTTTAGACTCCTTTTAATGTTGCCATAAGTTTTAATTTTCTTTTTTTTCCTCCCTCTTTTGTGACCAAATAAATATTGTATTATTATGTGAAAAATAGGAAAGTTATTTTTTTGTTCAAAAACTATTCAATATATCTTAATTGAATAGCATTAAATAATATTGAATGTCTATATAATATTAGTTCTTCATGCAAAGTATGCATCACATCTTAACAATAGCACAGGTCAAATAAACCAAGTTAAACTCTAATAAGAAAATTTTAAGGTGGTACATAATACATCTTATGAAATAAGTCTCCATTTAAATCACCAATGCATATCCAATAATTGTCAAATCATCATCCTATAGATCTTCAAATCATATTTTACTTTAATCTTCATTTCCACTCAATGCAAAGTACATTGTTATATCCTCCTATATAAAATTCAATCAACTAAAGTATATTGCAATTATAAAGACTGTAGTTCTTCCCTTGAAAACAAAGCTAGTATTACGATCCTCCAAAGCTAAATTAGGAAAGAAATATAATTCAACCACAAATGGAGTGGTTAAGTAGTGTAGCAACATAGTATATGTACTTACGAGTATTCTATTAGATAAACAACGAATGGGCCCAATAGAAATCCCAATACCAAATTAAATATATAGATAAATAAGACTTGAAAATGCAAGATACTAAACTAAAATTTGAAACTTTTCTTCTCTAATATATAGATATTTCAAAGACATAAACTAAATATAATTGATATGGAAAGCGATTTTAAAATATGGCTAATGGTAAGAATTTCCTCACCTGCCCAAGGAGTAGGTACCCTTGTGAAAATAATAAATGATTACATATCCAATAAGGCCATCCTAATCATACAATGTAAAAAAAAAAAATGAAAAATAGTTTTATTAGCCTAACTTCTTGATGGTATTGAATTTAAACTATCTAGGTAAATTCTAACCTGAGCTTCCCATTAGTGCAAAAGGAATTCAAACATTTCGATTATGCTTTCTCTTGTAAGTGTGTCAAGCATATATCTTGACAAATAACATAAACTTATTATTATGGTCAAATTTTAATATATGTGAATCTACACATTTGAAATTATTATTAAATAATTTTTCTTTTGTTTCGATACAAGACGAAAAGGCATGTATTTATAATAATAGAAGGTCAATTAATTCGAGTTAGCGAAACATTTTGAACTAAGAGACTTATATGCATCCATCATTTGCTTGCACCATGTCACTTAATATGCTTCCTTTCTCCCTTTCCTCGGCTAACAAAACTATAATGCAAAGAGATAACTCCAAATTCTAAAGCCTCAAAAACCTTAAATCTTTGGTTCAATTGTAGACCTTACAAAATTTCAGCAAGCCAAAAGCAGAGTCGAATGAAAAAGTCCTCAGATAGTCCCTAAAACCACTCAGATATAATAATAAAACCTTAGGTAAAAAAATCAAACCTTAAATGTTAAACCAAAACCCTAAACAAAGTAAACCCCTAAAACCTTAACTAAACGAGCAAGAACCCTAGGAACCCTAATATTTGAAAAACCCTAGGATGATAATATCTTAACACAACAAATAAACATTAATAGTAAATTTAAATTCAACAATAAAAGTGATCAATATCACTAAACAACTAAAGCCATAACTTTTGAGCTCGTACGTAAACTAAATTGCTATAAACGGATATCAAACTCTAAATAAACCTTAGGCACATGTGTAAGTGCTTAAAATTAACTAAAGTGCATTATAAAATATCTAACAAAACCCTAAACATACCTTGATTGCACCTAATTAGGCTAATTGTACTTAATTACTATTAATCACCTTAAACAAACCCTAATCCTTAACCAACATCTATTACATCTTAACTAACTATAAGTTAGACATGATTAAGGGCTATAAGACTATCTCTTAATTACATTTACTACATCTTATACCATTAGGAGACATGGTCTTTCCCAATTTGGCAATAAAGCAAAAGGATATATGGTCCTCTTTTTAGCAAAGTCCTTGTTTACCCCAAAAACAAATATTTAGTCCCCTCTCTCTCCCCCCATTCGCCAGCCACACCCCTCTCTCATTTTCCTCATTCTCCTCATTTTCTAAACACATAAACCCTCACAAACTCTCTCTAAAAAAAAAAAAAAAAAAAAAAAATCAAACCTTAAAACCCTCTCCATTTTCTTCCTTTTTGCCATTACACACCCACCATCGTTGGCCATCTTAGTGCTAGCATCACCACTACTCCGAACCACCAAGCTCCAAGTTTCTCACCACACACACACACACACTCCTCTAACTCACCGAAACACACTTATGTCCACACGCATCCTCACACTCATGGTACAACACTTCAAAGAGGCTACTTTTACTCCTTACTTCAGTAAGTGTTTAGGTTCTTTATTCTTTAGTTTTCCTTATAGGATAGTGCTAGGAACTTATATTTTCTTGGATAAACTTTACTTTACATCAATGTCCTAGATATTTTAGCATATTTCATGAAGAGCAAGTAAGGGTTAGTAAATTTCATGAAGAGCAAGTAAAGGTTAGTAAAAGAAAAGCACATTTTGGTAAGAGTTATAACATTAATAAGTAAGGTAGTATAGTATAGTGTTCATTTTAGGACTAATCATTAAGTAAGTATGTTGGAACCCCCATTTCCTTTACATGCTACCACTTACATGTCACTACATTGCTTGTCTACACATTTTTATGTTATGATTATAGTTGTGGATGAGTAAAAACATAGGTTATTTAAGTGAAATCACCCTAAAAACAAGTGTTACATGAAAATGGTAGAAATGACCCTAAGAACATTGAATGGTTGCCACTTTTATGAACCCATCAGATTTGTAAAATTGAATTTATTAACTTAATAACATGATTATTTAGTGTTACGTATGATTTATGACTTAATTAATCAAGTTAAGTAAGCTAATGTATAGCTAAGGCTTTAAACTAGCTTAGTTAGTGATTAGAGGCTTAAAAATGGTGTTAATAACCATTATAAATTTAATTTCTAGATTTGTAAACCTATTAAAAGTGGGCTAAACTTAAGGTCAAAGTTGAACCTAAGCTTAAAAAGATAAGTAGGTTTAGGCCCAAAGCCCTAAAATGTGATTTAGGCTAAAAAAATAACCTAAAAGAAATAACTTTAGAGCTCACGTGGATAAATGATCATATTTGAACCTTAGGTTGAAGGGCTTAGAATGAGTTAATTAAGAGGCCTACTAAGCCCAAAGGCCTATCCAAGACACCCACCATAGGCTCCTTAGTGATTTAGAGTCTTAAACTTAGTAAAAAGGCTTATTTAGACCCATAAGAGTATCACCAAAGCCAACTATATTGGGCATAAAAAGCCCAATTAAAATACTTAAAAGAAAGTCTAAATTATTAAATATAAGGCCTAAGGTCAAAAACTAAGCCTAAGGCCCAAAACTAAGCTCGAAACTTAAAGCACCATTTGGGCCCCCGACCTTATAACGCCCAAACTAAGAACTTTTTGATCCAAATACCTAAAACTAACCTCACCAAATGAAAGAACATTTGAAAACGATTATAAGATCATAGAAAACAGAGTTAAAATGAAGAAAATATATCCAAATTACAAAAACAAGTAAAATAGGGTTAGTGAGCAATAAGCTTAGTTAGCTAATGCAAATAAAATACTCATAAACTTTAATTGTATTCTTCAAGTGACGGGGATACTGAGTTAGATGCAGTCGAAGACTATTGGGATTGCCAAGTGTCATGGCTTAGTAAATATATCGCCTCCTATTTTACTTGTTGTGTGCTTGTAGCTAGTGCATTATCTAAGTGTATCTGATAATTGAATCTATTGCATGCTAGGGTATATAAGATATCATATGTTTTTGCTAAGATTGATAATGATTGCAAAATATCCTAAGATAAATCAAATATCTATGCTTGTTGCATTAGAATTCAAGATATTGGAGTGTCTAAATATAATTGTTTCGCTACCCATGAATCTGAGCTAATAAATATTCAATCCTTAATTAAACTAGACATGTAATGTATCTTAGAACATGAATTTAAGGGCATTAGTATTACGTAGTAAAACAGGAGATCATGCTTAGTTAAATCCATGTCTTATATTATGTATTGAGATTGTTATCATACGATGTATTTCATACGATATGTTCTTACCTTGACCTTTGGGAACTACTCAACTTCGAGGAGTGTCGCCTTCTGCTTAAGGCCATGCTATGTCTTTTACTAAAGGTAGTGATATTGTTAAAGAGACTTTGTATTGGACGTAGATACCTGTATCCTGATGTGCCAAAATACTTCCTAACTTAAGCAACGATGGGTGTTAAAACCATACTGTATATAGTTACCGACCGACTGTATATACTGTTGCATTGTATATCCTTGTTTATGCATTCATCCACTTGATTAATAACTTGTTTGATACTATTTGTTGGTAAGGCAGAAAGGTTACTCATTAAGTAATTGAGCTTATCCCCCTTATAGTTTGTTATTGTAGCAGGATCTTTGGCTGGAGTTAGACTACGGGATGCTCGAGGTTAGTTGCACTAGAATGAGGTTGATCAGTGTGAAGAATATGAGAGCTCAAATGAACATTTTATTTATATTTGAACTCTATATCTTTAATCATTAAGTATCCTTAGTTTATTAAGTAGCTTGGACTACTAGTGATGACTTATCCTAGTATTGTATGACTTTTATCAGGGAAAAACCTTATATTCCCTCTTATTTATGTTTGTGGTAGTTTTAATTATATGTTATGATTTTATATTATGTGCTCAACTATTACTTAATGCTAGTTACTACGAGGAAGTTATAATTGTGAAATGCCTCGTATAGTATACCGAAAGCCCTTGATTAAGAATAGTGCTTGACCTTGGATTTTCCCATATTATATGGCAGTATTATCACGACTCAACCCTACTTTGGGTTGTAACATCAGTGGTTCCATGAGACATAATATAAGCTTATTTAATCATACATACATATATATATATTGTAAACTCTAAAGCCAAGCCAAGTAACCATAGGTTTGAGCTTAAAACCCAAGGTTTAGGGCGATCGGCTAAAGAATCCGATCAAACCCAAATTATAAACTATTTAGCAAAATACTAGTAAAAATGACCCTGTAAACTTAAATTTAAGAAAATGAGTAGTAAAATAGGAGACTGTAAAATTTTCAAATTTTAAGCATAATAACTGCTAATTACCGAAAAGGCAAAAAGTGTAATATAATAACTAATAAATTAGTAGAGATAGATTATATGTATACTAAAAATTTTAGAATGACCAAAATAATATTTAGGAATGTTCACGTGTACCCTACATNNNNGAAGCTAAGGGTGTGAGGATCAAGTTATTTAGCATAATGTGTAACTAGACTGACCTTGTAGTTAAAGGTTGAAGACTGTTAGTTATTCTATAAATTAGTAGACTGTGGTGATTTTGTAAATCTTCCTAGGAAGCTCTGTGGACTTATTTATATAATTATCTATGTTTAATAGTAATTTGAGATAATTATCATATTTGTAGTATAATCATTAATCGAACTGTTTACTTTAAAGCGAGTGGTCGTCGACGCCTTGTGTAGATTATCTCTGTGGTAGGAACTGTGAGGGCAGTTTCTATCATAGAATGGTTTACACGGCGGGATTGTTGCGACTTCGCAACTTCGGGGCGTAACATATATGTACAAGCTTATTTTTACTCTTGATACCCTATGAATCAAGAGATTCAAACGGATGGGTGCCTTACATTCCTAAGATCTTTGGAGAGATAGATTGCCAACATGAATGAACACTCTTGCTATTGATAGAGTAAGAGTTCTAACAATCAACACAAGTGAGCAAACTTTGCACTAATATATGGTGCATTGGACTAAATACAAACAACATGATAATCAAACTTCTAGCAAAAGAAACTCGATCTAGAAATGAAATAAATATGGAAGGTAAACAACTAAGCTAAGAAAGATGAGAAATTGAGAATTCGAGCATCTCGGCTAACAATGACAATCCTAAGCATCTGTTATAGACAATTAACATTTTTCAGTTTGAATGGCTATCAATTGGAGTGGTTCATTAAGGACTTTAAGGAAAGCTATGGTAAACAATTCTTCTCCATAATGGCTACAAATCGACTTTCAATTAATGAAGTCCCTTCCATCATTAACTTTTAGTTAGACAACTACTTGCACATGCATGACACTGGAAATTTCATGTATATTTCTTTTCTATAAAGAAGAAAATGCATTTATGTCTTTTGATATCAACAAACTTCCTAAGATGTGGACATAAGCCATAATTGGACTTGTTAACTATATAGATAGTATTTATTAAAATGAATTGTGATTTCTCAATAATATTTTGCTAAAAAGTCTAGGAAATGTTAGAATCCAGTTTACAATCTTGAAATTATGAATTTTTACTACAATTTAGAAGTTACAATAATCACTAGAACTAGGTGAAAAGAAAACAACGCTATTTTTATTCTTATACATTTTGTTGTAAGTAATATCGACTATGAGATTCAATCTTCCATGCAAGCCTCTGAACAAAATCAATAGTGTCCAGATTACTAAAAAAATCAAGATTACTTGTTGGTGAAAGAAGTTGATAGTCTTAATTAGAAAAATAAAGACCAATAAAGATAATTAACTAAAGACATATACCATTTCTTTACAAATGTACCAGAGGTTCAAAGTGGAAACGAGCCTATTCAAATTTTAAGTTAGCAAAGCTTGCTGAAGAAAGAGCCACAGAAGTTACCAACATTAATACTTCATCTAATTCCTATCACATAAGATATTGGAAAATGCTACTATAAAAACTTCATTTAGATAATCTAATTGATCGAAGAGGAAGGCATAAATAATATAGTTGTGACCTTTGTGTCTTAGTGATTAGAATACAAACAACAATCAATTCACAAAACAACTCAAGGATCTCATGTGTAGCCATCATTTTCTCTTCCCTTACCATATACTCCACCTATAAGAGCAAATATTTTTAATGCTTTGATCCATACCCTTATCTTTTTACTAAATAAATTTATCAATCAACATACTAGACATGACAAATAATTGGGTTTTATTTCTAAGCTCTTCAAAAGATTAACCATTTGCTATGAATGAAAACTAAAACTAAAGCAATATGTAAAACCTCAAACCTTTGATTAAGTGGTTCCATGAGACATAACATAAGCTTGTTTAATAAAAAAATATAGGGAAATTTACACTTTTAGTCCTCAAACATCGCCACTTTTTCTAATTGAGTTTTTGAACTTTTATATTTTCAATTTCACTCCTCAAACTTTTCAAAAGTTTGAAAAAAAGTGCCCTATCAATAAACCATTAATTTTTCCCTTAACGAAGAATACTTTTATAAACTTTTGAAAAGTTTAAGAACTGAAATTAAAAAAAAAAAAAAAAGTTTGAGGACTCAATTAGAAAAAGTGACAAATTTGAGTACCAAAAGTATAATTTTCCATTTTTGTTTCTTTTCATCTTTTGTTAATTTTTCTAGTAAAAAAATAGGTTAATACTTGATGAATCAGAACAGTTAATTGTGTTATGAGATAAAATATTAAAAAAAATTATTTATCTTATTATAAATATAATCGTTGTCTATAATTTTCAATTTACAAATGTATAATAATATGCTAGCTAGTTTTACATAGTACCATTAAATTAAATATGATAATTAATTTTCTCACTATTGTTTATTTAATTTAATAATTAAAATAAGTATTAACTAAGTCGTACAATTACTTAAATAAAACTAGTCTCCTAAAAGGATGAACAATATTCAAATCCCTTCTCTCTTAAATAGTTATCATATAAAATGAAGTTGGTAGGAAAAAAAAATTGTTGTTATATGTAAATCTGAAAAATTACAAAATTAAATATGATTTGATTTTATTAAGAATTCCAAATCGGAGCATCAATTGTTTAAAGTATTTGTCAATTGAAATAGAAAAGGTACATCAAAAGAACCGAATTTTTTTTCCTACATTTTGTTTTAGGATTTTATATTTTTATATTTTTTCTCCATTTCAGGATTTTTTGCATTATCAATGCCATTAAAAATCATGTCATGAAAGGAAAAATATATATATAAGTAGAGATCATAAATGAAAAAAAATAAAAATATAGATCCTAAAAGGAAAAAAAAAGTAGGGAAATATATATTTTACTTTTAGTCATCAAACTTTAACACTTTTTCTAATCGAGTTCTAGAACTTTTATTTTTTCTATTTCAATCCTTAAAGTTTCCAAAAGTTTATAAAGGAGTCATTTGTTAATGGAAAAACTAATTGTTCATTAATAGAGGATTTTTTTTTTTTTTGGAAACTTTTCAAACGTTTGAGGACTAATGTAGAAAAAATAAAAGTTTAAGGGTTTAATTAGAAAAAGTGATAGAGTGTGAGGATTAAAAGTGTAATTTTCCTTAAAATATATAAGCTTATTCTTACTCTTGATACCCTATAAATCAAGAGATTTAAAGAGATGAGTACCTTGTTTTTGAGATTTACTTAAGGACATCTCATTTTAAGTGATTTTAGGTTGGTGATTCTCAATAAGTCTTCACATGCCACTTATACCAATTCTAGATCCATGTATTATGTCATAATAGGTGTTGGACAATGCATATTAATTTTAGTAAAATAGCTAAAGGCTAAGCAAGATAGAGGAAAATTTTTGGATAAAGAAGACTAAGGAAATTTGATGGGTAGACAATGCAAAAATATTTAGTGAAAGATGACATTGCTAAATTAATTCAAATGCTTAGTGCTAATCTCCACTTTCTTTAACCACTTAGACCATCGACCATTATTTTGAGAAGCAATGTCACTGTAAGACCACCTATATCATCTACTACTACTATTGATGATTTTAACATACTACTACTGCTACTCCTACACACTATCATTAGCATCATTAGTCAACCAAATCTTTTAGTAAATTAAGCAATGGTTTTAGCATCTCTACACTTTGAAGTGTCAAATTATAATATTGAAATTTGAAATGACTTAAGAATTTGTATTGATTAATGTTCTTACACAATTTTTCATGGAAAAAGTTGCATATATAGAAAATGAAAATACTAACAAGCCCTTTTGTGTTTCCACGATTGTGAGTTATCAATGAAGCAATCCTTATAATGCCCAAAAGAGTTATATTTTCATTTATGTATCTTCTACAATCATCTTCCTTAAACAACATCTGCAGCAATAGTAAGAAAATTATTTCCATCAACATACAAAATACATGGGAAAGTTGAACAAATCTTAGTACTTAGTGAATTGAGATTTTAAATCAAATCACAAGAAACTCACTAAAATCAATAAATAAGGGAAAACAAGTTTGCAAGCAATATATTCTTAAAAAAGAATAAAACATCATACTCTCATTTATACACTTCGTACTATTAGATCAAGTGTATAAAATTGTTATAAGAAAGCATAGAACCTTGTTTACAAGATAACCAAGGAGATAGATGTTAGTAGGGAAAGATTTTTTATCATGTGTTCCATGAACTCAACCTACAACATTAATAGGTGCATTCAATTATAATATCATAAGGAATAAAAATAAATAAATGAATGAATGAAATTCGCATAGATGTCATACCCTATCTTAACATAATTTTCAATAATCACTCATCAGCAATTGTAAATAATTCTCTAAAGCACAAAAGGTGAGGGTGGATATTCCAACAATTCAAGCAAAAAAAATTAGCAAATAGCCAACTAGATTTAGAAGGGTTGTATAACCTACATGCATATAGTACCCTTCAAACTTATGTATATTTGACAAGTGTTATTACCTTTAAATTAGTATGAAAAACCCAAACAACAAGGCAAAAAACAACATACACTTGTCATGTAATATGTCACAAAGGCCTTGCACACAATTCATCATTCAAGTATATTCAATCAAATAAACCTTCACTCTTTTACCTCAAGCTCAAACTTAACAAGTTTTACATGTATTTGATGACATATCATATCTTTTGTAGAAAAACACAAACCCATTTCGTAAAATCAAGTGATATAAATAATATCACATTTAGATTTAGTTAATGTTCTTTATCAAACACTTAAAGTGCAATTTACAAAAAGAGAGGTAATTAACAAAAATCATGGAAGATTTCTAAATATAAGGTTCTTTTTTTCACAAAGAAGTATCATCATACCCTAACATGGAAAATAAATATATAATCCAAACACTTCTTTATAAAAAACTTCAAAACCTTGACAAAGGACTCTCAATCGATGCTAGCTTATGGTAAGGATAAATAAGACCACACTTACTAGCTTGCACAATAATGGCGATTGAAATGATTTGCAATGAAAGCACCAACACCATACCATATTAAGAAGCCTCTTACTCAAACTTTAGACTTTTACAAAATCATCTAGCTTATAAAATTGCATAATTGCTTGTGCTTAATCTTCTTTGACTCTATGTAGGTCTTCTTCTTCCTCTTCTTAACCTCATCGTATGATAGGCTACCAACTAGAGGCATGCTGTAGTAGGCTAGGCTCTACCATTTTAGACTTGCTTAACTATAAAGACGAAAGTGTGCTGATCTAAAGGGGTTCCTTATCTTGGTCTTGACATTATAGATAGTGTGACAAGATTTTACATCTAGGGTTAAGGTTTTTTCGTTTGGGTTTCCATGAAGATTTACATCTCTTTGTCTAAAGTGACTAAGGTTGGAATTAGACTAATTGGTTGCTCTTCTAAATCTAGGTTTTCAATATATTGGTTTTGAGTCAAATTTTGATTTTGTTGTTTTATGACTCGTAGTGTTTCTCGATGAAGAGACAAATGAATTCAGTAAGAGAGAAAAGAAAAGTCACAACATTAGAAAGAATGATAAAAAGCAATAAAGGAAATATGAAAGGTTTGAATGGAAACAAAAAATAAAAAGAGAGGGAAAAACTATAGGATGCCACATATAATTTAATTAATAACATGTCCCATCAAATTGGGTATATCAATACGATCCTAATTGTATCTTGTTAGGCCTTTTAATGCTTCAATCAATTACAATAAGTCCCATTAGAATGGTCACTATAACTTGAAATTATTGTAGTGGGTCAATTACAGAATATTGGGTTATACATGCCTTTGCCTATACTAAAATAGATTTAGGAAGATTTGTCTATGGATTTGTGTTATGATTGCCAAGAACTTAGAGAAGAGTTTATTTTGTTTTTCTAATAGTTTATAGGTTTTCAAAGATGACTCATTTTACTTTGTAATGGGAAGACTTTTGATGCAATTGGAGTTGCCAGATGATCTTTCAAATATGTTGTTCATTTACATGGAGTTCTAAAACATATCACTTCTAACCATGATACAAAGTTTTGCAAGTTACTTTTGGAAGACTTTATGGAGGATATTCAATTCTTCCTTCAATTTCAGCAACATAGCTTACTCCCAAAATGATGGGAAAACGAAAGTTATAAATAGAACTTTGGGTAACTTAATTCAAAGTATTTGTGGAGATAAGTAAATATAATGGGATATTCTACTAGCTTAGGTAGAATTTGCATGTAATAATGCTGTTGATAGTGCCACTGGGAGATTGCTATTTTCTATTGTATATACAAAGGTATGTAACATTACCGTTGACTTGATTCAATTACATAAAAGAAAGGTAAGAATATTCAAGTTAAGAATATGACTAAGTAGATTATTGAAATGCATAAGGAAGTGAAGCAAAAGGTTAAATTTATAAATTAGAAGTACAAGGAAGTTGTTGATAAGAATAAGAGAAGTAAGACATTTGATGTAGGAGATCTAATTGTGGTATATCTTCGAAAGGAGAAGTTTCTTGTAGGTACTTATAGGAAGTTGTAGTAGAAGAAGTATGGCCCTTACAAAATACTTTAGAAGATAAATAACAATGCCTATATTATTGATATTCTTGAAAACATATGATGGGAATTTGATCTCCCCCACTACTAGCTTGGTTTGTTCCCAATCACTATTGACCTAGCTAACCTACATATCATCTAAGAGAACCATTGAGCAAACAATGCTGAGCTTCAGGATGATGATCAAGGTTGACTTTAGGGGCTCAAAGGCATGGCCACCTGAGTACTTAGCAAGCGATTGGCTAAGGTCGAGCTGAGATATGCATGAGGCTTCTTTTCTCATCACTTAGTGAGCTATTTCTTGATTACTTAAGCTACTGAATCTTTACTTAAGCTTCGACTAAGACTAAGATAGCTTGGACATGTATTTTGACAATGAGTAGTAGACATTCTTCAATGAAGATTATTTTCATGTTATTCCTTTTGCATCTTGAATTCTATACATGTATTTCCTCTTTTTTTTTTTTTTAACCTTTTAGTCTTTTCCCTTTTTAGTATGTCGCCTTAATTAGTAGCTATATAAGGGCCTTCTAATTACACAACAACCATCTTTTATTATCTGAATATTGAATATACTCTCTTTTGTAAGCTTATGCTTCAAAGGTTCTCCTTTCACACTCTTATTTAGTTCCCATTAGCAAGGAATTAGTGGCTAATACCATCATTTTCCTTTACTCGTGATTCATATTAGGTGGCCATAGTGATTACAACTATAAGCCTTGGTGAGTCATATCCTAGGCTTAGATTTTGATTATTACTAGTTTCCACCTTCCTTTTTCTTCTTTGTGAGAAGGACTTGTTAGTACACTTGTAAGCCTTAGTGATTGTCAAGAGCTCTAAGCACATCATGGTTAATTTTGGCATCAAAGCTTATGCCCTCGATTGCAAGTGTAGTGCAATAGTTCATTATTCTATCATGGTGATGTAGTGTTCTTAGTGCAAATTACGTACTAGTAGGTGTTGTAAATTAGAGTTAGCAATTAAAGTGACAAGTTACCAAAGAGGTATTGGTGGCTAGAAGTATTATAGGTGTAATTGTGGTACTTGTTGGTGTTGTGAAAGTCCAAGCTATAGTCAACTAGTTGACCCCATAGAGCATGGTCGACGTTAGAAGCTTTCATGTGATTGCATTTTTCTATAAGTAATTTATTCACAACTTTAGTAATATAGTAGCCCCTCTGACTAAGCTAACTAAGAAAGTTAAAGGGTTCAAGTAGATGGATAGAGCTCAGTAGTGCTTTAAAGAAATCAAGGAAAGGTTAACAATTACATCGGTTCTAGCATTGTTAAACTTCGGTTATGTTTTTAAACTTGAAAGCAATGCCTCCAAAGTTAGGATTGGAGCCATACTTGTGTAGGAAAGCTAACCTATAGCCTACTTTAGTGAGAAGCTTAGTAATGTGTCTTGAATTATTTTATATACGAGAAGGAGTTCTATTCCCTTGTCCAAGCTCTTACTATGTCGCAACAAAACTTGTTGCCTCATGAATTTGCAATTTTCATTATTCATGAGTCCTTGAAGTACCTTTAGGGAAAAAAAAAAAAAAAACTCTCATAACAACAAGCAAAGTTGGTTGAGTTCTTGGTTGTATGTGATTAAATACAAGAGATGAAGTGCAAACTTAGTTGCAAATGCCTTATTGAGGTGGATGTACATATTATTCAATTGTAGCCAAAAGTTCTTATATTTGGATTGTTAATTGAGCTATATGAATAAGATTGAGTATTTTTGCCTGATTGTGGCTAAGTATAAGGAAGGATTAGTTATCAATGGGTATTATTGAGCTAATGGCTACTTGTACAAGGGACATTTCTTGTACATTCCTAGCAACTTGGTATGGAGATTATTAGTTTAAGAAGCCCATCTTAGAGGGTTAGTAGGCCAATTTTAGGGAGAAAAGGACTCATGAGATGTTAAAAGAACACCTTTTTCTGGCTTGGGATAACGAGGGATGTCCATCATGTATTAGGGAAGTGTTTGGTATGCAAGAAGCCTAAGGGGAAAAAGGAGTTTTATGGGGAGTACATACCTTTACCAATACCTAGCCAATCTTCAACTAACCTAAGCATAGACTTTGCGCTCAAATTAGCATGGATTATGCAACATTATGACTTCATTATGGTCATAGTGGATAAGATGGCCCACTTCATCCCATGTCAAAAACCCACGATGCTTGGCATATTGCTAACCCTTTTGTGTAAGAATCATGTTGCTTCATAGAGCTCTCCATAGTATTGTTGTAGATTGGGACCTAAAGTTCACCAACTTCTTTTAGAAGACACTATGACAGAGACTTAGGATGAAGCTAATGTTTAACACCCCTTGTCACCCCTAAACAAGTAGATAAATTGATCTAGTGACGTAACAACCCAACTAAAACTCTTCCCATTGAGATATTGCCCACTTTAGCATGGAATTTTGCATGGTCTTGTCCCTTGGTGCAATAGCTTCCTAGGAGGTCACCTATCTTAGGATTGACCCAGCCTAAGCACGCTTAACTTATGAGTTTTGATGTACTCTAAGCAACTACATTAAAGGACACCTCGATAATTACAGTTCCTTTACCTAAATTTAAAGGGTATCATAATATTGAACCAATAGGTTCTTATGTATGATTTCGATGAGAATAAAAGCATGAAAGTTATGTTAAATTAATCATTGATTATGAACCTCTTTGCAAATCTTATAAAAGCATGGATAATTTGATAAAGAACTTAAATTATTTTTATAACACTATGTTTTACATGATATCTTTGTAATATAACTTGATTATATTAAGTTTAAAATTTTTGAAAGAAGTAAAAGGGAATAGAACTGTGTGCTATATTTTAGTCTATGCTGTTCAGCTATTTTAGTGTGAATTGTCCAACTGGTAGTCTTGGAACCATCCAGCTGGTTGCATCAAGTATTCTATGATTAGTAGTAGGTGATGGACTGTGCGATTAGTTGTCCCTAGACCATCCGACTAGTTACTACAAGTCAATAGGGTGTATTAGACCGTGTGACTAGTTGCTTAAATATTGTTCGACTAGTGACCCTATTTTACTGAACCCTCTGACTGGTCCTACTTGAACTGTCCAGCTAGTCTACACAAAAAAGAGCCATTATAGAGCATTAAATGTAAAGAGATGTGGACCAACGATTGAATTTTCTTAAGAGGCTATAAGTACAAATTATTGGGTAGTTAAAGGATACGAAATAGAGTTAGAAATACGCAATTATTCCTTTTATTCACTTGCCCTTTATGTACTTAATTTGCTAAATCATTTGTTAGTGCAAAGTGATTTATACTTGCAAAAACTTTGAGAGAGTGCACTATAGTTGAGATTGAGTTTGTGTTGTGAGTTGAGATTGTGATTTGTGTTGAGAGTTATTGTGACTGAGAATCTTGTAAAATCAAGATTAGGTGAGTTGTAAGTGTAAAACTTGTATAATCAAGTTTGTGTATGTGTAGCTTTTGTAATAGGATTCAGGGTACTGACCCCACCAAATGTCGAAGCCCAGCTGGTCCACTTCTTATATGGACATCTCATTTGATCACTTATTTTTATTTATGTTATTTAGACTTCCTATTTCTTGTATTTTTCCTAAATTACCCTTATGTTTATTTTGTATTTATAAGAATGCCACTAGGGCATCCTTTTAGTCATTTTATTTACAAATTTACCATCATATATAAATAAAACACATGTGTAGGATTTTAGTCAAACTTAACATATTAATGAAAAACCCTTAAGACTTTTCTCTTGGAAAACTCTCCTCTACATGTTCTTATTAATCCCTTTAGTAAAGATTGTGGTGAGAAATCCTATTACTTAGACCGGTGCGTCACATCCAGTGAGTCTTAGGCCGTTTAAGATCTTATTGGTGTGTCATATCCAGTTAGATAGCTCACAGATTTACTAAAACCCCCATTTTCTTTCCTGTTTTCTTATTCGTTGTGGTGCCTCTCCGTATGTCCGACCTTAGAGATGCATTAACTTTGCTGGTATCAGAGTACGGTTCTACGAAGGAGTGTATGAAGTTATAATGAAGTTTTTGGTTCGCTTTGTTGTTAGTAGCTATTATGCTCCTTCCGTAACTGTTGTAGCGTGTTCACGTAAAGTAAGTTTGGAATTGTGAGCTATGTAGTGAAGATTTGTGTGTTAATAAGTGTGATTTCCTTATTACTCCGTTCTTACCCTATTTTTCATTACAAAAGTAGAGCAAGCTCATTTCTATTTTGTTTAAGTTGTTACTGAGTACTAAAATTGTTAGTGTGTTAATCAGTGTCTTGGGTAGTAAGGAAGCATTGTTCCTTGTATTATGTTGTTAATCTATTTAAGAAGTATTGTATCATGTCTAATTTGAGTGTTTAAGGTGTTATCAGTTACTAGAGCAGTAGTACTTAACCTGGCTGTAGTCATAATGGTAGTAACACCTTAGAGTCAGTTGATGACAAACTTGATAAACTCACTAACCTTATTAATAGTTTAGTTATAGCAATGCAAGTTAATAGGCAACAACCTTAGGGTATGCCACCACAAAATTTACCTGAAAATGTTCAAGAGCGAGGTTATGGCCAAGATAGCTGAGCTCGTTGCCCAGCTCGACCCCCTCAAGTTAGAGGAGTTGCAAACCAAGCTACTAGGCGAAGACTGGAGTTAAGGGAAGTTGAGGAAGATGATGAGGAGATTGATGCAGCGAAGTATGGAGAGGATGAGGAAGAGGCTAATTATTATTGAGCACAGGAGAGAGGTCCCTAAGCTCTTCAAGGATTAGACAATGTCAAGGTCCAAATCCTACCCTTTAGTAGAAATGGAGACGCAGATGAATATTTGAAGTAGGAAGAGAAGTTAGAGAAGGTTTTTGACTGTTATGGGTATACAGAAGTTGTAAAGGTTTGACTTGCTGCACTTAAGTTCTTTAGGCATGCTACTATGTGGTGGAAGAATCTAAATGCAATCAGAACATGAGATGGATGACGAGGAGTAAGGACTTGGGATGAGATGAAAAGATTGTGAAGGGGTAGATTTATGGTTGAGACCTACCTTCAGGATACATTTGCAAAGTTAGAAGAACTTTGCCAAGGAGGCCAATCTATTGATAATTATGTGAGAGAGTTCTAGATACTTATAATTTGAGTCGACATAGATGAACCTAAGGCTTGCATAGTGTTGAGGTTCATTTCTGGACTTAGATTCAAGATTTGCAACATTGTGATATTGTGGAAGTACAAAGGTTTTATACCTTGGAAGAGGCAATTAAGATAGTGTAAAGGGACAAAAAGCAAAGGAGGAGTGCTTCCAGCTGACTTAGATAACATTCTCCCGAACCCTAGTTTTGTGCCGACTTGTTCAAGCTGAGTCGAGGAGGCCATATTGAGTTGAGAACAGGAATGACCAACCTGATAAAAGCCAAGCATGCTAGTAGGGTTAAGTATGTTAGTTAGGCCAAACTGAGGGTAAGTAGACCTTGAGGATGTATGACAAAGGGTAGACCTCCAGATGGAAGACGAGTGAGGTGAAGTGTTTTAAATACTTAGGCTTCAGACATATGGCTGCTGAGTGTCCAAATCGATGTGTTATGGTACTCTAAGGAGATGCAATAGATAGCATCGATGAGAGCAAGCTCAAGGAGGAAAAGGATGTTGGAAAACCCAAAGCTGAGGAGGAAGAGGAGACCTGTGGTTATGTCAACCAGGGAAAAGTAATGATCTTAGTCCTAAGACGAGTATTGAGTTCCTTATCAAACTCAGAAGAGGACTGGAGGGAGAATTTATTCCATACCAAGTGTATCGTTAAGGGCTAATTATGCACAATCATTGTAGATAGGGGAAGTTATACCAACATCATTGCATAATCCTTTATGTAGAAGTTGGGTCTATCAACCCCAAAACATCCCCGACCTTATAAGTTATGTTGGCTTCATGATAAGGGTTCATAGTACATGATAGAGCAAGTGACTATATGATGCATTGCCGGTCAATGATCCCATTATTCGCATGTGCCTTCGAGGCCTCCAATCCCTCTTCCAAAGAATTCTCTCTTGGCAACCTGCTGATGATGAGAAACTGTATATCGAAGAAAGGTAGTTGAACTCCCTAAGCTCTCCACATTATCATACGTTGATCTGTACACTTGGTAGTGATAACGCTAACCATTCCCTTACCGAGGACCCTGTACCAAATACTCCAACCAACTGTTGTCGAGAATTATTGGCTAAGTAGTTTTCTCTCGGCATACCATCATCTCTCTCATCTCCACCCCTTTAGTGCTACAACATTTTGACCCTTCCTGCTTGTTGTGCTTAGAGAATATTCGTATGGGACTAATGCTGCACTGCCAACTGTCTACCTCATCTAACATTTAACTTCTTTTCTATTTTTGGTTTGTTGTCCTTTTTACCCTTTTCATATGCACTAGGAATCTCCTTTTTTGAAAATACTTTCTTGTAATTTTTTTATTTGTAATGCTGCCCTATGGACTTACTATAAATAGTCCTTTTCTCTTATAAGCCAGAGATGACTTACATCTTAAAAACTAAATACTCTGTTTTTGTAAGACAATCCTCTCGAAGTCCATACCCCTTACACTCTTATCTAGTCTTGTTGAATAACTCGAGATTAGTGGCGGGTGGGCCTTGACAACAACTTGTACGTCATATCAAGTGAGGTGTCAAGTCGTGTAGTGTTTGTTGGTGAGTCACATCCTCCAAGTAGCTTCACATCATCTACTCTTGTTTGATTGTAGACCTTTTCCCTCTAATTTTCTTCGATATCTTGAAAGACCCACTTTAGTTTAATTCTGCCCCGGTAAGTCCTAGTGATAACTGAGCTCCTAGGCACACTACTGTATCATTCAATGTTGGGAGTATGTATAGGGACTAGGTAGTTTGTAATGTTGTCCTCATGAGAGCTTTACATCTATTGCTTGGATGACCTTAGTTGTTTGATCAACGTGTTACTCATAACGGATACAAAAATACCTATGTCTTTATTAAGGATGGAAGGAGGATTGTGTTGTAGCTCATGACCCTATCCTAAGTAAATGAGACCCATAATTAGCTCATTGGAGCTAGTAAGAAGAAGACCTTAGTGTTGAGCCAAAGAGAGCTCCGAGCTATTGAGAAGGCCGATAAGTCTATGTTCTTGTTAGTTAGAAGATTGTTGGAGGTAAGCACTTTAGAGAATGCTCTTGAAGAGATCCGAATCTTGCTAAATGAGTTTTCTAACCTATCTCCCAAAGAATTTCCAAAAGGATTGCCTCTAGTTCGAAGTATAGAGCATTGCATAGATCTATAGCCAGGCGCTGCTTTACTAAACCTACTTACATACAAAATGAACCTTGAGTAGGCTACTAAGTTGAAGAGGCAGGTGGATGAACTTATGGAGTGAGGTTATGTGAGGGAGAGCATAAGCCCTTATGCAATACTAGCTTTACTCGTTCCGAAGAAAGATGGTTCATGGTGAATGTATATCGACAACCGATCAATCAACCAAATTATTGTCAAGTATAAATATTCGATACTAAGGTTCGATGACATGTTGGATGACCTTCATGGTGCCAAGATGTTCTCAAAGATTGATCTGCAAAGTGGCTGCTACCAAATTCGTACGAAACTGGGCAATGAGTGGAAAACTGCCTTCAAGACAAGGCATGGACTCTACAAATGGATGCCATTTGAACTTAATAATGCATCGAGTACATTCATAAGGTTAATGAACTATGTGATGCGCCCTTTGATTAGAAGATGTGTGGTCATATACTTTGATATACTAGTACATAGCACTAACCTGAACAACCATGTTTAACATGTTTGTAAAGTATTTGACATTTTGCGAACTAAGAAGTTGTATGGGAATGTGAAGAAGTGTGTGTTCTACCAGAATGAGGTGATTTTCTTAGGGTTTATAATATCAAGTGAAGGAATTCGAGCAGATGAGGAGAATATTCGAATTGTTCTAGAGTGGCCAATGCCGAAGACTATCATTGAGGTTCAAAGTTTTCATAACCTAGCTTTTTTCTATAGGCAATTCATAAAAAACTTTAGTACCAAAGTTTCCTCCTTGATCGAGCTAACTAAGAAGGGTGATGGGTTCTAGTGGAATGACCAAGCTAAACAAAACTTCAGGGAGATTAAGGAGAAGCTCACTGTAGTGCCTATCCTATCATTACCAGACTTTGACAAACCTTTCGAGTTACAATGTGATGCATAGGGAGTTAGAATTGGCGCCATCTTGATGTAGGAGTGATGACCTGTCACCTACTATAGTGAGAAGCTTAGTAGTCCTATCTTAAACTATTCTATGTACAAGAAAGAATTATATTCTCTTTACCGAGACCTTATTGTTTAGCAACATTATTTACTTCTATAAGAGTTTGTTATTTATACAGACCATGAGTCTCTGAAGCATTTAAGTAGTCAAAATAAGCTTTTGAAGAGATAAGCCAAGTGGTTGGAGTTCATGGAAGGATTTTCATATGTGATCCGACATAAGAAAGAACAAATGTTGTCGCCGATGCTTTCTCATGTCGGTAAACCTTGCAAACTACTTTGCAAACAAAATTATTGGGATTCTCACTCATTATCGAGTAGTATGCTCATGATCCTCATTTTGACCCTATCATAAAGCAGTATAGGGATAAAACTGCTGTTAAGGGATATTATCTTAAGGATGGTTACTTGCTTAAGGACCAAAGGCTATGTATACTAAGCTATTCTACATGTAAATTGTTGGTCAAGGAAGCTCATAGTGATGGTCTATTTGATCATTTTAGAGAGACCAAAATAGCCAGTTTGTTGAAAGAAAACTTTTACTAATCTTATTTGGCCAAAGATGTCCATAAGGTACTAGATGGTTGTGAATTGTGCAAGATAGCTAAGGAAAAGGGGAAGCCTCATGGAGAATACATGCCTTTGTCGACTCTAACCTTACCTTAGATTGACCTTAGCATAAACTTCGTCTTAGGATTGCCTTGGACATCTAGAGGGAAAGATTTTATATTTGTTATAGTAGACCGCTTCAGCAAGATGGCGCTCTTCATTCCGTACCATTGAACTAACAATGTTTTATATATTGTTGATTTGTTTTTACAGGAAGTTATCCAACTACATGGAGTACTAAAGACTATTGTTTCAAATCAAGACACAAAATTCTTGAGATATTTTTAGAAGACTCTTTGGAGAAGACTTGGAACTAAACTTGTATTCAGCTCTAGTAGCTACCTTCAAACTAATGGCCAGATTGAAGTGGTGAATAGGACATTAGGTAACTTATTCAGAGCTGTTGTGGGAAAGAACTTGAGGGATTGGGATCTATGCTTACCACTTGTAGAGTTTTCATCCAATCGAACTATCCACAGCACTACTGGGAAGACCCCATTCGAGGTCGTCTATGGCCTTAATCTTACAATTCCCTTATATATGATCGACACCCTAACAATTGTTGAAGAGTGATGGGCATCGACTATCGGATCTCTAACCTATAATCAAGACTGAGGACTAGAGGAGCTAGTACGACGAATCCTTCTATCCTAACTAACCTCTGCCAAGGCCGAGTATTTCCTTGCCAAGTCACCCTTCATGTAATGCTGTATGACTGCCCATTTTTTTGTAGTATGCCGAGTTGGTGATTACTCTCTAGTACTGAGCTGACCAATTACTTGGCATCTTCCTTACCGAGAAACCAAGAGACAAAATCCGGACTAACTAAGCTATCCCTACTCGGATAAGCCCATCTATCTGTACTTTCTTTCCGCATCTTCCAATGACCTTGCCAATGTATCATCACCACGTATACACTATTGTGTACAGAATCCATTGCACCAATGATTGTTTTTCTTGTATATTCATTTTTACTCTTTTGTATCTTGTACATTACTTCCTTAGGAAATGCCTTTTTTGTTTTTTTACTTTTTAGGAAGGTTAGCCTAACTTATGGGTATAAATACCCTTGTACTTGTAACTGTAAGAACATCAAATCATTCTTGATATACACTCTTTGAGTACTTTTTCTTCTTTGTATAAATACTCTTTGTTTACTCACGGCATCACTCTTATCTTTTCCCTTAAGCAAGGTTAGGTGGCAAGACCTCATCGGACCAATTCATGTGTCATATTGAATTGAGCCATGAGTCTTTAGAAGTTCCATTGTTGCGTCATATTCTCTGAAGCTGTTAGTGGGTTTTGCTTACTATTTCATTTGTCATTCTTATCCTTTCGTACTTTTCCCCATTAATCCTTTTTTAGCTTTCTACAAGTTCGGACCCATTCAGCAACTGGCCTTATCTGTTCTTGGCCATGGTTCACAACAAAGAGAGTCAATCTAAAGTTGACTAAGCCCAATAATTGAAAGTGATACACCAGTCTATAACCAATAAGATCGCCAAGTTCAATTAGAAACAATAGGAGATTGGTAGTTAAGGTCATCGAACTATCACTTTCCAACTAAGAGACTTAATATGGATTCACCTCAACCGAGAACGATTCTCGTACTTGAGACAGAGTAAACTATCTCCTTGAACTAATGGTCCATTCAAGGTCCTAAAGAAGATTAATCATAATGCCCACCAGAACGAGTTACTCGATGACTATGGTATCTCCCCCATTTTCAATGTGTACGATCTAATTCCTTACCAACCCGTAGAGGAAGATCTTGTAAGCGCCCTAGAAGAAGAAGTAGAGACTACTTTAGATTTAAGGGAAAATCTTTTCGACCCCTATGCTAATAAGAATTATCCCCCTAAACTAATCCTACGTAGTCGAGCTAAAGGAGTCCTAGGACTCGCGCGGAAAATACTAACTTGAAGCCATATTCAAGACAGGGATTCTTATTTCAAACTAGTCTCTTACCAACCTAGCTGTCAGATCCTTACGTGTGTTAGATTTGCTCTTATCTAGCAATGATGCCTTATTCCAAAAGACGGCTCAAGACTAGCCGAACTAAGCTCCTATATTTCGCAGATTGCCGAGCAAAGAATACTTACAATCTAAGTTGCTCACTCGTTGAACTGCTGGGAGTTCCATCCATACTGAGCTTACCAAGTTTCGTACTACAATTCAAGGAGTACCGAACTGTCACCATTACTTAATCGAGCTATTTAGATTAAATTCTGAGCTGCCGTAATTCATAAATTGTTGAGGTGATGTTATCCTACTTTTAGAGTTGAACCGAATCACCAACATTGAAGTGTCTAAGCTGTGATGTGCACTTCGTAATTACCGAGTTGTCGTAATTGCTCAATCTAAACTATTGTAAATTTCTGATCAAGTTGCTCTTATTTCATTGGGCTGAATTCAAGAGGTGTCCGAGCTCCAAGTTGTTACGATCTGACATGCTAAGCTACGTGGGAAAGAGCAAGATTGTACCGAATTATTGTTTCTTTGTCTTACTAAGCTACTAATATTTCGAGGTTGAGCTAGCCAAGCTATTATGAAAGTGTAGTTGTGAGTTGAGTGTACGGTGCATCAAAGCAGAAAAAGTGCTAGTGCAAGTGTTGTCACAATAGAGGAATCTTGAGCCCATTGCTAAGTGTAAATTGAGTGCCATATTTGAGCATTGGATAAGTGTGATTGTAAGCCTTCTAATATGGTCTTGCTTGAGAGAAAAGCTTATCCAAGATGTTATAGAGTTCAAACCGAAGTGTTTGCTGTCATGTTTGAGTTGCTCTAGTCTAAGTACCGACGCGTTATTCTAAGTGATGTGCTACTCAATTTGAGGTAGCAAAAAGTATGCATAGCTAAACTCTTTGAATTGTGTGTCTAAGTTGAACTGTCAACTTAATGACGAGCTATTTTAACCTTGAAGAGAAACATGCTATTGTCTTCAAATCATCGAGCTACAATTATAATGTGAAGTGCCATCGTTGCCATGATAAATTGTCGAGCCAAGACTGAAGTGTAAGTGAGCTGTCGTCTGCAACCCAAAGTAAGTGCATTCAGACAAGTGGCTACAAGTACTACAGCAAACTACTATACTCTTAAAGTCACCAAGCCATCATTTACTTATTGTGTGCTTATGAGGGTAAGTATTGGGTATAGTACTGAATAGTAGACTAATCGGTGGAGTAACTAAAGTGACCTGTGTATGTAAGTATTGTACCATAGACGTATGTACGCTAAAGTGTTGACAGCAACATTTAACCAGGAAAACTACAGGAATCGAGTTGATAACTAGAACTAAAGGGGGCAAGTGTAGGAATTCTAATATCCATTATAGATTGTAGATTGTAGTGCCATTAACATACTTTAAGCTCAAATTTTACCTCATGGTAATGGAGAAATTTTACATAAAGGGGAGACTTGAATAAAGTATTATACTAATTCGAGTTAGCCACTGTCTTGTGAACTAAATTTCAGAGATTGTTGTTGGAAGATTAAGCTACAAAACTATAGACCACTCAAATCTACATGACTTTGTTTATAACAATGAAGTGATTAGAGTGATGAAGCAAGTAAGAATAGCCTTCTCCATTGGTAAATTTCAAGATGAAGTTTTATTTGATGCTACCGACATCGGTGATTATTATATGTGTTTAGGTTCTCCATGGAAGAGGACTCATAACTTGAGTTACATGCCTTTGAAGAATACTTATTCCTTCTATGACAAAGAATGAGTTGTGCTCCATCCTATCTCTCTGGTTAGTCTTAAAGATAATTTAATGATTGTTAAGACATCAGTAGAGAGATGGAGGGTCGAAAAGAAAATTCTCAAAGAGGCTATCAAGTAGGAAGAAGAAGTTGATGAAGGACTTATTACACCATCCATGTTAATCGAAGAAGAAACTAGTTATGAGGAAGTGAATGAGGTAATAATTGCTAAAAATGAATTACTTGAGGTTGAGTAGGAATTTGAAGTCTTACAGGTACAAATTCCCGAACTCATGTCCTGTTTGAGCCTAAAGTCACGTTATTCCCCATGATTAATAGTTGCTGGAATTACTTAGGGGTAATTGACAAGATTCATGTTGAGTGGAAAGAAGAGTGTTTGATGAAGAGCTTAGTTAATCGTACTCATGATGAATGGAAAGACCACCAAATTGTATTTGCTTTGATCATTGAGCTGAGCTGTTGTAGTTTATTTCTGTTTTGCTTTTGTTGATTTGTCTTTGACCAAGGTGGGAGTTAGAGTAGTCACTTGTCAAGTTTTGAGTTGAAACTTTTTCAAAAGGGGGGTGGTGATAGGATTCAAGGTATTGACCCCATTAAATGCCAAAGCTTAATTCATCTACTTCTCACGTGGATATCTCATTTGATTACTTCTTTTTACTTATGTTATTTAGACTTCCTATTTCTTGTATTTTTCCTAAATTATTCTCATGTTTATTTTTTATTTATAGGAATGCTACTAGGGCATCTTTTTAGTCATTTTATTTAAAAGTTTACCATCATGTATAAATAGAACACATGTGTAGGGTTTTAGCCAGACTTGACATATTAATGAAAAACCCTTGAGACTTTCCTCTTGGAAAACTCTCCTATGACAACTCTTATCAATCCCTTTAGCAAGGATTGTGGCGAGCAACCCTATCACTTGGATAGGTGCGTCACATCCAATGAGTCTTAGGCTGTGTAAGATTTTATTGGCGCGTTATATCCATCTAGATAGCTCATAAATTTGCTAAAAAACCCATTTTATTTCCTATTTTCTTGTTCGTTGTGGTGCCTCTTCATGTGTCTAACCCCGGAGGCACATAAGCTAAGAGCTTAGATTGAGAAATTAATAAAGTAGTGTGAATTCCTCGATTGGAGGCATTGTGTGTCCTTGGAGAGTAGGGGGTGGTCTAAACTCCATGATAATGCCTACAAGCTGGATTTGCTAAATGAATATGGTGCATCTCTCACATTCAATGTATCTACTTGACCTTCTACGTCTCTAACAAAGTTGAACCTGATGATTTGAGGTCAAATGTTCAATAATCCAAGGAGATAGTAGGAGTCCGACCTTCCCCATTACCAGCTTAGCATGTTCTTAATCATTGTTGACCTAAACGACCTTCATGCCATCTAAGCGACCTCCATGCAAACGATGCAAAGTTGGAGGCCAATCAGCTAAGGTTGACTTCGAGGGCTCTAAGGCTTGGCCAATCGAATACTTAGTAGGCAATTGGCTGAAGACAAGCTGAGCTATGCCCTAGGCTTCCTTTCTCATCACTTGCTAAGTTGCTTCTCGATTACCTAAATCACTTAGCTTCTAGCTCCGAACAAGACTAAGACAACTTAAACCATCCAAGCTCCCACCTGCTCCCCTTGATTTCAAGCAACCTTGACCAGTTGCTAACCTATCTATCGAATATGCCCCAAACCAGCTCGATATGCAATAATCATAGCATCCGTACTCTTTTCTCTATTCGTGCTAGGTGTCTAGTCAACGCCTAAAGAATACGTATTCCAATAATGGGTAGTGGAGATTCTCTAATGAAGATTCTTTTCCAATTATTCCTTTTATACCCTGAATTTTACGTATGTATTTCCGTCTTAGTCTTGTCCCTTTTTAGTATGTTACCCTAATTAGTAGCTATATGAAGGCCTTTTAATTGTATTGCAACCGTCTTTTGTCATCTAAATATTGAATATACTTTCTTTTGTGAGCTTATGCTTCAAAGGTTCTACTTTCACACTCTTATCTTAGTTCCCTTTAGCAAGGAATTAGTAATGAGTACATTTCCTCCACTCATGAGTTATATTAGGTGGTCGGTGTAAGTTTAATTGCATGCCTTAATGAGTCATATCCTCAACTTAACTTTCAGTTATTGTTAGTTTCCACCTTCTATGTTCTTCTCTATGAGAAGGACCTATTAGTACATTTGGTAAACCTTAATGATTGATGAGTGTCTTAGGTACATTAACATGGGTATTTCTAGAACTCTTAATTTTGTAGATTTGACTTTGTTCCATGATTATGATATTCTTTTATATCCAAACTCAAGGTTGAGTTTTTCCCATGTGGAGGAGACTAATACAGACAAGTTATGAATATAACTCATGGACCATTTGGATCATTAGAAGTGAGAATACAAGAAACTAGAAGCTAGTCAGTTTTGTTATGAAGCAAGCCTTAGAATGATTAAAAGCATCATAGGCTAGACTTAAATGAAGCCAAGAGCTCCTAGCTTTTGATTTTCTTTTTGGATTTGAGAATCAACTTTTGTAGGTCATTACTTTTCACTTATGGATAGTCATGGAGCCTATAATATGTTAACAAAGTCTGATTTAAGTCTACTATGGCTTAGAGAAAATTGATTTGTCGTTTAGCGCTATTTTAGAAGTCAAATTTGCTTATTTTAGTAAAATACTGAGTCATTGAAGATTTAATGTTATTTAAGGAAGTTATATCTTTGATTTTATTTGTTTCTTGAATTGATTTGATTCATATTTTATTTAGTTTTCTTGTTTATTCTAAAGTTATAAGATTATAAACACTCCATGAACCAATTGTATTGACAGTTTTTTATCATCTATTATATTAATGCAAACTTATTTTGCACATATTTGTGTAAATTTATACTTTACACTATGTCATATAAAATCACAAGTACTGGATTTTCCACCTTAGGATTATCATCCCTAATAAGACCACCAGTGACATCTATCCTTTATTGTGGGAATAAGTTTGGCTTCTATCTTTACTACTAGACCTCCATAAAACACCTCCATCCTACAAGAACTCACCATGTTATAATATCTAGTATGATCTATCATGTTAGGGGATAAAACATTATAATATAACTCTAGCAGATAGCCTATAATGGACACCATGCACATTTACTTATTATATAGTCTAAATAGCACTTCACCTACACCAACAATCCTCAACCTTTAGGCATTGCTATCCATATGGAACGACAATGCATACACTCCTAATTCCAAACCAAACCTTTATGTAACACATAATGAAAGGACCTTTGAAGTCTAATATCCAATTTATAAATTTCCTTTAACCATTAAATGCAAAAAATAAATCTCTAATTTTTGGCTGAGCAATTGACATATTAGCAATGAATATGCTTCTATTGTATCGCACTTAGGCTTGATCTTTCCTTTTAAGGCCCTTTAACCTAATATTACCATTTTGTTTGCTGTAATAAAGATAATACATTGAACTTAGGATTTCCTTAAGAGTTGTTGCCACTAGTAGACCATCGATCTCTAGTAATTAGATTGTTTACAACCCCTTTACTATCAACAAGCTATCCTTTCCATATATCACTGTCTACCACAATCTACTAAGAGAGACTATTCCATTCTTTAGTCTTAACCTTAATATTGATATTTTTTATTTTTTCAAATTGTGAACTATATATACAAAATTCAAGATATGTTGTCTTATCAATTACCTATTACTAATTTGAAGATAATATAATCTACTCTTTCAACAATAATAGGTTTGCAAGAGACTTAGTTATACATAGCTCTTCCAATTTCATCTATAGTCCGCAACTATAATCTTTGCCATTACCTCCTAGAAAATACTATTTGGAAGAACTTAACTGGATCACTATTATGGCCTTCTCATTAATTTATACATACTCATCATCTTTTGAGCGTTCTTGCCATCAATTTAAAGCCTTCTTTAGCCTTAGTTGAAGCAGGTTCCCTTATTTGCACACTTGTTGTACTTCAAAGTTCGTTTAACCATTAAAATTTTCAATGTCATACTTAACGGCCATCTTTTCAGTATGTAGATCTCAAAATCTCATAATTGCTCAGCCTTGCTCTTATATTAATTTGTTGGTAAATGTTTTGATTTTGATTATAAATCATAGTATATATGGATTTAAGAGATATAACAAGTAGCAAGATGGAAAAAAGATAGACATAGAATGTATGTGTAAAATCCAAAAGGATAAGGATAAAAAACCACTTACTAGACCAAATAAATTATTATAGTATGATATTAATGGTTTAGTGATTCTCTCATAATTCAAGAGTATCCAATTCCTCTAATAAGTCCATAGGATTTATTGCTTTTCATTTACAATGGCCCTAGACCTTGATATATACATATATGAAAATGCAAACAACCTCCCTAAACTTTGACTTAAGTGCGAATTAACGATTTGAACTTTTAAAATATGATTTTTAATTCTCAAACTTTCATAAATTGACAAATAACTTTCATAACTCATTTAAACTTTGATTTAGGAATTTGTTTACTCATCAAAATCAAAGTTTAAGGAGGTATTCTCAACTTAGGGGGTTATTTATCAATTTATAAAAATTTAAGAACTAAAAACCATACTTTGAAAGTTTACAGAAGTAATCTGCAGTTAAATCAAAGTTTAAAAAGATCATTTACAATTTCCCTAAATATATATATATATATATATATATGATAGAAAGTTGCTTAGAAAATCAGAAGTAAAAATAATAATAAAATAGGAAACTATGAGAGACCAAACATAAGCTTTAGTAATCTACAACTTACCAATTAAGTGCCTAGTGTGGCAATTGGCTAAGGTTGACAATCAAATGGCTAATTTTGGCAATTGATTGCTCCTTGTGGCAATTGATGAGTTTTTTCCTCTTGTTCCTTTCTTTATCCATCAATACTTCAAAGTTTGAGTGTCATATAAAATCTAAACACTAACTCAACAAGTATCATTTGACAACTATTGTCCATTTATCTCTTTATATCTATAGTAAATGCACCTAAAATGGCAATAAATTATATCTAAATTAATGAAATAGAGTTTCTTTTAATTCATAATGTGTGTGTGCATACACATTTTATCACACACAACATATACCTAAAGTTTGTATACATAAAATATCTAGTCATATTATACAATCTATATAGACACCTTATTTTTATTTCATATATATTTAGGCTTTACAATAATAAAGGAAAATGTCCTAATTTGAAAAAAGTAACAAAAGAAAAATTGAAAAAAAAAAAGAATAAAAAAAAACTGAAAAATGAAAAAACATACAAAAATTGATAAGGAAGGTAGACTTTTTTTTTTTTTTGAAAAAATAAGGATAGTTAAGTCTCTTTTCAAAGGTTTTTTGATTTTGTTGGTCCCGTATAAGATATTAGGGGAAGGGGTGAATTGATATCTCTAAATTTTTAAAAACTTTTTCGTTAAACAAAAATGAAATTACCCCTCTTAACAACTTATAATGGTAAATAGTGATATTTAACAATTTAACATACAATAATAAAATTGCAAAGTAAAAGAGTAAGGAAGGAGAAAATTAAGCAAAGATTTTATAGAGTTTCGACCTTTTGTCTACCGCTCTCTTCCAACTCCACTGTTGAGAACCCGGTTTACTTCACCGGTGCTGTTCTACTTGATTCACTAAAATAAATCACAAATAGATTACAAGCATTTGTTACAATGACTTTACAATACTCTACTTTACCTATTTAACCTCTCAACAATCTAGGTTAATACAGATTTACAAAGTACAAATTATCTTTTCTTTACAATACAATATTGAGATTACAAATGAGAACAAAAGTACAAGTCTCAAATAATTTTGCACTTGAAAGAAGTAATACTTGTTATAGAACTTTGATTTGGTACAGCTTTCTAAAGAAATATTTGAAGGACTTTTTGAAGTTTTTCAGAAGGTAAAAACTAATCAAAATTTTTTGTGCAACGATAATTTTTTTCTTCAGAGTTATGTCTGACGTTTTGGATCCTTTCTCTTTTATATTGAAATTTTTCCAATGGCTAAAAAGTCTGAAGATTTTCTTCACTTCCATAATTATCCAACTGTTTGTTATTCTAGATAATTCCATGGATATTTTTATATGAAAAGATCTCGGTCATTTGAATTTCAAAACAACTCTCCTTAATTTGTTTAGATCATATAAACTTTAATCTGTAATCATCAGATAAGCTTCTATTTTAATTTTGAATAAATCAGCTTTCGTTAGCTATTTTCGGATAAGCCTTATGTTTAAGATTTGAAATCTCACAAAATCCGAATCAACCTTATCCTTATCCATTCTTATACATATCTTAATATATCCAAATATATTTTCTCTTAAAATAAATCCCTAAAGATCATGATTCTATCTTGAGTGAAATGAGATTAAATGTATTTTTCTAATACACTTAATGTAGTGGGGCTAAGTCTTAAATAATCTAAATTTGATTAAAATTAATATTTCACATAAGTTTCCATATTTACCTTTTGAAGAGTGTCGACCTTCTTTTCTTAGAAGTCTCTAAATAAGCTTTTGAAGAGTTGTACGAATTCTTTTTATAAAAACTTCTGTCATACTTTCTGAAGACTTTTCAAAATAGTCTATTTTCAAACTGTTTGAAGCTTCTAAATGTGACTTAAGTATGCGAAAATATAGTTTCTAAAAAACCTTCTATAAGCCTACACTCTTAAAGATTCATTAAATTTTAACCCTTTTTGTTATCATTAAAATGTATGAGAGATATCTAATAGATTTATATAGGTCAAAAGGATAATTTTGGTAATCAAATATGTATATGAGATTTGACGAGTCTATGTATATAGTGTCGGATTTTTTAAATATTCTAATTAAAGTCTGTGTTAATTATTTTTTAACCATGAAATCTGGTTAATTTAAGGTCATTATGGCTTCAAATGGGCCCCAATAGGATTGAAATTGATTGAGTAATGAAAAAATCAAATATGAAATTAACTAGACGAGTAGTAAAACAGGACTTAAAAAACTACAAATTTGTACTTATTTCTCAAAAAATATTTTGTATGCATAATTGACTTATTTATTAAGTGTATCTAATGGTTTGCAAGTTCAATTAAATGTTAGTTAATTTGGGCTTGAAATGGGTTTTGTTATTTAGGTTAATTTAAAAAAGGTCATATTAAATTAAAATGCTTTAATAAATAAGAAACAAACTTAGCTTGGTTAGAACACAAATACAAAAGGGAGAGTTCTTAAGTTCAATCTATGAAAGGTACAACATGAATCCTTTATTTTCTTCCCCATCACTCTACCACTTCCACATATGGTAGGCATACTCCAGCACAGTTCTATGCTTAGTGGCCACACTTTAGGCCCATTTTTCTATACACAACTATGTATTTAGTATCATATTGCGTCGAAATTCGTCAATCTATGTAGATAAAATAAAATTTAAACATGAAAGAAAATCATTGCATGCATTAAATCTATTTATTTCTTTTGAACATTTTTCATTCATGATTCGACCTTAACACCTATAAACAGGAGCTTTCAATTCACACCAGATCATTAATAATCACTCTATAAAGCCATAATTTATAGCTTTTCTCTAATCTAAAAACTTCTTATCTAATATTGCTCACATCTATCATTGGAGCATAAAGAAACCACCTCGTTACTATTACTATCCTTTTTCCTAATCCTGATACTAACCTACCTAACCTAGGTTTGTCTTGTTCTTTTTTTTTTTTTCATTTATTCATTTTATTTTGATTTTAATTTGTTTTATTACTATTATAATTAAAAAAATTATTTTTTAAGGATGGGGTCATTTGTGTAGTCCATAGCTATTGCGAAGTCATCACTTCTTGGGGACAGGTAAAACTTACTAAGTACACATAAAATAAAAAACGATACTTTGTCACTTAGAAAAATATTTTTTTAAAGTATAGATCTAATGAACTTTTTTTCCCTAAATTTAGGAAAATTAGAGTTTCTTTTCAGAAGTAAATACTAGTGAAATTAGGAATTCTTCCTATTTTTTTTTTTTTTTCAAATCAAATAAACTAGTTGCTAATGTAAATCTGACATGTTTTTGAAAGCTAAAAAGAACTAAACCACTAAAAGTTTTACAAAAAACTAAACCATGGGAATTAAGGGATAACTTAAAATAAGGAAATTTTTTTCTTTTCCCTTTTGTAAATAAATTTATTTTCTCATTTTCTTTTGTAAATGACAATTTATTCATTTCTTTATTTGTAAATTAGAGTTATTTTTTTTAACTTTAAAGTGCAATTTGAAAAATTAAATTAAATTCAAAAAGCTCAAAGTGATACCTTTTTAGGGATTTAATAGAATAGCCCCAAAATCCAAAATCTCTAGTTTTCACATGTCCTTATTAAAAAATGAGTTTTCCTTAGACTAATAGCTTGGCTAAAATCAATCTACCTAATTGATTTTAACATAACACATTTCCCTACCTCAATTGGGTGGTGACTTTAAACATTTTTCAAGATTTATAAGAAACTAGATTTTCCTTAATTTTTAATTGAGAGTTTATATTGAATAGATATAAGATTCAATATGAATTAGATTAAAGAAAATAGAAACTGAAAATTCAGGCTCATAAATTTGTATTTTCTTTCTCTCTTTTTATCTATTGGTGAGCTTTGAGAAGTATTTAACACTCCATCTCAATTGCGTCGAAAAATTTTATTTTCATTTTCCTTTTGTAAACTTAAATCATAAACATTATCAACTCGATTAAGTATAAATGATGATATTCACATTACTATTACAAAATGGATGATTCAATGCATTCGTAGTTTACTTTGCTAAACTCTAAATTGGCTAAAGACAAACTATATTAGGATTCTATATAAAGAAGGAAAATTTTAAAAAAGAAGCAAGACGTGATATTCTACAAGAAAAGCTTTGTTAATTGGAATCTTGATTCGAAGTCCAAATAGAAGCAGATAGCAAACGCCTACATTTCCAACGTAACACCAATCTATTATTGGCCACTTCCTCTACCTTGTAACCATCATTGAAGAGTCCTAACAAAAGTTTTGCCTGGCAATGATTGGCAAAGCTTATGATAGCAGGCTCAAACCCAAGCTTAAGCAAATACTCCCTCCAAGCACTAACCTCTTCCTCAGCCCGAGCTCGATAAATACGGGCTAATGACCCCACTATTTGAGGGCCCAAAAATACCCTCTCGACTAGACCACGAGCCCGACTCTGCATCGGAAAGCCCGATTCAAGCGAGTCATAAACAGCGGAGTAATGATATAACGAGTCCATAAATCGGCCCACAAACCCATCATCCCCCACCAACCCGATCTCCTCTTCCACAAGAGTTACTAATCTTGGGTTCAAACTCTTGGCTCCGGATAAAAATGAGGCAATGGATTTGGGGGCTTGGTTGCTAAAATGAGGTAGATGTAACATACAATTAAACACCAATGCTTCCCCTCTAACCAATTTCAAAGCACCCGGCCGAAACGATTCGTTACCATCGAGTCGGCACAAATGAAAAGAAAATGGTTGACCAATGGAAGCGGCGAATGCGACCAAACGTCGACCAGTCTCTTGAACCGTTCCGATCGAGTTACGTCCATTGGCTCCTCTTGAAATAGACGTGATCCTTAAATGTGGGCCTGGTGGACCATCCTTACGAGACACAAAGGCCTGCATCAACGAGGCCCATTGGATGCCTTCCATGATGTCGTAATCTACTATGTGGACCCTTTTATAGCTAGACACCGCCTCCAGGATTGCTTGATTGGCCGTAAAGTGTCCGAATTTAACATAAGGAGACATGTCCTGCAGTAACTGATATGCTGCTAGAACATCGTTAGTATTGTGATGATGATGGCGTTGGTGAAAGAAACGATCCCTTTTGGACCCATTCGACAGTTTTGCTTGATTATGCGAGGTTGCACCTTCAACGATGCTGTATAGAGCGTCCGTGAAGTACGCAGCGACTCTCTCTATGTTTGTGCCGTCACACGGTGAGGCTAGTTCCTTGAGCCGAACCAATATCACGCGAGCCAGCTCACGGCTCTTGTTCGGACTGGTGAGCGCCTCGGCTGCAGCCATGAGAAGGTGGATCAGCCTAAGCCCCTTCACATCATCGTCATTGTTGTTATTGCTGTCGGTCTTTGTTTCACTATGATCACCTACACTGACCTTAATTTCATGATCACCAAATTCTTCCTTGAGGTCGATAATCGTGTCCTCCATCATGGGATCGATGACATCATGCCAATCATCATGCCTGCTCGTACCCGCTGATAGAGCGTCCCAATCCACTATAGAGGAGCAGTCTCTCCAATTGTGGAGGTAGTCGTCGTCATCCGTGGCAGTTGTTGTGGGGGTGGTGGTGCTGTTAGTCATCGTGGCAGCACCATGACAACCTACAAAGTCAAGATTGAGGCTGTCTTCGGTGGCCATGGTCATCATGATTGCTTTGCTGTGATTGGGAAGTAACGAACCATACTGGGGTTTTTGTGAATTCAAAGATGAACGATGATCAGATGATGGGATGGGATTGTGTGGTTGAGTGAATAGGAGTTTTACGTTTTGATGTGTACATCCGATGTGGAGGTTGGGTTGGATTTTATTAAGGAGTGTGGGTCATGATTTTTTCGTTTTATTTATTTGTTGGCCATTTTTTTTTTTTTTTTTTTATGTTCCATTTGAGATGACATCACCTGTACTTGTGCTCCAATGCCCTTATAGATTCGAAAAATATTATAATTTCGGAATATTCTTTAGCATACTTCCTTAATCATCTGACCTCAATTGGAAGAAAAACTGAATAGTACTAACCGCGTACTTAAATAATTAATAGTATATAATTTTTAAAAAATTATTATTTATATTTTCATATATGGAATTTGATTGGTGGTTGTGCACTACTAATTTTAACTCATTTACATGATATGTGAATATCTTCCGTCAATTGTGCAAATGTTGGGAACTTGCATATCAATAGCTAATAAAAAATGATATATTATAAATTTATAAACTCTTTGATTCTTTAACGCAACCCTTCGAAATTACCATATTTTTTAACGAAGAAATTAGAATTTCATTAACAACTTGGCAAATGGATTATTTACCCCCAAAAAACACTTGACAAATGGATGGTGTATTATGTATGAAATGTAGAAACATATAGCATGATCTTGTTTCATAGGAAAACTTTTTTTTTCCAAATATTCTTATAAATTTTTTAGTTAGTGTTCACATTTTACAATAATGCTTAGATAGAGTTTGATTGTGTAATTTTTGTGATACTTGATTAGATAAAAAATTAAGTTGATAGACTAAACAAATATCCTAAATTTTATCATATTTATACTATAGTATAAAAATGAAATTCATTAAATAAAAACAAAAATAGTTTCCATTCTTAAAAATATCTTTTTATGTTATAATATTAAGTTAATTAATATTATAAAAAGATTTTATTTTATAATATAAATAATAAATTTTTTAATATAAATTTTGTATCCAATATTGTATAAACTAAATATGATCCGATATACTTATACTTGTCATATTCAGTTCTTTTTATTCGGTCTAGTCTTTACAACCAAATGTTACTTTAGTTATTACATTTTATGTATGTTTTCTAAACTATCTACTAGAGGGTAAGTAAGTAACCCTGTCGTATAGGATATCCATCTGAACCCTGCTTGATTAGATAGATTCTGAGTGAGTATTTAATGTTATAAGGTAAGTTCCAAATAATAATTTTTTAGAATTTGTATTTACATGATAGGATACAGATATAAGGTTGGGTTACCCTATACCCATCCTAAAACTTATATTATAAATTATATAGGGTATAGGTTTTGGGATATCTTATACCTACCACATAATAATAATTAAATAAAATTAATAAATAAAAAAGAATAGACAAAAAAAAAAAAACATAGCACATTAAAAACCTTATACTAAACTTGATGTCTTCATGTTAGTCTCTTTCTCATTAGTCTTTTCTTTATCGTATTTTCTTTCTACTCCATTTTCCTCATTTATTATGTTTAACTCTATTAAAGTTGAAAAAAAGAAAAAGAATATGCGTGAAGCTATGAAAACAAGATACATTATTAATTCATTTTCTTTTAATGTAATAATTTCTTTGTATTAGGTTTGAAAAATATCTCAAATAGATTTATATAACGTTGCTTAAGTCAAGATTTATTCAATATTAGTGTTTGTATTTTTTTTTCCTTGTCCAAAATTAGGGTTTTTATTAAATTTGAAAAAGATTTAGTCGATAGATTAGGATTTAGTAATTGTAATGTATGGAGCATTATTATGAATGCTAACTATGAATTCAGAGATTGTAATTTATAATCTAGGAATATTCATATTACTAAAATAAGTCAGTTCCTAAATGAGTTCAATTTATAATTATTTATTTAGTATTTAAAGTCGAGATCAAGATTTTACTAAAATTGATATGTTTGTATAATAATGATTGGTGAAAAAAAAGATAAAAAAGAAGAATAAATGAAAGAAATCAAAAGGATAGGAAAATAAATAAAAACTAGCCAAATTAAAATTTATATATAAAAAAATATTTACAAGTTCTAGAAAATATCTTATATCTTATACAATTTACAAGGTACATGGTATTTCAAACTGTTACAGGATAAGGTATAAAGTGTTACACAATAAGGTACAAAGTGCTATAGGATAGGGTACGAAAAGTAAAGTTTAAAAACTTATACTTACATAGTAAGATACGAGTAAAACCTTATAATTGCTTATCCTTACTATTTGCAATGGTAGGAAGCCATATATGATGTTTGATTTCACTTAGAATTTCATAAATCTTCTTAAATTTAACAACACTTCTTCCTTTTTCATAAGATGCAAATTTTGGGTAATTTTCCCTTCAAAAGATGTAGCATCCATTAATTAATACATTTTTCAAGTGTAACATGTGTGCATTGATCTCTAAAAAAAGCAATTACATAAATATGAATATATGAAATTAATTAAATAAATGCTAATACCAAATTGCATATAAAACATGCGATATTAAAAATAATTTGCATATCCAAGTTACGATTTTATGTTTTTCTTACTATGGCTATATCATATCTTTTAACTACGAATTATATATATATATATATATTAATGTCGCATGTCAAATATGTAACATATCCTATAGTAATGTCGCAAGTTCTACGTGCGACATATATATAATCTTAATATCATATATATAACATGTGATATAATATTAGTATTTTTATAATTCTTTATATAGTTAGTATTTACGTAATATTTATTTATCTTAATGATAAATATGCAACTTCCTCGCATCTCAACTTATTTTTTGCTTTGTAAGTTTTCATTACCTTGTTTTAAAATGTAAATTTACTTAATATTCATAAATTTTCTTAAATTTATGTAATGTTGACTTGATATATAATTTCTTGCTTCTGTAGTTCACCTTCTGAAGATGGTGTTTGCTCAAAGATTATAAATCTGTTCGAAAAATATAACTTTCCTAAATTAATATGATTTTGTTTTGGAATTTGCAATAGATATATGGACGAAATGTAATCCCTTTTTTTTTGGGTAACTTCATTTATATTTTTAACTTCCTTTATTTGCTAATATTGCTCAAAAAGTTAATGACAACTCGTGGTAGGCCTAATACTTTTGAATCACTGGATATCAACCCTGCTGCCTTGGTTGTTAGGACTGAGATGGCAATCTGGCTCCATGAATTTGCTAAAACACACACACACACATATATATAAATATGTAAGAATAATATTAACAGATCTTATATACGGTTAATTTCTTCACTATAAAATTTGCAAATAACTATCTTCTGAATTCGTTGGCCGACAAAAATATATATATATATATATATTCTGAATTCTAATTTCCGTAATAGGGTCTCTCCTTATGAGTGTGTCTTTTGTTTGCACGGCATTTGTTGTAATAGGTTGTTCTGTATAGGATTCGTCATACAATCCTGGTTTTACACGAATGGAAAAGAGTATTAAGTCCAAAAGTGTGGAAACAAATGTGTGTACCGGATCAAAAATCCCTGTGGCAAACAAGATGACATGAAATCGAAAGCCTATGTACGGTAGAGAACGAGTAGCCAAATGATTCTCCTAGAAGTTATCACGACGAAAGCTCAGTTAGGGAAGGAAGGCCAGACCCCATTTGGACTTTCGCTTCGCCAGTACTGTCATGGCACCTTATGATCCGGCGCCGGATCCAAAACGGCTCTTTGACCGAGCAACCCTATCGCGGCCACATCAGCATGTGGCTCTTCCACGCTATCATCTCTGCCGGCGCTAAAACCCTAGGCGAGTCATTCTCAGTCACCCACTACGATCGCTTTCGTTAACTTTTTTGATTACGCGAGAATGATTATAGGGTTTGTCACATCAAGGGCTCACCACCCCACATCCCCCTGCCAACTTTAGGCTTAATTGGTTATTTTATTGTTATATATGGTCAAAACCCTAGATCCGTTAATTTGATTGGGTTATTGGGAAGCAATTGATCATTATTGGTATGTTAATATCAGTGTTTAATATATAGTTTTGTCGAATGGCCCGCTACCTCCCAATGTACTGGGTGGTCCGTGAAGTAGATCGGATTACTGTTCCCTAACTGTAGCCTAATAGCCCTAAATACATGTATCCATATCTCAAGGGGTGTAAATAACGCTACTGTTGCCTGTTCATTACATGAGAGATTTTTTTAAATTCCTTTTTCGATGTTTGTTTGGTTTTTTCCTTTTTTTTTTTCCTCCCTTTTTCAGTATAATACATGTCTACTATTCATTAAAAAATTATATTTACACAAATCAAATAATATTTATTACGTAACTATTGATACTAAATTATATCATGAAGATGTGGCTTTGAAAATTACAAAAATATCACGTCTAAGATGTGATTTTGAAAATTATATACAATTTTATGTAATAGTATGTAATTGTGATTTAGTACCTTATAGGTGCTATTTTTGTTTCATAAAATTATAAAGAATGTTGCATTTTGAATATGTGACTTACTTTATAAATCTAAAATCGTTTTTTCGGCATACGATTAAATAACAGTATTTATGTAATTATTTTTATCAATTTGGCATTCGCATAATTAAATGAATGTATACAAATACCTCCTTTTTTTTTGGATAAATATTTGCAATAACTGTGTTATCAACAAAAAGCGTAAATGATCTGCTCAAGCATCTAGTGAAGGTCCCCATCAAGTTCTTTTCTACCTGTATAAAAAGAAATTAGATAATTCCTTTCTTTTTCTTTTGGTAAATAAAAAACGTTATTGGCAAAACCAAAAAAAAAAAAAAAAGAAAAGTAGAAGCAACTATTCGTCCACAACATTTCCTTGCTAGCAGTTAACAATAGATTTATTCCCCTTAGTGCTACTTCAAACCTATATTCGACCAACAGTTGCACCTTTTCCTCCCAAGCCATTATCTTATTAACAAATATACTCTTGTAATTTGTATTAGTAGTGAGTATAGTTACAACAACAAAAGAATCAAGATTAATCAACTCTTTTAAAACCCATACGCAAGCAATAGGAAAGACTCTAATAAAGTCCCCAAAGCTCAATAGTGTTAAAGTTTATCTTGCCTAATTTCCTTGTAAAACCCATTATCCATCTCCCTCTCTATTAATCCTAGAGAACTCCCCCCAAATAAAGCTTACCAGAAGCAAGAATGACTGAGCCATCAATATTGAACTTCACCCACCCCTCTTTTTGCAAACTTCAAGCCAGGGGTTGCATAATAGTGTCAAAAAAACGTTTGAAGTTGTTATTTTATGTTTAAAAGTATCAGGTTTTCTATTTAATCTATTCAAATATGGATAAATATGAGTTGTTTCTATTGAATAGTTTATAGTTACTACCATACCATGACATCCACAACATGAAACAGAACAAAATTGCTTAAATGAATATATTTGACTATTACATCTTTTCAATTTGGGAATTATTTTTCATCCATGTGAACAAATCTAATCTTAAGTTAAAAGGTTTTCATTTACTATTTCCCATGCTCTGTGAACAAAAATTAGACATAGACATCCTCCTATAGCATAATTCAAAATTTCTCCTAGATTAGAACATCTATCACAAGAAGGGTCATTTGCAATAGCTCTCTTCCTTAGGCTAGCGACCATTAGTAAACTATTTTGATAAACTAACTGTAGCAAGTATTCAATTTTTGTAAGGAATATTGATTTCCAAAGCCATCACTATTCTACATGTTGAGATTTAGATTGCTTTTGCAATTGGTCACAAATTTCACTTAAAGCTGACTGTAGCCTACAAATTTTAGAGCAACTTCTAACATCAAACTTTGAGTGCACAAGAGTAACTTGACCTAACTGCTCATTTAGTATTTCAAAAATTAAGAAATTAATTTTTTCTTCATCTAATTTCCTTCCTACTATCTAGTATTCATGTTTTTTGAGGTTTACGAAATTTTTGGTTAGGAGGCCTTCAATGAACCATCAAAATAGTTTTGGAATACCCCTACCCCAAAACCCCACAAATCAAACCAAAATAAAAAAACTAACACATTTACCATTTTCAAAAATACGAAAAAGGGAAAAAAAATTCTTCCTCAATCTATTTCTAGTTAAGGCTCCAAAAATTGAAGAGGTTGACAAAAGTTTATCATATTTGAGCTTCCTTTTATATATGGCTTTTATGAAGTCCACTTTAGAGTAATCATCTAACCCAAAACTCCTATACCTTTTTAATCACACAAGCTTTGTTTTTTATTCATGGTTAGTTAGACCTTAAGTCCCTAACTCCTTCAAGTTTGTTATCTTATCATAGCTAGACTGGTAAACTTTGTCTTGATCATCTTATCTATTCCATATAAATGCATTTATAATTTTCTTAAGTTTTCAAATTATTATACAAGGCAATTAATGCTCTTAGGAGAAAGATAACTATGCCAATATTACAAGTCTAGGAAGACAACCATTAGATCTCAATGAATAGATAGATACACTTTATGGTTTTTATGGTTTTATGAGCAATGTAAAGAAAACAAGGATATGCTCAACTCCTCCACTAGATATGATGCACTAAGAAAGATTAAACTATACTCAACCTATTTGATATGATGTGTGAATAGATCAAATGGTTTGCTCATCAAAATTGTAATGAGATTAGTAAGAACAAATTATCAAAAGAGAGAATTCTCAATCCGAAAGGTAGAGTAATATTCATCAAAATTTGCTCTCCCTGTAAAGTTACATCAATATTTATACTAAGAAAATAACCAATATGGAAAAAATGACATAAAAGAAACATACATAAAATAAAAGAAATTAAAACAACTGCATCAATAATTACATTCGGATTTAAAGGGCTTGATATCATCAACTTTAATATTCGAATTGAAAGGAATATTGTCTAATCCAAACTAAAGTCTTATCTACATACTCTTCAAAGCAGAACATTTTTGTAGAATTAAAATCAAATCACTTTGCTAAAATAGAATTAGAAGCAAAATTAGTCTTCTTGTTAAAAGCATCTATGTCAAATGTCTTGATTACTTTTGATGGTAACAAACTTCTTCCTAATGCAATGTTATGAATAATGAGACCTTCTTAGTATATCTACTTCCTCCTATATAGAACCGGTTAAGAGCCTTTGCATTAGATTATTCAAACTTCTTATTCTAGATCAAGTCAAGGGTCAATCATGTGCTAGAGTCTGATAAGAATGGCTTTTGTGTTAAGAAACCCTAGATAAAGATGGCCATCATAAAGAAAAGTAAGTGCATCATTTGCTTAAGTAATTCCTAAATGTATGTAGAACTTCTAATTATGTGGAGGAGAAAAAGAGGAAAGTAGATATTTTCATCCAAATACTTCACTTATAGTAATTAAGCATTTGATTGATAAATAATATATTGGGAAAATTATGCACAAGAGAATGAACATTTGAGGACAAGTTCATACATACGATGAAACTTTTTAGTGGTCAAATAGAGGATTAACATTATGTAAATGGTGTAAATAGAGGATGAATAGATGACATTATATTCATATATAGGATGGAAATCAACACAAGATGACAAATGTTTTGTGTATTCAACATGTCATGTCACAAGATTTAACCACATTATACTAGAGTCGTAATATCCTATTGCATTTAAACCACTTTACATAATATTCATTTTCTATTTGAATTATTAAAAAGTTTCAACCTCTATCTAAACTTGACCCTATGCATTCATCCTCTAATAATTAGTTTTTTTTTTTCCCCTGATAATTTCATAATAATATAACTCTAAGGTGGACCTTCAAGTAATGCCTAAGGTTATGTTGGTAACTCACTTTGAATGAATGTATATTATAAAGGGATGTAGAGATAAATACGCATGTCTTTCTTTAATAATACAGAATAGATAAGAAGAAACTTTAAAGTTATTACCGTTTTAAGCTTTACTATTTAGTGACTCTATGTTTGGCTAGGAAAAAAGGTAAGTAAATTGAACAAGAATATGCAAGGTCCTCAAGGAGTGAAATAGAAGTAATTACTCCAGTTCCATGTAGAATAAAAAAAGCAGCCAAGAAGAAATAAGGCAAGAAGATGTGTACAAGTATATATTACCAATGTCTCCCATCAAGAAGGCACCTTCCATTTATTTAGATTTGGGAAAAAAAAAGGAAGGCTAAATGTAATGATGTTCTTCTTTAAGCAATGGTTATGGTCCTTAAATACTGTTGCCAATGCTCAAAGGAACATGTATTAGAATTGTAAATGTTTTAATGAATAGAAATGCTAAAGGACACGGAGTTTGGGGGTGGGGGGGTTAAAATGATAACGATCTTGCATCTACAATGTATCGAACAAACAAACTATTACTTTATGGATATTATTCATTGGTCTTAGTGTATTGTTAAACCTAGCCCATGATAATGTGTTTAGACAATGCAGAGCACATATATGTTCCTCCCTCAATGATATATCCAAGCACAAATTGTAACAATGAACAAGCATATTCCTAGAGAAAAGTTAGAATATATTCCATGATTCAAGATTCTTCTAATCCTCATACCTTTAAGAACTAATTAACATTTTTCTATTTGTAAATAGTAGCATAAAAATGATTATGTATATTTACAATTGTAACCTATAAAGAAATAATGTCATCGGACATTAATAGTGTGACCTATATTCTCCTATAGGATAATATGGGTTGAATTCACTCTTCTCCATTATAATCATTTGAAATATATATATATATATATATATATATGAATGTATTAGACATCCAATGGATATATAAGAACTATATGTATTATTATTTATGAACTTATCTTACAAATACACATTTGTGGCATCTACATAGACTTGAGCATGGATCCTAATTGACCCAAAATTGGCCTAAAATAGTTGGTTCTTAAGTCTAAAAAATATGGAATAAGGATTAACCTTGAACAGTCAGTTCATGGGCCCAGTTTTGGACCTACCAATTGATGAACTAGTTCTTGGACCAATAAATAGTGACACAATTATTTTAAATAAAAATATGCATTTAAAACTTCAAATAAATTAAATTCGTTTAAATTTCAATATTATTCAATTTTCTAATTATATATTTTATTTTTTCTAACTTTTCTTAACAAGCTTTTTCCTTTGAAAAAAAAAAAAAAGCATTTAGTGATAACTTTTTGAACCTATCTATTCCATAGGTTAAGACGGACGATTTGTCCATAATCCATTAACCTAATGTGTCTATGTACAAGATATAACCCATCTTAACTAGGCCATTTTCATATCTAACATCATAAGGTTGGAATCATGATTATGACTTGGCTCATTCTTAGGTCAATATCTACCGTTCAACTTTCTTTAAATCTCCCTTTGAGAAAGAGAGATTCGAAGAACTATGTAGATCGATATTATTGATAGGAATTTTAAGACATAGGACTACTCATTGAACTAAACTGAATCAAACCAAACTGAATTGAACCACAAAATGAAGCTCTTTTATATTTCAATTTGGTTTGTGACTTAGTTTAGAGGAGGCTTAAATGGTTCTTGGTTTGATTTAGGAGCTTGAACCAAACCAAACTATTTATTATTTAAAAATAAAAAATAAGTGACATTTTTTACTTTTAAATCATATTAATATTTCATTTCAACTTCATTTAGATTTTGTTTTATTGTCTCTCTTTCACACTCAACTTCTATTGTCCACTCCTCTTTCATTGTCTTTTTGGCATTTCTCAATCAAATTTTCATGCTATATAAGATGTAATATTACTATGACTTTAACTCTTGCATAATGTTCCTCATTTTAAACATCAACATTTGCATAAAAGTTTCAACAACTATTTGTATTATTAAATATAATAAAGCACTTTCAAAAGTGATTCGAACCGAACCAAACCAAACCACATTTGAATTGGTTTGGTTTAGAACCTTAAATGGTTAAAAGTGGTTCGATTCATTAAGGATTTAAACCAAACCATTTGAAAATGCGGTTCAGTTCAATTTGGCCCCTTAACCAAACCATAAACACCCCTATTAGGACATGTACCCTTAGGCCTAAACCGACCAGCCCAAAATATGAACAAAACCTAAGTTTAGGTATAATCTAGCCTCATCTTATCCTAAGTAAAGGACATTTGGTCTCTTGCTACCTCTTTCTTTCAATTAGGCATTTACTCCCTTAACCATTCAATTGATTTAGGTATTAAAGTGGCCGTATCGGAACCTTCAACACCTCACTAAGCATGTTTTATTTTGCAGAAAGCCTAACACTAAGGAATCTCTACTAGTAAATCTAAGGAGCAAAGATCAATCATCAACATGAAATGCCGTCTATAGGAAGAAGTTCCATTCAAAATTGATGATGAATCTAGTTCCTTCATGAATTCCTAAATTTTGTATAACCATCTTCTTAGATTTGGTACTAATATTGACTCTTGCGCGTTTTCCTCTATAAATCTAGTTAGATGTGGTGATGAGTTACCGACCAATTATGCCTTCTATGGATTTTTTTTTTCTTGTATCATGGTTAAAGGGCATAGCTTTCAATTACTAAATTTAAGAACAACCCCCTTTTTTTTTATGTCAAATTATGAAAGATTTAACAAAGAAAAAAGCGAAAAATTGGGTGATCCTACGATGGCAAAGATGTTGCAAAGCCATGCAGAAAGATACACCTAAGTAATTAAAATCCATACGTGGGAGTCACTATAGCATAGGGATTTTGGCAGCATAAGAATACCTTAAGCCAAATCTAAGCCGCTGGAATCTAATCAAAGTAAATACTAACTTGATCTACATTAACACCTCTTTTGCATAGCCCATAAGATGAAAAATCCAAACATCTCAAATGGAAGTTGAACCTTTCGGAGAGGCCTAACTAGCCTTTAACTTCCTACGTCAAGCTATTGCATCGGAGACTACAAGCTAAACCTATCCGTAGACTACATATGGACCATGTCTAGATTCTCTTTTTGCACCATAACATTAAACTGTTGTAGATTGAATCTAAGCTAAGCTCTATGAATCTAGCAGTAATTAAGCTAACGAGCCCAAGCAAGAATAGACTACCTTTCCTAACCTCAACTACAAAGCACTTGTGATGACATAAGCTTAATTTGTGAAGCCTGGTTTTGGATGGAAGAGAACATGGTAGATCTTAGTATGCTCCAAGCCGATTACTTCTTTTGCTAATGTATAGCACATATCTCAATGGTTTTAGGCTAAATCTGAGCCCTTAAGATCTAGTTCGATCAAATGTCAAGCTTCCAAATGATAGCACTACCAAGTTGTTAGATAACAGCACCAAACAATAGTTAGACAACAGTTGCCACAATCGCTAACCCGAGCATCAGTCGTGGAAGCATGGAACCCAAATTCCTAGTTGCTTCTATGTTAACGAGACAAAAAGCTAACTATCAGCCTCAAGCTTAGTACATGAAATCTAAGTAGCTCCCTTTATTGTGTTAGGGGACAATAGTGAACCCAAGCTTTGTGACCTATCCGAAATTCTATATGGATTGAGTTGTTGGATGCTAAGCTACAATTTATGAGTGGCAATCTAAGCTAAACAAAAGTAGTGAATGTGGAGTTGCATATAAACAAAGCTAACCTAAGCCCCAAGCTTCTATTGGTTGATAAACCATAATAACCCAACCTAATATGCTGACTCTATCCATTCATGTTCATGGCATCATCTAGGCTCTACATGGGTAGTAAGTCTAAGCTCCATAAGTGCCAAGTTAAGCTAATCACTCCTGAGAGTAGATGAAGTCCACTAACAGATAGCCTCATCTAGGTAAGGTCAGAAGTTGTAGAAGCCCAAGCTTACGGCCGAGTTAAAACTAACATTGACCAACAGTCCTAAAGTGGCATGTTATCTAAGCTTGATATGCCTAAAATGGAGCTTCGTACAATAGTAGCTAAACAATGCCAACCATAACATGAATTGATTCATTTTGAGCCATGCTATTAAACCAACAATATCAAGCCTTATATGCTTGAGATTGAGTTGACTAAACCACTTCTAGTTCTCCATGTACCGATTAGGAGCTTGCTTCAATTGACCAGAATGATTGGGTTGAGTTGCAAAATCATGTGTTGCAACATCCAAGCCATAGGGTCTAAGTAGCTATTATCAGCACACAAAAGCTACACCCCATAGTAGCTACATAATACTATGTTGAGCTTCATTCCTCTATACCAAGTTATGTTGAACAACTCAACTTGCTAAGCTACTATACCAAGCTATGTTGAACGTAAGGTTGGGTTAAAAGGCTAAGTTAGGGATTTGTATATCTGATGTCAATTTGTCCATAAAGTTTGAGTTTCACACTACAACTAGTGTCAAGCTACTCATAGTCAAAGCTTAACCATGAATTTGGGCTAACCACTGAGTGTTGACACTACACTAAAACCAAAAAGTGGGTGTTGGCATGTCATGCCATGAGACATAGACCATTCAAAACTCAGTAAAGTATTGGCATTTAAGCCTAAGTTTGATAAGTTCACATACATGAATCAATAATTTGTAACAAAAAATATGCCAATATTCATTAGAAGCCTACTTATGCATTAACTCTCATTGCCAATCCACCTAAAGTGATAGTGGGGGGCAAAAGATGCTAGGAGCTCATAAGATACTCTCGCAACATGCATGCCCTAGAAAAATTTGACTTTTACGAATAATCCCATGGTACTCATACCCAAGAAGAATCTAACACACTTAATTTTGAAATACGTAGACATCATTGTAGCTCCGAAGGTAATGAAGCCCAAGCAAGTCATAAGACCATGGCACTTAAGCTTGATTATAAAATGTCTAAGCATAAAATTAAAACACTTAGGTGTCATGATAACTCTGTGAGAAAAGAAGCTTGAGGCAGATCATAGGAACATAGCCCTTAATCGTAGTTGCTAAATGCTAAAGTATAGCTCAACGATATACAAACTTATGCCCAAGAAAAATCCTTAGCCATTATGACACCCTCAAAGGCCATAAAGCCTAAGGAGAGCATCAGATCCGAGTTTTGAAGCTTGGATAGCTAAAGCATTTAGAGAATTTCATATAACAATAGGCTTCAGATAATCATAGGCACTCATGCCCAAGAAAAATCCAACGTGCTTAATTTTGAGATACTTAGGTATTGAGGGAATCATATAAGAAACAAAGCCCGAAGCAACCCTCAAGAGTTAAGTCCCTAAGCATGACTCAAGAATGCCTAGCTACTTACAAATAATGAAATTAAATCTTAGGCATCAAGGGAATCCTATTGGCAACAAAGCCTAAGGTGACCCTCAAGAATTAGGTCCCTAAGCCTAAGTATAAAGCCTAGATAGTTAGAGTGCACTAAAGGCTAAAAAGCCTAGATCCCACAAATTTGAGATTAAAAGGCCTTACAAGGATCAATGGGCACAAGGTAATGAAGCTTGAACATCTTTCATGTTTGAACAAACATGCCTCAACTTAAGAAGCAAGTTCGTATGCTCAAGCTGTCGGATAATTTTTACACATCTAAGGCAACAAATGCTTAGATCATTAGGGATCCTATGCAAGGAAAATTCTAACATGTCAAAAGCTTAGAAAGACCCTTGCGAAGGCATTGAAAGCTTACATTAGCTAATGCCTAGTAAACCCACTTTCTCATATAATCCTTATGCCTGTAAAAAAACCGATTCTCACAAATAATCCCATGGAACTCGTGCTCAAGTAAAATCTGATTCTCACAGATAATCTCATTGCACTCATGCTTGAGAGCAATCCAATAACACTCTCCAGATACTTTCACTAGCATAAAAAGCCTGACGATAGATCTAGCTCTCCTTTTAAAGCCATCTGATTACACTTCGAGGCTCATAAGCTCAAGAAAAATCTAGCTCTCTTCTTTAAGCCACTTGGATCACTTCATTGGCATGAAAGTTCAAGGAAAATTCGACAATTTACACACCACATTGCTCCGCCTAAGTCAAGACTTTGACTCATCAGATCACAAGTAAGGTTGGAAATATCCACTTGAAGCTCCCCCATGATGTAGCCACTTGACATGGAACCTTGAGAGCCTACATACACACTCAGTCTCCTTGTTGAAAGCCATCAACAAAGATATTGAGGGGCATAATTGTTGATAGGCATTTTAGGACATGAGTACCTAAGATCTAAACTAAGTCCAAGTTTAGGTATAACCTAACTCTTTCAATTAGAGTTTTACTCTACTTCATTGATTAGCTTACTGACTTAGACATTAAAATGATCACGTTATAACAAACTCGTATACCCCGCCTAACCATATTTTATTTTGCAAAGAACCTAATACCAAGAATCTCTATTGACAAATCTAAAAAGCGAAAATGAACCGTCCATAGATATATTTAGCAAAGTCAAACTCAAAGAACTCGGGGAATCAAGGAAAACCTGAGCCGACTTGGCATCTTTAGAAATAGATCGACGTAAGATTACGAAAGTCAAAATTCAGCTTGACATCGTCGATTGAAAAGGACGGTGAAAAAGAACTGCAGAGGAAGCGGCCAAGGAGAATAGCGTACTTGGAAACTGTACTGCTATTATTCTTAGACTGCGGTCTAGTTTGATAATAAGAGGTTTAAGAAAGACAAAACCAAGAAAGATGCTTTGGCTTCGACGATTTAATTGGGCCGAATATTTTATATTTTTTCCCCCTTTTCCCTTTGGCCATGATATTTTATTCAACACAAAGGCCGGCTTTTAGTGACAAAGACTGGTTTCAGAACACGGGGCACCTGCACTCGTCGGAAAATGGACCATTAATTTCTGCTTGGACGGCTATGAATATGAAGGAAATTTTGATCACAGTGACGTCCATATTTTATTTGCATTCGATTAGGCAACGTTAACCGAGGTAAATTACAACATGGACAGCTGATCGGATAGTAGAAATGCTAACAAAACAGCTAATTGGATGGCAGTTTTTCTTTTTTTTCTTTTTCGTTTTTTTTTTCTTAGCAAACAACAGTTTTTCTTTTTAAAGGAAGATGTGTCCAATAGCTCGGGATCTTCTTAAATCCCTCATCATCCTTTATGGGAATTCTTTCCTTTGATGCTTATAATGCTTCTCTCTTTGTTGCCATTGAGGAATTCAAGATGGATTCACAAATTTGATTACATGTCTATAACTATATATTCAGCTTATTTCTTTCAACAAATTTTGGTAACCATATCTATATATTTCTCCTAAGACATTTTTCATCTTAAGCAACTAAACTGGAGGAAATTGTAATATATCCCTCTAAATTTTTAGCTAAGTATGAATTCACCTCTCATACTTTTAAAGTACACTTTCTAGTCCCCTAAGTTTCCAAAAGTTGGCACAGTTAAAGGACAATAACAGTTTCCATCGTATGGCCAAAATTTTGTTAAAAACCTAAAAATATGCTTCTCTTCTAATCTTTACGTTTCAAAGAGGTAGAGAATACATTTTTAACTTCCAAAAAAAGATACTGAAATAGAGAAAAATGGAGATGCCAACAAAATTGAAACTTTGAAAAAAAAAAAAATCAAGAGAATGATAGGGAAAAAAAATAAAACCTTATCAACCATGCTATTAATATAAAGATTTAAGTATATTATAAATGCTCAATTATGTAATCTATACACGTTATATATGTTCTTAATCCTTCTCTCATCTTCTTCATTGTAATAATAAACCTGCAGAGTCCATGGCTAATGTGGTATATAATAATACATAATTTACTTCGTGTGTTTTTATGAGTATTTTTCAATTAAATTAATAACGCTCTTAGCTCCTGCATATAAACACTTTACGCCTCAATAGTACATTCTGCTTAAGCTTTTTTCTTCTCTCAAACTTGCATCGTTTACAAAAGTACATTCTTGGACCATATAGCTAATAAATCTATAAAATAGAAAAAAGAAACAAGTGGTTTCAGTCTATTAAATGTATGAAATTGGAGATATGGATGATGTATATCCAATACTAAAGCACCGTTTGGTTATAAAAAATTTATATGACTAAACTTGATAAAATCTTTTGTTCAATATTTAGTTTCCATTTTGAGCTTAGTTACTGAATAAAAATGGGCTTGAAAGATTTAACAAAATGTTTAAAATTTATTCCATCTAAAATATCATATAAAAATTTACTTTAATAGATAAAAAATAAGTATTGAGGATAATAATGTAATTAAATAAATATTACATACTATTGAGGATATATATATATATATATATTAAAAAATCTTTAAAATTTATATTTTTTAAATAATATAAAAATAGAATTAAATAATATTGAGCTAAGTACTTACGTATACTAAACGAGAAGCATTACAATAATCTTTATGTAGTACTATACAAACCGAATATTATACAATAATACTATAATGTATTCCTTATGTTTATACTATTTAATTTTTCTTGTCTTATTTTTTGGCAATCATATACTATCTAAGAATTATTGATAGAGGCCAACAACTTTTCGTTTGAGTGGGACAATGATCCCATGTTCCTACAATTATAGAGGGCAACAGCTTTTTTGTTTCAACAGTGATCCAACACTAACAACTATTCACAAAAGAGTGTCTCTCCATGTTTTGCGTGTACATTAATGGAGCACTGTCACACTCGATTACTATTGACAAAAATTTAAGTGGAAAACAGCTTATTTGATGTGTGTTCATGTTTCAAAGTCGCATTAACTCTGCCTATCGGAAGTATGATGAGAAAAAAAATTATGATAGTTGTGATTTAATCATTTTATGTTCTTGTTCGGTGAGAAGAAAGGTTCGTTCAAAAGGAAGAGTAAAGATTCCATCACTAAAACTGTCTCATGAAAGCTGTAGTCTAGAATGTTAGGAGGTTAAACATAAAAGATAAAGAGTTGGGCAATCCCCATATCCTCCTAACAGTCAAAGTTATCGAAAAGACTAACCCACTCTCCCCCACCCCCCCAAACCCTTCGGGTTTTTTTTTTTTTTTTTTTTTTTTTTTGTGGCTTTTGTTTGCTTTTAAGAACATAGACATAATATGGACTGTGATCAATGTTTCAAGGACACTTCAATAACTTTACACTAGGATCCATTTCGCAGTCATGTGTAGTATACTTTTTTTCCTTCTTTCTTTCTTTCTTTTTTTTTTTTTTTTTTTTTTAATGGAAACTGTTATTCTCCTTAACCATGCTAATTTTTGAAAGCTTAAGCGTAAAAAATGTACCTTAAAAGTTTTACGAGTGAATCTACAACTATGTATAAGTCCAGGCAGGTGTTTTACAATTGCCGTATTAAATGGTTGCGAAAAATGCAAATTAAAGATTTGTACTAAGACATCCCAAAATCTTAGTAATACAATAATAAACATTTTTGTCTTGATGTAGAAAATAGATTTAATTCATCAGAAACTAAATTGAATAAACTATAAATTAAGAAACCCGTTGATGCAAAATTAAATAACAATTAATATTAAGCATAAGATGGAGACAAATTCAAAATCTATTTCAAACACTATGAATAAGATGTTAAGGTTCTTTCCTTCACTCAAGTGAGAGATCTTTGCTATGGAGGAAGAAAAAAGGATTAATAAGTATTACACACCACGTGTCATATACATATAATGTGTAAATATCAATTAGATATTAATATGAATTATAATGGAAGGAATAATTGTCAACTCAATTACTATGCATAATTTGTATACGTCATATATATCAATATCTTATTGGTATTTATATATTACATATACATAACACATGGTGCTGAATGAAGAGATAGACATTGCCTCAATGTTGGGACAAATTCTAGTTTATAAAACTAAAACTTTAATCTCTAAATTTCGCTTGCAATTATCTAAATTTAAGAGTAGAATAATTAGAAAATAAACCTGACATAACTTGGAGTTTTTCCTTAAAAATAAACACAAAAACCCAAACTTGATCTAATATTAAACATCAAAACTCTATTTTTCTAATCCATTATTACTTAACAAACCTTTTAGGAAAAGTCGTAATTTCAATACAAAGTTTTAACTCTTAAAAAAAAAAAAAAATAGAAGGAGATAAAGTTGGCCCATACCTTAAAACTAATAATTCTAGTGTACAAGCCCTAGCAACCTAGATGTAAATGAGATAGATCAACCTATATTTTGATTCAATACTCTCCTAAAGATTATAGAAAACAACCTAAGGTCTTTAAGTAGGACCTTAGATATTGATTAGAGTGACCTTAGACAAAAAGTAGAAAAATAAGATACAATCAAGTGAATTAGTATTGCAATTCCATCACGAGGTCCCATATTTAGCCTCTAGCTCCTCCATTCAATCACTTACCTCAACCAAACTTCATTTTGTTTATTTTTCTCTTGATTCAAACCTTAAAGCCTATTCTTAACCTTAAAACTAAATCATTTTCCTAAAACTTTAAGAAAAACAATAAATAAATCTTAAAATAATTTTTTAAGATTTTGTAGATGTAATTGGATTTAGTTATGCTAAGATATCAAAGTTCTACGAGTTACTTAAAAAAAAAAAAAGGATTGCAAAAGAATCAATATTTGCAAATGAATGCATGTAATATAGACTTATTAAATGAATCTCAATTATTATTCAATGCAAACTTTAGATCAGTGTATGTTGTTTGTGGTAAACACTGATGCTTGCAACCATTTTGAATAAGTAGGTCATATAATGGATATTGATTATCTATTGAGTTGAATATTTAGAATGAAATGGCACTTGGTTAAGTACTAATGCTACCTTAGTTGTGGATATAGAGTGTCACTAATAAAATGGAATCAAAGCTATTATAGGTTACAAATTTCGGAATGAAGTTGTTGAAGAGACTTAATTGTAGTATAGGACATAAATATATGCAAAGGCAATGGATTACACTATTGGTGGTTGATTCAGTCAAGATACCTATTAGAGATGGTTAGTATGTATTAGATATTAAAAATATTAGCATTCGTGTTAGCTTTCAACTATTGGGATTTATTATTTTAATTATTTATATTGCTTATACTCTAAATGACTAGTAACTAGGAGTAGACATAATGGGTGTTTGCTTTGTTTCATCTAAATACAGTTGTGTTTGAATTGTTGTATGGAATTGTCATACCTTAGAACTTGAGATATGATAACTCAGCCACATATCCATAGCAAAATATGGATATGCTAAGACTTGAATCCTGCTACATCCCACAAATATAAAATGATCCACAATAGCTCTTACAAAATGCCTCTCATGACCAAATCATTATAGTTGATTCAATTACAATCAACTACAATATGCCAATAAGTTTCTCCAATTAAGTAAAACTTACTAAATATTGTAAACTTAAAACTATCCAACTAATAACACTAAAATAAAAAGTCTCAATAAGATATTAATAATGCAACTTTAATTTTAAATGTCTTGAATTAATTAGTTTTAATGATTCCAATCTTCATAAAATACCGAGTTTTCACCGATATTAGTGTTTATTTAGTAGCCATAATACATGTCATAACTAAGATAGTAATAAAGATCCATACTAGTTGCATCACCTAATCTTGAATAAATTACATATATTTTTCCGAAAGAATGAGCTAATACCTAACACAGAGTCACATACACATAGGTACATAAACATGCAAATTTACAATCACATATATTCAACCTATCCAAATGCAACAGCTACCTGCTATTATCTTTAAATTAACCATTGAAGCAAAGCTTAAGTTATTCATGACTAATCACAGGGTTAGAGTAACTCATGATTCCAACAAATAATCCATCTATATATATGTACATACATTATGCAAAACTAGTAACCGAAACAAAATTTGTTTGTCTTAAGGACAATACCATATCAACCATTAGTATGTTAGTCCATTACTAGGCATCCATTGTGGCACCTCGCAGCTCCAATATAATTTACGTATAACTTCTTCCTCATAATTGCAATTAGGTTAGCAATTCCACTAACACGAAAGTCAGTACCTAACTAACCAAATTTCTTCAATAAGAGATTGCTCAATAACTGGTCATATCATACCAACCATTGAGTTAGATATCTAAAATCACTTACCTCTACAAGTCTATTTTAGCATCTCCAATGTATAACCTATAATTTGTAGATAAGTTCCACTTTTCATTAGATTCATTATTTACAAAGTTATTGTACATAGACAGTAACCAAGTAACTATATACTTGAGTTCTAAATGTTTGAAAATTCTAACTCATGAGTAATACCAAATTCTACTACAATATATGTCCATAGTTAATGAAACTAAGATTACAGCCTAAATCTTTGGTCAACTAACACTTATGTGTCAAACTTAAGGGATTGGTTTAAGTAATTTTTAATCTATGCTAAGGTTGTTATGCTTCTAAATGAATTTTTAGTTACTAATTATCAATTGACCAACTAAATCTTAACTTACAAATTAATTAACTTTAACTTGTTACCTAATATATTATTTCGACTCTAACTAACTACCAGTTTAATTAATAACTATTAATCATGAATTAATAGCTAACTATTAATAACTAATTATCTATTAATTACTAACTAACTATTTTTTAAGTTACTAACATTTATCCATTAACTATTAATTAGGAATTAACTATTAAACACACTTAATTTTTAATTAATTAATTTATTAAATACTTTTTTTTTAATAACACTAGGCCCCTAAAATAATAGGTTGATCTACACCATGTAGTGGATTGGTTGACCGACCTTGATTAAGATGGTTAACTACCTTGATTTTCACTTAATTAACTAGTCTATTTGGGCCTTTGACTCCCTTAATCCATGAGTTTATTTAAGTCAATCATTTTTTAATATTCTTATGATTTCTTTCCATGTTGAACTTTTTACAACAAACAACATTTTTTTTTAATATTACTAAAGGTTTCAATAGATCAAATTGTTCTAAATTTCTATAATTCGATATCTTTTGTACTAAATAATATCCCATGAGATTTCCAATATTCTTCTAACTATACTTTCAACACTTAATTCTTAATTCAACATTGTAGAATAATAAACCAAGGATCTACGACTCCTATAACCAACTTTGGTTCTTAAACTAATTTATATACAATTAATCTTAAACTTCCATAATAATGGACTTTCATAACTTTCTTGATCTCATAATAAACACTAAGATTATTCTTTTATCTAATTCTTAAGCTGAAGTATATATACATAATCAATGTTTATATTGAGAACTTATATTAACTTCTTAATAACTTCATTAGTATTGATAAAGGTGTGATTCTAGATAATATTGACATGTGAAAGCTGCATGAATGTCATGCTATACGTGATCTTAAAGAAATGATACGTGAATAATAATTGTAGAGAGGACTTAAAGAAAAAATGGCAAGGGACAATCTCACTATTATTAATTGAGTACTGACTTATTTTTTGTTCAAGCATTGTTTTGACCTTTGGTCGTAGAGATTTCATAGGATAGCATTGTTTCTCTTACCTATAGAGCTTTTCTTTTAAGATCTCAAGACAAGAGGCATAACTATATATTTATAGACTCTTAGACATGATGACATTGTTAGATCATGCTAAAGATCAATGGACAAGATTAAGCACACTCATTCCAAATTTATCCTCATGAGCTAAATAGAGAGCAAATAAACCAATCCAACGATCTCTATCTTGAGCTTATATAATGCCTTGAAACCTAAGATGCCACAATCCCACCACGTATCCCTAACTTCTACTGACACGTCAGGCATCTAGAAACCCATAACTTGTCTAAGATCCATAAGATAATAACATGAAATTTGCCAATTCATCATTTAACATCCATTAAATTTAAATAAGAATGAAATATCATCTACTTAACTCTATAAAACACAAAAGGACTTTAGATTAATAACTGGAGTTCTATAGCTCCAACAACAATTAAACTACTAAATCTAGCAATAGGAGTCACATGTGACTCCATAACCACCTAAGTTTCATAATAAGCCATTACAATGAAAATAAACACAACTTAAGTCTACCCCTACAATTAAACTACGATGTCCCAGCTTCATCATCAGAATAGTAATAATCCCCCTGCTCATCATAGTATAGATAGTCAAATCCATAATCCTTCGCATAATCCCCATCATTTACCTTGTAACCTATCCCTACAACTGAAAAGTAATAATCCACGTAGGGTGAGCCATAGTTCAATACAAGATACCATACATATGCACGTAAACACAAGTATCAGTCAAACACACACACATATACTATTATTAGAGTGCAACAAGCAATAGTTTTAAATGTTTCACTTAGGCCTACAACCATTACAATCTCAGCATCATGAGACTTGAGGTTACTCACGACCCTTAACACACAATATATATATATATATATATATATATATATACAATATAAGTATTGGTGTTGGGTACTCTCCAACACCCGAGTGTCGTAAACCAACCTAGATCTACCTAGGTCCTTTTAGTGCAAGACTCCATTAGGTACAACATCACGTAAAGATCATCAGGTGTCTCACCAATATCACTGAACCCGACTAGTGGGTGGTCGAAGCCAAGCATAACCAACAACACAATTAAGTGCAAGTTGTAATTAGTCCATTTTATATTCGCTAACCTAATACAGACGTTCAACAAATACGTATCCCGTACCTATAGTTCCTATCTCAAGTTGATCCAACACCACGTGTCTTCTAGTACTTATTCAAGACATAAATGCTAGCGTATAATTCTTAACTCGATACTTCTTTCTCCTTAACTCTACCTTCCACTTTATACTCTAAGCTTCCAAACCGTATTCCATATATCCTTTTAATATTAGCCCTAAAATAAACATACGCAATAGCAACATTCACATAAGTCTCAGCATGTTGTCCTACACATATACCTACAGTACACATCGCCACTCCAATCCACGCGTGCATACACATATTACTCAAAACCATAACTTTCACACATATACATACACAAAAATTTCATGACATATACACACTCATACAAGACATGATACATGTACACTACATATCCTAACACCACTTTGCGACATCATCAAGATATAACCACATCACCACCACCACCACACTGACAATATTAACACCTCCATTCCTAAAACTTAAAGGAACTCTAAAAGCATAAATTGAAAAAGGTAGAATGAGGATAGAAGGATAACTTACTTAATTAAGGAGGAAAGATTGATTCTTGTTGAATTCCTCTTTCAAGAACACGAATCTTGATTTGAGAATTGGGGCTGAGATGAGTTTTGTAAATTCCTTAGAAAATATTGTAAGTTTCTATAAGAGGGAGTTATGGTAATTGTAATATACGTTTAGATGATTTAGTAGAGAGTATACTTTTTCTCGAACCAAAATGCCCCTGGCATTAATGTATAAACACAAGCCATACCAATGTTTGGATTTTTTCCTATGACCGTTTTGCCCTTGACGCTTAATACTTAATTACATGCCATACTAAAAGCTAGATATAAAAAATTACTTATTTCCTTTAATTCGCTTAAATTAATTTATTTATTATTTTTATTTTTAACTTAGATTTTACAACCTACTAACCCAAATCTTTTTAAGTTAGCCCAATTACAGATTGGATTTCCTAAGACCTATCACTTAACTTAAGAAATCAAACATCGATAAATAATAAGTTAAGCACAATACTATTTAACCTTACTATTTCAAGATTGATTTGTTTGTTTCTTTTCCCATAAAAACCCTTTCTAGAATAATTTCTTATGTCAAACCTGCATCCATTTTTGATAATGTTGTAAATAAAAGAATTTATAATCAACAACTTAGTGTAGTTACCTCAAATTTACAATCAATCTTACCAAGAGAGATTCCATTTTGTTTCAATCACCAGGTGTCACACCAATCCTTAAGTCTTGATTTCCTTACAAATTAACCATATATTAGGATATTGAATTAACAACGATGAAATATTGCAATTCCTTCCCTCATTAAAGTGCTAAACCCTAGTGCCTCTCCAAATAGATTGTGCCACCACCACATACAATTCCACCACTATCAATTTCTAGAATCTACATAACAACATGTGATTAGGTATTAATTTGTCATAAAATCAAATTATAATGAGTGATCATTACCAATAAAGGTTCCTCTTAGAATTCCAATAGTTTGTAATAATGATACTTACTGCTTGCTTGAAATCTCCTAACACATAATGATAGATGTATTACAATTGATTCCATATTGTGTCATGATAGAAAATAGAACATAGCTAAGGATAAAAAGAAGACATCTAAGGTACTTGGACGATTACGTTTAAAGACTTAAGCATGCCATAACAACAACATGAGGAGTCATACATATAATCAGTTTTATAAGTAGTTGTACAAAACAATTAGAGATTGTGAAACTATTAATCGGAGAAACAAACAAATTTGTTACATAGTTGTAAATAAACTACTAGTAATGAGGTACATATAGTTAGGTATCGAAAACCTAATAGTTGAACGTTCTTGTATGTGGAGTTCCTTTGACACTCAAAGTCTAAGGTTTACTGTTTGAAATTCATTTCTTTCCTTCCTTTCCTTGATTCATTGAGGAAAGCGCTTTAGTTTCATACCTTGCAACAAAAGAATAACGTAGTTAGAATTTATAAAAACATATAATCACATTCAATAAAATTGGTATGATAGTATAGACAAAGAGCTCTACTTTTCAGATCTATTATTCTTTCTTTTAGATCATCATTGTAGAGAAGGATTTTTCCAAATCTCAATATTCATGAATAAAGAGAACATAAATAGTGCGAGATAAGGAGGAAATAGAAGAGAGAGAGAGTCGTACCTATCAGGTTTGAAGGAAGAATCTAAAGAGGAGATTTTTTTGTAGTTTGGCTTCTTAATTAAGCCAATCTTAAACGCTGTGTTTAGACAACTAAGAGAGGCAAAGAGATTGTGCGTCTAGGTTAACTCCTAGTCGACTTAATGTATTGAAAACATAAAAAGTACAAAAAGTTGAATGATGAATATGCTTTACGTCTCTCTCCTCTCTTGGTTATGGAAACAAGGAGAATTTTAGGGTTCTCTTATCTTTTATTCTACAACTAAGGTTTCAATTTCCATACATTGTATCTATTGTAGGGATGCAGGTGACATATGCCCTTAGAATTTATCCACATCTATAATAAGCCAATAATTATACTTTATCTATAGATTATATAAATAGAGTCAATACTGAATTACCTTCTTTTTAGACATATTTTTAGAGCATTTCTTCTTCCCCCTCAAAAAATAAAAAACATACGTCATCAAAAGTTACTTGAATTTTGGAACAACTCTAGATACTTGTTCCTCATACCCTCTTCTAATTTTGGGATGGCTTCTTTTTCACTATGATTGCTCCATTAGACTTAATGTAATCTTTCTCTTTCTCATGATTTGCTTTATTGTATCTATAATCTTGATAGGGTATTTTGTAATTGTCGAGTTAGGTTACACATCAAGCAACTTTCAAACCACTCTTTACTAAAGTTCTACTACATACTTCCTCTATAATGACATGTGAAACACATTTTGTTTAGCTAAATTAGATAGATGAGCTAATTTGTAAGACACCTTATTCACTATCTCTAATATTTCAAATGGGCAAATATATCTGGAGTTTAGTTTTCCTTTTACTAAACCATACAACTCCTTTAGTCAAAGATATCTTTAAGAACACATGGTCTTCCCTTTCAAATACTAATAGATATCGTGATACATGATCATTAGCACGAAATCCCAAATTTCTAAGAATCAACAATGCGAACCTCGACCTGTAGAGAAATCTAACATAGAATCAAAGGTATAATTAAACTTGACCCTGACGTTAAAAATTCTAAGAACCTTATATAATTTGATGGAACAAACCCTAACCCTTTGACTAAGTAAAGTCAAAAATCTTAATATTGAGATAGTAACCCAATGAATTATACTGACCAAATAACGTTGTTGTAGCAAAGAATGCAACAAGAACATAGATTCTTAACGAGCTTAGAAGTTATTAAAAGAACCAAAGTAAGGAAAAGAAATTCTCTCGCAAAGGAATTCAACAATATTAAAAGTGTTAGTAGTTCAAGATTTGTCTTACATGAGAATAAGATATATATTTATATAGAAACTTGATAACCTTAAGACAATTAGGTAATTCAACCACTAAAATAAACCTTAGGATAATTACTTACAACTTTCAATAAATTAATAATAAACAAATATAGAATATAAAAAAATTTGTAATTTACAGTTAATTCATGTATATGCCTAAGAAGATGTATGTGACGCATACACTACTCTCTACCAATACACAGTGTTTATCTCATTAATCCATGGTCACACATCAAAGCATAATAGATGTACATGGATAACATAATACACAACATTTATATGTAAATACATACCATATATATAAAAACGCACACCATGTAGGTTTAATTCCACTACAATTTCCCATTTCAACTAAGGTTGCAATATCAAACCCTGAAACATAGCATGTTTAATGCTTTAATGAGATTAAACGGCATGTAAGTCCTTCATCCCTTGAATACACAACATGCACTGCATTACTTATCCCCATTCGTCTTTTGGCTTAATCTTGTGCATACATCACACCCCTCCCCCTCATCCTGCCTCTTTGACCCCATCACCTCCTCTCTTCTTTGAAAAGATTCATTTTCGAATCTTCAACGTCCTGCCAGATAAAAAACAACCCTATAAAACTCAAACAAAGTTGAACAAAAATATCTAAACATTCAATTCAAGGTCTACAAAGCCTCTCTACACAAGCAACTGCCATAATACTTTAACTTCAACTCTCAAAATATTAATACATCCAATATCTTCAACGACATCAGATGCTATGCAATTAATCCCAATAAAATCATGCCACACATCTTATAGCCGCAACATCAAATTCAATAAAGCCAGTCTAAACTCCTTCCATTCGTCATGGTCTTGATCTACAAAAGTCATGTGGCTATGCTAAACATCATACTTAAGAAATTGCACAGAAAATAATCATAGCCCTCTAGTACCTTGATATAGCCCAAATCTTAAATTAGCTAAAAGGTTGTTCACATACTTCTCCAAAATATCTTGTATCGGCTCATAAAATTTTGACCTTCCAAGATAATCTTATAATCGCAATCTTCCATATACTATCAACTCAATAACAATATTACCAAACATAAAGAGAACGTCACACTAATGCAAAAAATCATTAATAATTTTACAATTAATTCCTATAAATATCCTATAAAATTTGACAGGCATAAAAGAATTGTAACACTCAATTCCACTACGTAATCCTAAAAATGGATGTAAATATATCAATAATAAAGGTAAAAGATGAAAACTAAAATACCTATGATCCTTGATATTTATAAGAGTTGATAATAATGTAAACACATAAAAAATTACTTCAGAACTCATTGCTAGAATTTCCATTTCAATCACCTTGTTTCCATTTAATATCTCTAGCTCTATAAGATTTTCTTAAATCACTTATTCTTCCTTTGTAATCTCCATCTCAAGCTTATCTTTAGTATTACTATGTTTCTGCATAGTAGCCTCTTCGAGAATTGATGTTCTAGTATTGGTCACCCATGTCTCCAATTGGTTTAACCTTTTTTCAACTATGGAATTTATTGAATGTGTAGATTCCCCTCTTAATACTATTTGAATAGCTTCTTTCAAAGATTCAAACCTAAGAGAATCAATTTCTCTAGATGCTTCATATTTATGTATGGTATACCTTCGAGGCTCATCCAACTTACATCACCTTAAGAGCTTTGTATACTCTTGAGCATACTCCTTAACATTCATAATTCTCTGCCTTAATGCCAAAAGCTTATGATATAGCTCATCATGATAATAAGGTGGAACAAATTTTCTCTTTATCAAGTTCTTCATTAAACTCCATGTAATGTCTTTTTCATTAAGAATAATCTATATCTTCATCTTTTTCCACTAAGTTTTTGCAAAACTTTTAAGCTGCTTATAAATTATATCTTCTTTAATATGGTCTAAATATGGATAATTCCAAAATATGCTGTCTTTCTGAAATTTTTAATCTAAATACTCATCTGGAGAACCATACCCATCAAATTCTGGTAATAATGCTTTCACCTCTTGAAACTTCAAACCCTCAAATTGAGCATCATAAGTACATCTATCAATGATAGTTAACAACTCAGGTAATAGATTTTTTTTTTTAAAGGAAAAAAAATCAAAGATTAGATAAGACCCGATGGAAGACAAAAAGATAGAATTTTTTAAGGACACAGCAAATAACTGGAGATAGGTTTTTTCCTTGAACATTTTTTTTTTTTTTTTGACACGAGTAAGTATGAATTCAAATGACAAAACAAACAAGATATAAAACAAGAATAGAATAGACAACTAAAGTAGGAATATGAAAGACTTTGGAATTGGAGTTGTGAATACTAATCAAAAATTGAACTAGTGAAACTGATTCTTAGATCTTAAGAGCTCCGATACTAAATTGATGTGTGATCACTAGCATAGAATCCTAGTTCTCTAAAAATCAACAAATTAGACCTCAACCTATTAAGAGATCTAACGTAGAATCAGTAGTATAATTCAACTTAACCGTAACGTTAAGAATCTCAAGAACCTCGGTATAATTCGATGAAAGAGACCTTAGCCTTTTAATTAAGTAAATTCATTAATCTTGGTACAAAGACCATGCCTTAATGAATTATACTAACCATATAACCTTGGAATAACGAAGAAGGTAATAAGAACATAGATTCTTGATGAGTTTGGAAGTTCTTAAAACAACTAAAGTAAAGAGAAGAAATTTTCTCATGAAGGAATTCAATAATATCAAAAGTGTTAATAGTTGAAGATCTACCTTATATGAGAATAAGAGACATATTTATATAGAAACCCTGACATCCTTAAGATAATTTGGTAATTAAACCACTAAAATAAACCTTAGGATAATTACTTACAACCATCAATAAATTAATAATAAACAAATCTAAAATCTAAAATAATTAGTAATTTATAGTTAATTCAAGTACATGCATAAGAAAATGTACATAGCATATACACTACTCTTTGCCTAATATACGACGTGTATCACATTAATCCATGATCACACGTCAAAGCATAGTAAAAGCATACGACTAATATGAATACACGGCATGTATGTGTAAATACACACCATATAGGTTCACTTCCACTATGATTTCCCCATTTTGACTAAAGTTGTAATATATCAAACCTTGAAATATAGCATGTTTAATGCTTCAATGAGATCAAACAACGTATAAGTCCTCCTTCCCTTGAATACATGGCATAAACTTCATTGGTTGCCCTTGCTTGTTTTATGGCTAGATGTCATGCATGCATCATATCGCCTTTTATCTACATATTTTTCTAACAACTTTAGGCAACCAACATCCTTTACTTGATCACTTGTACTTTGTTAACTGCATCCTATACAAGTTTTAAGCTTAATACTTATCTTTCTCCTACCTCATCCTAACACACCGGCAATTTGTACTTTTTGACATACAAGGCTTCGTAAAATACCATCTAAACTATCACTTGGTAATTAGTATTATATGAGAACTCTACTAGAGGAAGGTATTTGTCCCAATTACCTCTAATGGTACAAGCCTTTAGCATATCTTTTAGGATATGTATTGTTATTTCAAACTGGCTATCAATTTGAGGGTAGTAAGCTATAATGAATTTCAATTTAATTTTTAGATCATTGTGCAAAAATTTCCAAATCTAGTCACGGACCTAATATCTCTATTAGATACTACCAACATTGGTACTCTATGTAGCCTTACCACTTCCTTAATGAACATGTGAGCCAATTTTTTCAAAGTGTAGCCATCTTAATGGCTATAAAATGCGCTAATTTTGTTAGTAAATCCACAATAAACCACATGGAGTCAACATCTATCATTGTCTTAAGCAGTGCTGTAACAAAGTCTCTAGTTATGTGTTTCCATTTCTACTACAGTATATGCAAAGCTTGAAATTCGCCATATCTTATCTCTAATGCTCCATCTTGATTTGTTGTAATGTCAAGCACCTAGACTGAAACACGGCAATTTCTTGCTTCATATTGTTATATTAATAGTGAGTTTTCAAGTCATTACACATCTTCGTACATTTAAGGTGTATGGAGTACCCCAAATGATGTGCTTCAATCATGACTTCTTTCATATTCATAAAGTTCAGATTGGTTGGTATACATAATTTGCCTCTAAATCCACTATGCCATTAGCATTGACTTAGAAATTTGTAGTCTTACCATGTTCAAACTAGTCCCTTTTTCTCCATGATAAAGTGATCTCCTACTTAAGTTACTTTGTATCTATTGACCAATGTAAGTTGTAAGTGCAAATTTGCTAGACGCATACCCACTTTTCTAGTCAAAATCTCTACATCCAATTTAAGTAAATCCCTAATTAGCTATCCTCTAAAATGTGATGAGAGTGGCTAAATTCCCATATCTCTTCCTGCTTAAAGCATCTACCACTATGTTTATCAAAATTTTCAAATTATAATCCTTAATCAACTCCATCTAATGTCTTTGTTTCATATTCAATTCTTTATGGTAAAGATATACTTGAGGATTTTATGGTTGGTATCTATTTTGTACTTCTCATAGGTAATCCCTCTATAACTTAAGCATAAATACCATCACCACTAGTTGCAATTCATGAGTGGGTTACTTATTCTCATATACCCCAACTACTTAGTTGCATAGCCGACTATTGTCTTATATAAGGACACATCTTAAGCCTTAAATATAAGAATTGTTGTAGATGATAAATTCTTCCCCACTACTAAGAAAAGCTAAAACTAGAGCTATTACCAGCTTTTCCTTAGTAGTTAAAAGCTGTTTCTACATTCTTCATTCCTATCAAGCTTTACTCCCTTTTAGATCATTTTCCTATCAAATAGAATCTATAATAGCTCTCATAAAATGCCTCCTCATAATCAAATCATTATACTTAGTTTAATTATAATCAAATGTCATCTCCCAATAACTTTCTCAAATTGAAAAACTTACTAAATATTATAAACTCAAAATCATTTTAACTAATAATATTAAAATAGAAAGTCTTCACAAGATACAATTTTCTAAAAATTGAATAGCTAAAATAAGAAAAGTTAAGTTGGCTTATGTAGCTTATCCAAATTTTATCCAAAATTTCCTTCTCTCTCGATGTGATAAGAAAAAGATCCACATTCAAATGTGTTACCTCTACCTAACAATATTAATGGGTCATTTCAATTGCTAAGAAATTTCAAACTAGTGTTGACATGTTATTTAAAAGTAGTCACCCTCCTTGTTCCTCTTTTATGTAAACGAAGGTCCAAGCAATACTTTTACTTTTTGAGGGAGAAAAACTATTCTCATGGCCAATCTAGAGAATGCCTACATACTCATTATTCGACATTAGATCATTATAATTCTCTTTTTTTATGAAAACTTCTGTGGGTTGTTATTTTTATTTTTATTTTTATCAAAACTTTTCAAATTTAAGCTTTTACTATTTGAATTTATTTTATTATTTGGAAAAAAAAAACATTGGGTGATGGCACACCATTACAACTCAATGGCTACATAAAGTTGTTTAAAAAAAAAAAAAACAAAGAAGAAAGAATGCAAATTTGTGTAGTTTTTACTTTTGCAACTCTAGGTTTGTAAATCTTCAATTAAAACCATAAAAGACTATTAAAAAACTTTTTTTTTTATTTTTCATTGGAATGAGGGTCAACGTAATAAAAAATAAAATAAGATAAAATAAAAAAAAAACATAAATAAACCTAGGAGATCATAAAGGAGCTATAGTTTGGATTAACTCCAAATTGTGGCAACGGCGGCTAATTATTCACTATTCACTTGATGTATAGCCCTTTAATTTAGGACGTTTTTGAAAGAATCAAAGTGCAAATTTGGTGTTTTTGGAAAGATTTCAACCTCAAGAGTTGATTAAACATAGCTTATACTTCAATTTACCAAGAATTAAAGGATTGTTGGAGAGAGAAATGGAGGGTTTTCGAATGATAAACCTCTAATACACAGATCAAAGATTGAGATGCAACTCAACTTCGAATAAAGCTTATCCATAGTTGACTCGATCTTAATCAAACAAACCAAAGCCACAACTATATATAAGAGCGTTTTAGAACTCGAGAAACAACAAGAATTACAACAAAAAAAAAAAACACACACACACAAATTTAAATTCAATTTTATGAGTAATAGAACTTATCTGTTGGTTATAGTTGTTTACGACCAAAAGGGAAAAGTTAGGGGGATCATTAGAGATCGAGCCTTACTATCTCTATATCTTCTCCATTAAAAATAAGTCGAAAATCAAATATTTAAGCAAAAAATCAGATTACTTTTATGTGAAATTCATTGGAGGTTGAAGAAGACAAAGGTCTATGCTAGATATTCACCTGTTAGATCTCCACACTCCTGATTAGGATAAAAAATTGCAGTTCACTCTAAGGAAGATTAGAAACTTGGCCTTCCTTACATACATATACCCAATGGTTTTAGGAAAATTAATTGTTGCGTTGCGTGCAATAAATTAATTTAGTATGTATGTCGAAAAATAAGCTTTTAAAATTGAATATTTTAATATAATTTTGAGTCTTGATTTGCTCGTGGCCTAGTTTTCACTAAAATTAATTTTCACATAAAACAATCAATTCAAATGGAGCATGGTTTGAAATCCCACTTCACTTCAATTGATTACATATATATATATATATAATTTGAAGAACGAGGAAGCTAGACTTAGCTTTGAATTTTTATTTTTATTTTTTTATAGAAATAAGTGATTTTAACCAAAAACTCAAAAACTGTTAAATTGTATATGCATGCTTTAACTCTAGAAATTGCCCTTTGTTCTGACAAAGTCATTTTTCATTACTAGAATATCTTTTCTTTTATTTTTTGGATTTACGAGTTCTTTGAAAATTTTTTTTCTTCTTTTAAAATTTCTTTTTTCCCCATCACTAACCTACCCCCCCTCTCCAACACACACACACACACACGCACACACACACACACAACTTTTAGGGCCTTTTAACTTTGTGACCTTTTATATCTTTCATTTTTTAATTGTTTTGTATTTTTTATAGTAAAAATAAGGTTTCTACACTAACAAGTAAAAACTTAATTGAATATGATATATAGTGACATAGAATTCACATCTAAAATGGAAAAATTAGTCATTCTAAAGAAGCATGTTGACGAGAAAAGCATTATGGTATATACGATTAAGTATAGCTCCATAACTAATGGATCTAAAGACTTAAAAGTTACAAGTTTTTTTAATTCTTAATTTATGTTTTAGTAATCCTCATAACTTATGGGCTAAAACTTTGACTAAAAGCCACCAAATGGTTTGATTAAACATAGGGTTAAACAATGGTATAAATACTCAAACTTATGACCTACTCTAGTACCATAGCCAATTTTAGCTTTGTAATCAAATTAACCAATAAGTTTAAACCGGTAGATTTAATGTATACTTTAGAATTGTCATAAAATCTATTTCATTCATCTATAGAGTAAATCCTATCTAGCAAGAAGGATATGACTTACTTTTTAAGGTTAATATTAGCAGCAGATGTCATTACTTGTGAAGTTCCATAACCCAATGTGCGCAAGCAAAACAAACAACATTAAAGCTTGAGAATCCTGCATCTTCAGCTAATGCTTCGAACTCTTTCTCTGTCCTTTCCTTTCCTTCATGTTGGGTGAACATTATGTTGTCATAATGTGCCACATACTTATCTATCAGGCTACTGCTAGGTACTTCTGATGAGATTGATTCAATCACGATCACTTTCCCGTTTTCCAGCAATGCTTCATGGCAGTTCTTCAAGAGTTTCAAGCACTTCTCATCACTCCAGTTATGGCATGTCCTCTGCATTATTAATGCCGAAAATACACAGCATAAGATATCTTTTTCGAAATAGCACACACACTTTGAGCTAGAGTTTACACGTACAAGTATATTGGTATTCAACTTGTAAGTTCAAGCACACCTTCAATATTATTGCATCCCCGGTCGGCACTTCTCTAAACATATCCCCTCCGACATGCTCTATGCCTGACATTGCAGTAATAAATCTTAAAATACGATTAAGTACAGGGCAGACAACTGAAGTATCAGCGATTATTCTCATAAATGATAATATACAAAGATTAACGTTGTTCATGGAAACATAAGCGTTTGACTAATGCATCGCATCAGCTTGCAAGATGACTTCTTCTATAAATCTTGTGGACTATAAGAAATTTGTAATAGCTAGAAAACTGGTTCAAATGTCAACTTATGTCGTTAGGAAAATTTTGTCTTTCCTTCCCGAAATTCTTGGAAAGAAGGATATATATACATATATATATATATATTGATCTATCCTAAATAAAACATTAAAGAAGTCAGCTAGGACATGAATTGTTCAAGAATAGTGTGAGATTTTCATGGAACTAAAAGAAATTCAGGTTTTGTAATTTCACTTTCCCAACGAAGATTACTCATCCTTCATCCATTTATCGAAAGCCCTCTCCTTTTCTATATCCAATTAGCTTAAAATATATGCTTATCGACAGAATTCCTAAAAATTTCATTCCTAGAAATCTAACTAATTATTAGTACCTTGGTATCCTGGGGCATCTTTCAATACTTGAGGCATGTCAAAATTAATGCCCCTAATGTTAGGGTACTTGGAGATGATCAAATTGAGGGTTGTTCCTCTTCCACCACCAACGTCAACCAGCGTTTTTATCCCCTCGAAACCTTTATAAGCATTCAAGATTTGTTTTGTAACTATAGTAGAATGATAACTCACTGCACTATTAAATGTTTTGCTAAATGCAGCATCAGATTTCATGTACTCGAACGCCGACTTTCCATGGGCCATTTTGAATGGTATGCCACCTTCCAAAACAGCAGCCTTCAGATGGCGCCTATAAGGAAACGAGAAACTATTACGAGTTTTCAATCCGTCAAATGCCTAAACCATATTCTCTTGGCATGTGAAATCAAATTATGGCAACAAACCGCGATTCTATTCCATTTCCTTATATATATATATATATATAAAATATGGGTGACACTTAAACTCTCATATCTGCTTTCGTATATACCTTATGTCCAAGATGGCTTGGTGTTGAGAGAAGCTCAAAAATCCAGCCAGAGATCCTCCTGGTGCACTCTTGACAAAGAATTTACCTGCTGCCGCGAGTCCGTAAAGTCTTTCAGTCCTGCCATTTTCTAAAGTACGAGATGAGCATTCAAGTAGGGAGTAGCTAGCGAGTAGGCAGAGCATACGATCTAGTGGGCTGGAAGCTGCATCTGGGAATCTGGCTGGTATATTGGACAAAATTTCAGACGCTGAGAGTTGAACTCCAGGACCCGATCTGTCTATGATCCCTAAAACATCTAGCTCGCTAACAGCATTCAAAACCATTGGTACAATGAATGAACTGGACAATACAGAGGCATAAACAATTGCTTCGTCATGCTCGTTAATGGCGCTATCTGATTCATTTTCTAGAGGATCCATGCTTGTCTTTGAAGTCATTGTGTTTGCTTGTTTTTACACTTGAATCCAGGAAGGTTATGTGCTTTTTTTTTTCACCCCCCTTTTTTTAAGGGTTGAGTTATTCTCTATTTTCTAATTGATTTTGTAACCTATTTCATACAATTATGTAAAAAGAAAAATTTCACAAAGTAACTTCTCTAGAGTGTTGAGTTAAATGAGAGGCCAGTAACGTAAATGTTAGCTTGGCATTAATTTCATCTTTAACACTTATTGTGTAAGCTTAGCATAACGTAGCTTTCAATTATAAACAGTGAAGCTGAAGATAGTTGAGTTATTACCTTTGCCACGTTTGGTTACGGAAACTAAATAAGTAGGAGTAGAATAAAATTTTTATAGAATCAAATATGGAATGAATAGTTGTTATTTTATTCGTTGCATCGATATTAATAATATATTATAAAACATATATTAAATATCATATATTCCTCTCCTATGTCTTAGTATGATTGTTCAATAAATTCTCATTGATGAAATATAGAAAATTACCAGAACATTAAGGAACAACTATTTATTTGACTCTAAGAAAGAATTATAATTTCTTATTTGATAACAATAGAAATTCTTAAGATAATTATTCTGTAAACCAAATACAGTAATAGTTTTCAAAAGAGAAATAACTATCCTACTCTATTCTTGTGAAATTAACCAAACATTCTCTAAGAGTCTAAAAATGGTAGCAAGGAAACTTATCGCATAGGTGTGATTCTTTTTTTCAATTTTTCAAGTACATCAATGTCTCACCCAAAAGAAGAAAAGTAACTCGTAGCTATGATTTCGCTATCGTACATGCCACTTTCCATTTGTCACTACCATTTTATTAATTGTCGCTTATATACATTATTGCAATTGATTTGATACTTCTCTAAAATGAATAAACACAAGAAATATTTAGATATATTCTTTGACAATGCAATCACGTTTCCATGAAACAGCTAAGGCTATGTGGCTAAAAAAATAATAATACAAACTATTTTGTTTTTAGGTAATTAAACACTTCTAGAATTATTGCATGTGCATGTGTGAGTGTATATCCGTGTATCACGAACCGATTTTTTAAAGCCTCTATTGTACATCCAATATGGGCCTAATGTTGTGTGATAGGAAAGATGTGATCCAAGAATGAGGTTCACCCAGACATTTTATGGATCCGATGATTAAGAGAAGGTTTCAGAATAGGGAATGCTTCAAAAGGCTCTAGAAAGGATGGGTCCTTGTAACATAGTAGGTAGAATAGGTAAGGTGGTAGGTAAAAATTGATTTTAGTTATTAGATTAAATAAATCTCGATCATCCATTATAAGAGATCATTTATACTTATTTTTATTCATCTAGACATTAAGTAGAATTCTGTTGGTACTTAAAGTTTCTCTCTTTAAAATTTTTTTGTGTATGATATTTAAGCTAAACTTAGCCTTCCTTAATAAGGTCAAAAGTAATAAGTATCACATGGGAGCATCGATTAGGATACACCCATGATAAGTGGTATCAAAGCAAGACTATAGAAAGGAGAATGTCATCGTTTCAAGTTAAGAACAATAACTAGGTGGTAGACCAAACGGTTGATGAAGATGATCATTGTGTCACCAGGTAAAGGGCTAGATCCAAGATTATGCTGAACTCCTTGATTGCTAGGATAGAGAAGGTTGAATTGAGTATAGCCGAGGCGAAGGAACAACTTGATGAATCCTAAGCCTATATGGAGGAGGTTGAGGAAGAACTTTGGTGCAAGTTGTAAGGGGGTTTAAACCAAGCCTTAGAGGAACTTTGACAACATGATGATACTATTGAAGAGAAGGAGGGAGCCCTCAAAGGGTAGGTAGAAGCCCTTGCTGCGAAGCAAGAAGCCTAAAGGCTCAAACTGATGCTGTTATTTTGGCTATACGTTAGGAGATCGAAGACCTTAAGAATCAATTGGCAGTATGTCAAGCTGTTGTTGCTAATGGAGTAATTATCTAACTAGTCATAAGGGTGGAGGTGCCGAAGCTAAAGTGTTTCAAGGGAATACGATCTGTAAGTGCGGGGAGTTGAGTAGTATTTTAGGGCAATGAGACTTGTTGATGACGGAAGTAAAGTAAGGATGGTAGCCTTATACTTGAGGGATATGGCAATGACTTAGTGGAGAAGAAGGGCAAATAAAATTATTTCATGGCCACACTTTGTAAGGGAGTTTTGAGACCAATTATCTCCCCAAAATGCAAGGAAGGAAGCCAGGATCAAACTCAAACACCTCAAGAAATAGGCTAATGTAAACCAATATGTTTGAGAATTTTATAAACTTATGCTAAAAATACCAAACCTTAACCTAAATGATGCTCTCACTATATTCTTAGATTGATTGAAGCCATGGGCTAAGTTAGAGTTGGAATGTAGTGAGGTGGAGAATATCTCAAAAGCCATTGCTATAGTAGAAGGTCTTATGACAAAAGGAGGAAGACTAGATTTCCATGAGTAGCAAAGTGGAAGTAGAGGAAGATACCAATGATAGGAGATCTCCAAGTCTCCTAAGAGGAAGAAGGAAGATGGTAGATAGAAGGAGAATACGACAACTCAAATGCTATTTTTGTGATGGATTACACTATGCTAAAGATTGCCCTAAAAGAGGATGGTTAGATGCTTTCCTTGCAAAAGAATAATTCAATGAAGATGAGAAGGGACAACTTGGTACCATCCGTCTTCTTTACTCCATGAAGTCCCAAGATACAAAGGAGAAAAAGGGCTTGATGTATGCCGAAGCTAAGGTAGCGGGAAAGAAGGTAAATGCGATAGTAGATATGGGAGCCTCACATTTATTCATTTCAAGGGGTATCACTAATAGACTTAAATTAAGGGTTGAGAAGAGTAAAGCTCAACTCAAGACAGTTAACTTAAAGGAGCTACCGGCATATGGGGTCACTAAAAATATAGAGTTTAGCATTGTGACTAGCGGGGAAGGGAGAGTCCTTATGGATGACTTTGAGTTAGTTATCGGTATGGACTTCTTAGATAAGAATGATGCTATTATTGTCCCTTGCTCTAACTAAATTTGTTGGCTTAACCAAGGATCTTAGCGTATAGTTCCAATAAGTACAAAGATTGGACTAGTAAGGAAACTTATCACTTCAATGTAAATTACAACAAGGAATGAAACCAAAAAGACAATGTTGCTAAAAGAAGGTAATTCAACTTTGGTGGGTAAAGTTGTGAAAAAAATAGTTGGTGAAGACCTACAAAGTTCAAAATTGGCAGACCTTACAAAGCAATACTAAGTCCTAAAAGACAAGCTCGAAAAGGGTGGAGTGTGGCATTAGAGTAGAGAATGAAAGAAAATTGTTGGTTATCATCAAGATATTGGTGTATATAGAATACCAAGGTCCAATTATGGAGTAGATTACAACTCATGAGTGAAGCTACAACGAAGACGTCGTTGGATTGGGTGGGGGAGAATATCATGCACCGATTTTTCAAAGCCCTAATTGGATGCCTAGTACAAGCCCAATATTGTGCGACAAGATAGATGTTACCCAAGAACGAGGTCCACCTAGACATTTTATTGGTTCAATAATTAAGAGAAGGTTCTAGAACAAGGAACACTCTAGAAGGTTCTAGAAAGTATTGATCCTAATAACATAGTAAGTAGGGTAAGTAAGGTGGTAGGTAAGAATTGATCTTAGTCATTAGATTGAATAAATCCTGGCTATCCATTATAAGGGTGCATTTGTATATGTAGGGGGTCTTTCCTCATTTGTATCCATCTAAACATTGAGTCGAATTCTTTTGGTACTCAGAGTATCTCTCTTTACTTTCTTTCTCTAAAATCTTGTGTATGTGATATTCAAGCTAAACTTAGCTTTCTTTATTGAGATTAGGAGCACTAAGTGCCATGCAGGGGTGTCGGCTGGAATACACCTATGACATGTGCATACAAAAGTGTAGGTATATCATTTACAATATAAAATAATAACACATTTCCATTGGCTTCAATTAATGGTTTGGATATGTCAATTAAGATGCCTATTTTACTTTGGTAACTATATAAGACAGACTTTCATTTTCTTTTTCTTTTTTTTCCCTTAACTAGGGTATGGTACTGTAAAATCTGAGTTTACCAATTTAAGATCCGAATCAATGCTGTTTAAATTGGACTAAATTTTATAATGAGGTCACCCGAATTAAATGATGTAACTTAAAGTTGGCTTCATGAAATATAGCTTACAAAAGAGTTAATCATTAATATTACTATAATTAAAGGGTTTAATCATTAATTATTGAAAAATTAAAAATCGAGTGATGATGTATAACGAGTTATTAGAGATGGCTTAACTAACCTATAAAATTGATATTTACTTATGAAATTTGCTAAGCATTGTAATGGATTGATTATGCAATATATGATATAATTATAGACATACCTATATATATATATATATATATATGTGTGTGTGTGTGTGTGTGTAGATACATTAATTAAATTATATACCAATGACATCAATAAAAGCAAACAAAAAAATACTATTATATATATATATATATATATATAGATACATCAATTAAATTATATACCAACAGCATCAATAAAAGCAAACAAAACAATACTATTATAATATATTAACACAACATATTAGTGGAGGAAGTTTTTAAACAACTACATTTAGGAGAGAGAGAAATCAAAACAAAAAGAAAGAGAAAGTAACAAGATATCATACATTTTTCACTCTAAAGCTCACTTTGGAATTAGCAACAACAAATTATACTTAATCTACTGGGAATCAAGGTTCGCCAATCTTAAGGGTGCTGTAGTTGTAGTTCAATGTCTTGGTTAGTGTGGTACGCCAATGACCTAAGGGGGAAGCCCCATCTTGACCAACTAACAAGGAGGGAAAGGTTGATAGTAGATGAAGATTCATGTGTCGGTGAGGTAGAAAAGAATACTTCAATTTTAAGGATACACTTGATTTAGGTGAGTAACAACAACCTTTTACTTAGTTGAGATTTGGAACCTATAGTTGCAAATACTTATACTATTGTTGGCTAGTATATATGGTTGTTATCAAAAGGTTGATATCAGGAATAAACTACTAGGATGTACATTGTTGTCAGGTGTATTGATTTCTTAGTATGTCTCATCCCTGCAAGACTTCACTTAAGTGAACTTCTAAATGGGGTTTTTAATTGGTTTTTTGTAATTAGAATAGAGTTTACTTGGCTACCTTTGTATTATGAATTTGTTATTATGGATTTATGCTAAGTTGCTTTAAGAATATGCTTGGTGGTTGTTACATTGTCATTTAATTGCCTTACCCTTAGTGATAAGATTTAGTTGAGTATAATGCTTAGAGATTACTTGTTTCTAGTCATGGCATGACATAAAGAACCTAAGGGTCACCGTTTTTGAGCCTCAATTCCGATCAAATTAATTCTTAATTCAAAAGCTTAGGTTTTAGCATATAGGTTGCATAAGTTTTCTACAATTCTCCCAGTCATAAGTCTTCTACTACTTTCTAGGTCAAGAGTCTCTCGTAAAAATCTAAGTTAAGTTTATTGAGTCTCTAATGACTCTCTAGGTCAAGCTTATTTAGTCTTCCATGGCTCTTCAAGTTAAACACATTAAGTCTTTCTCAACTATCTCATTAAGTTATCTAAGTCCTTGGTAACCTTCTAAGGTATAAAGGTTACTAGCCACCACATTTTAGTTATATGTGCATTAGCATGGCATCTTCATATAATAAAGTCAACTAAGGTTTAAACTTGTGTTTCTTAATTAATATCTAGATATGTAATTGCCCAATTGATCATTGTTGTTATTGTTCTTAGATGGATATCTGGATACATAATTGCTTGGTTAATTGTGGTTGTTATTGTTCTATTATCACTTTTTTTTGTTTTAGTTCTACTCGCTTAGCTCAATATAGAGATAAGAGATTAGTTTTCTAACCCCGAACACTGAAGAATAGGTCTAAAGAATCTAGTAGGGCATGAGTTTGGGATATAAATCACGCTAGAAGTTCCTCCTAAGGTTAACTCGCTACGAGTGTTCAATTATGTACATATGTTATCATAGATGTTAGGTGTCACTTACATATCACTTTGTTAACGGATAATTTGTAAAGTTTGTAAACTATATTAACTAAATGTACTATTAAGGAAGATTATGGGGAAGCTCACCAAGTTCAAAAAATGAAGGAAGTACTTGTAGGTATGATGGACTATGCATTTGCTTAATAAGAAAGATCCTTGTAAGATAAAGGAATTTATGGGTTAAGAAATCCTATCAGATGTTATGTCATGTATCCAAATGTGATCAACAAATTTTGAATGCTGGATGAGTTGGGATAAATTATTAAGAGAAGCAAAGCATGCTATAGTGTGTTGAACAAGTTATGTTTTAAGGCAACCATTTATGTGTTTTGAAATGTATATATGCACAAGTATAGCTGCTAAGTGAGAACTTTTGATAATATAAACGTCACACAGGTTTCAAGTTACAAGATAAGGAACTTAATTACACTTTTGATCTTCTTGAATAGGTATTTTAACAATGATTTGTTAAATGATTAGGAAATGTCTATGGTTTGAGAGATAGGTACAAGTTTAAATTAGCTAGTCTCATCCTTACCTTAAAGATAGCGTAATGATTTGTCTTCATATATCCATTCGATTTCATAGGTTTACATAGACACTTGGAGAGTGGAGCATTATATAGGTTAAAGGAAATATATTAAGATAAAGAAGGTTGTTCATCCTTAAAAAACAAAAAAAAAAAAAAGGAGAATTTATCTACCAACGTCTTGTGATCTTCAAATGCTTCTTATGGTAGATCTTCAAATGTTTCGATTATGTGTTGTTATATCTACTATAAGTGTATTTTATGTGTAAAGAGAATTGGAAAAATTCCCTCCCACTTTATTCCATCAATATGTCAATGTATATACAAGAGATAGTCAATGATAGGATAAGAATAATATCCCATGTTTTATGCAGTAGATAGCTCCAACACTTATCTATGCAATATCTCAACAACTCCTAACTTAAAAAATGGGATAAAACAACAAAAAATAAAAATAATAAGACTTATCCACCAAAACTAAACAAAGACAAACTAACACAACTATATCGCCAGCACTTCCCCTTAAGCTTAGGAATAGATGTTTATCATTCCTAGCTTGCCAATTTTGCAAATAGTTGCTTAGATAAGGACATAGTTAACATGTCCGCTTCTTAGTCTCTTGAAGCAATATGCTACAACTTGATATCTCCATTCTCCAGCTCAATTTTGATAAAGTTCCTATTAAGACTAACATGCTTCATTCAATCGTGTTGAAATGGATTGTTCACAATGTTAATGGCTAGTTTACTATCAAATAGCATCAACACTTGTTTAACTTCAATTTTCAAATCCTATAGTAATTCTTACACCCAAATTATTTTAGAAAGTCCTTATGCAGTTGCTCTATAGTCTACCTTAGCATTACTCTTGACCACTACAAGTCGCTTTTTACTTCTCCATGTGACTAGGTTCTGATAGGTCGTGCTAAGGAAGGAAAAAGGTTAGTCGTATATAGGGAATGAGTCTGAATTCACAAAAGGTCCGAAAATAAAGATGGAATGCACATAAGTAAGAAAAACCCACAATCAACTCCTAGGATATAACGCACTAAGGAACTATCGATGACTCACGATTCAACGCGATGTAACATATAAGCTATCTCAATGAGGACACTCACTACCTTATCTTACTCAAGAGTTAAGATAAGAGTAAGAAAAGCTAAGCAAGCATAAGGATGCTCACAAAAGGAAAAATGTAGCATATTCTGATAAGGATGAGTCTAATTCTTATGGCTACAAAATATAAGGGTATTTATACCTAAAAATCTACAACAACCTACTAAATATGGAAAAGACAAAATAGGTAACGTTCAAAATAAGTAAAATACAAAGAATGTTAAAGGGTATAAATGAAAAATCAAGAAAACATTTGATTTGTACAATAAGTTCCATTATGTAGTCGTTTGGACATGTGGCTAGTAGTTAATGGTGGTGCTTCTAGCAAAACAAACAAAATTGTACGATCAATTTGGTTATTGTCGAGCTGAGATGTTGAGCTAAGCTAAAAATTCTTCTAAGGTGAATTCAACAAACATGCTCTAGGGAACTTGGAATCAGGTCGATTGAGCTACTGGATAAATGAGTCGAGCTATTGGTTAAGTGCTCCTTAGGTCGGCATTCAAAGAGAAGTATTAAGCACGGAAGAGTTTAGCTTGACCATGTTAGCAAGTTGGCAAACTAAAGTAGATTAAAGTCCTCCTATGTGGATTAGTGAAGGAGAACTCGCCTCACTAAGTTCTCAAGCCCTCATGCTCAGACTCGGGTCAAAGGTCTTGTGGTCTTATTCCTATCAAGTTCCATAGTATGCTTGGTATTTAATAAATATGGTTTCTATCTTGATCCTTCTTCATATTATTAATGCAATGAGTCTAAGATTACATATTTTGTGTTTAAGTAAAATTCACTACAATTACACAATGAAATGCATGAATATGCTGTAATTCGGTGAGGATAAATGTGTAACATTGTGTAAACATAAGAGCTTTGATGACTTACCCCATTGTTAGTGAAATACATTTCAAGTTCATTATAGAAATATTCCTTTTTGTTGTTTGTATGAAGGATTCGAGTATTAGTTTTGAACATATTTAGGACAAATTTATGAAATTGCTTGAAAACATTAATGATATCACATTTTTCTTTGAGGAGATAAACCCAACATATATGGATTGGTCGTCAATTAGGGTAACAAAAAATTTATACCTAGATTATGTCACTACTCAAGCTAAACTCATATGTCACTATTGATTATAGTAGATTTCTACCCTCCTTGATTACTCTTTGACACATTCCTTGTTGACGATTCTATCTTGCTGGGGTCATGCTACCAACCTATTTTGACCTTGAAGACTTTGGGCCTAACCATCTGATGGGCCAAAAAGCCCGATTTGCCTTAATTAGACACTTTGAATTTGAATGGGGCACGGAAAATTTGGCATTTGCTAAACTTAACTGCATAACTACCCACTTCCCTTGACTTCTAACATGTGATTAAATTGAGAAATTGCCACGTGTCTTAAATAATTGAACTAACTAGCAATACGGTTATCAAAGAAGTGTCTATAAATATGGGAAGTCCATCACTATTAGAACTCTCTACACACTCTTAACATTTACTTGTTTACTTTTTCCTTAACTTCACTCACACAAACTCTGACTTAGGCATTGGAATGACTATACCGGACTAGCCTCGATATCTCCTTTAGCCTAACTTATCTCTTTCTTTTAGGAATCAATACTCAATATAAATTCTAACTAACAACATTTTGGTGCCATTTGTTTTAAACCATTCTACAGATGGCTAAGACATAGTTAACTAAAAAGTGCTAGTGTTACAAACCCTTCCCAGCAATTTCATGGTTAGGTGGGGTAGGGTGTAGTAAGTACTACCCTAATAAGGATCAAATGGCCAAATTGGAGCATCTTTGTACTGATCTAGCCAAAGAGAATCAAGAATTATCTACGAAGAGCAATGAGATTTTAAATTAGATCAGAAAGAATAGCTTACCTAGCCAGAACCACAAGCATGAGAGTGCTAAGGATTTTGGTAATTTAGTTCATTCACCTAAGTTGCTAAGGAAGCAGGTTAGAGTAACATATGGAACTTCAATCCTTATACTTAAGAAAATGGTAAAGAAAGCAACCATAGTAAGAGCATTATGCTGGCCCATCATAATTAAGAAGAGTTTGTTTGTCTTAGAAATTCTAGAAGAAGTGATAACTTGGCACATCAAATTGTTGCAATTTGAAACATATGATGGGAGAAAAAATCCAGAGGATTATCTTAAATACTACGAAACTCTTGCCAAGTTACACGGCTTGAGTGATGCAATGGCTTATCAAGCATTCCCTTCAACATTACAAAATGTTGCAAGTACATGATTTAAACATTTGAAGCTGAACACTATAACATGTTTTGAAGATTTGGTAAAGATGTTCTTACAACACTTTCTTACAAGCAAACTTTCTATTAAGGATTCCTTCATCCTTAACACTATCAAACAAAGGTCCGATGAATCGATTACAAATTACTTAGCTTAGTTTATGGCTAAATTGGTTCAGATCCTTAAATTAGGCATGAGCATCACTTTGAACACAATAATTGATGAAGTGAAGCCACATGGAAACTTCTTTAAGTCTCTGGCAAAAAAAAAGCCAAAAATGTTTGCAAAGTTTAAGGCTAAAGCTACTTCCTATATTGGGCAAGAAAACAACATAAAAGCCCGATGTGAAGCCGACTAAACCAAAACTAACCAGAAAAATGATAAAAACAAAAGGAGTATGAAGGATAGACTAGGTAGCCGAGATTACTAATGCTCAAAAGGAGATAGTGGTGAAAGGAAAAGGTTGCAAATTCCAACCTATTATGTCTAGATCACCCCTCTCCCAACCCACCCACACCCCTCCCCCTTAATAATCCAATATCTAACATATTGATGGAAGTGTGGAATCAGAAAGTGTAGTAATGGCCTGATCGTATAAGGGGAAACCCATTATGAAGGACTTAGAACAAGTATTGTGATTTCCATCATAATTGAGGCAATGACATCCTTGAATGTATACAACTTAAGAATGTTATTAAGGATGCAATCTAAAGAGGCTATTTAAGCAAGTTTTAGCTTGTGATACCAAGATTATTGAGCAACCAACACAAAGAAGGAGAGATGAGCAAGATCATGATGGTTAATCTCCACAGGCTAGAAGAGAGGCGAAGGAAAGAGGTAACAACAATAGGGCCCTAAATGGTGTTATAAATACCATTGTCAGTGGACCCTCCAATTTAGGCTGTCTTACTCTTCGAGCTTGACTAACATCATGAATTATGTTTGTAATGTATAAGGCAAGAAAATGAAGGTCAACAACTTCATCTCCTTTACATAGAAAGATTTCAAAGGCATACAAAGGCCTACTGATGACACATTAGTAATCAACACAAGGACCGCTAACTTCAAAGTCAAGAAAATTTTAACTGACACAGGGAGTTTGGTCGAGATCACATTTCAACATGCCTTTAACTAAATGAAGCTAAAGATTAAGTGGTAGGAAGCAACTCCTCGAACTAGCTATGCATAGCCAAACTAGAGGACTATAAGGACTCACACGGAGAATACTAACTCAAAACCCCATTCAAGATGGGGGATTCTTATTCTAATCTCCATCTTTATAACTACTACCAACTTGAGTGCCAAGCTCTCATAAGTACTAATACAATTTCCAAGCTACCAAGCAGTCATACCGACCTACCTAGCATATTTGCCGATCTATTGAGCAACCATGCCTATTACCGAGCTCTCACTAAGATCCAGGTAATGTTTAAGCTAACTAACTTCAAATGTCAGACCAAGCCAAACTATCGAGACATCCGACCTGGAGAGGATTATAACACCCTTTAGTACCCGAACTCTAACTTGAAGTAGACTAGGTCAGCTCTAACTACTAACTCTCTTCTAACCTCATCTAAGTAGGATCTTGTGACTACCAAGCGGCCTCAGAACTCATTACAACTTAGCTAATAGTACTACAAGCCTCCAACTACCTCTTAACACATATCTTCTAGCATAACATTCTAAAAGGATTCCTTACTTTTTCGTACAAAATATTCTTTGTTCATTTTTCCCTTTCTAATATGTTTCATGTATCCCATTTACAAATTACCCTTTTGCTTTTTCCATATATGTCTTGTAACCCTAACGGAGCTAGTATATAAACCCCATTTACTTGCACTCAAACATCATATTGTTGAATTATTGATTATTACAAGTTTCCTTTCCTGAGCAACCCTAATGTTCTTACTTATCCCTTAACTCTTATCTATTCCCTTTAATAAGGAGTAGTGGCAAGTGGCCCTATAGTTTGGACTGGTGAGTTACATCCAATGAATTGTAAGCTAAGTAGGATCGATTGGTGTATCATATCAGATTGGTAGCTACCTAGATTTGTTAATCCCCCTTTGTTTTTCTTTCCTTCCCTTTTATTGTATTGCTTCTCCATGTGTACAACTCAGAGACACATCGACTTTGCTCGTATCAGAGCATGGTATTGAGAAGGAGTATGTGAAGTTGCAATGAAGTTTTGTTCGCATTTGTTATTAGTAGCTGTTATGTTACTTTCGTAGCTATTGCAATGTGTTCAAGGGGAGTAAGTTTTGAGGTTGCAAACTATAAAGTGAAGGTTCATGCATTGGTAAGTATTATTCCTGTTATTACTCTAATTTACTTTGATTTTCACTGCAAAAACATAGCAAATTCATTTCTATTATATTCAAGTGAATGTTGGGTGTTGAAGTTGTTAAAGAATGTTAATAAGACTCCAGGTAGTAAGTAAAAGTGTTTGTTGTGTATTATATTGTCAACCTGTTAGAGAAGTAGTATACTATGTCAAATTCAAGTGTTTAAGGTGTTATTAGTGACTTGAATAGTGGTGCTCATACTGGTCAAGATCAAAATGGTAGTAATACCCTCGGATCAATCGATGATAAACTTAACAAACTTACCAATCTTGTTCAGAGTCTAGTTGCTGCAATGCAAGTCAACAAATAATAACCACAGTGTGTACCTCATCATAACCCATATGACAATGTTCCTAAGAGACGATATAGCCAAGGTAACTAAGCAAATCACCTAATTAGAGCCCATCGAGTTAGAGGAGTAACAAACTGAGTCACTAGACAAAGGCAAGAGTTAGAGGAGATTGAGGATTTGGATTTAGAGAATTATGGAGAGGAAGAAGTGAAGGTTAAACATTACTAGGCACAAGAGCAAGGACACCAAACTCCTTGAAGACTTCTCACCCTCCAATAGAAGTGGAGATGTAGATGAATATTTAGAGTGGGCAAAGAAGGTAGAGAAAGTATTCGACTATTATGGGTATATTGATGCCATTAAGATGTCACTTGCTACATTAAATTTTCTACATATGTTACCATGTGGTGGAAGAATTTCAATGTGGCTAGAGCGAGAGATGGAAGATGAGGTCTAAGAACTTCGGAAGAGATGAATAGATTATTGAGGGGAAGATTTGTTCACAAGACTTACTTATTGGATACATTTGCCAAGTTACAAAAGCTTCATCAAGGAAGCTAACATGTTGATGACTATGTGAGAGAATTTTAGATGTTGATGATTTAAGCAGATGTGGATGAACCCAAGGCTCGCATAGTGTCAAGGTTCATTTCAGGACTCAAATATAAGATTTGTAACATTGTGGAAGTATAGAGGTTCTATACATTAGAAGAGGCCATTAAAGTAGCGCAAAGGGTTGAAAAGTAAAGGAGAAGTATCCCAAGCAGACTTGGACTGAGTAATTCCTGAGCTCCAGTTCTACGCTGACCTGCTCATGCTAAGTTGAGGAGAATCTCCCAGGTTGAGGAAAAGCATGATCGACCTAATGATAACTGAGCAGGCTAGAAGAGCCAAGCTGAAGATAGGTTGACCCTTAAGATATATGAGAAAGGACAGACCTTTGGGCAAAAGATAAGCAAGGTGAAGTACTTCAAATGCTAAGGTTTTAGATACGTAGCTGTTGAGTGTTTGAACCAACGTACCATGGTGCTCCAAGGAGATGTAGTGGATAACGCTAATGAAAGCAAACCAAAGGAGCAGAAGAATGTTGGAAGTATTGAAGCTAAGTAGGAAGAGGAGACCTGTGTCTATGCTAACCAGGGAGAGGTTATGACATTAGTACTTAGACGAGTACTAAGCTCCTTACCTAGCTTTAAGGAGAACTAAAGGGAAAATTTATTCCATACAAAATGTACCATTAAAAGACAATTGTGCACCATCATTGTGGATAGAGAAAGCTATTCCAATGTTGTAGCACGATCCTTTGTACAAAGGTTAGGACTACCAACCTCTAAGCACCTCTGACCTTATAAGCTACACTAGCTTGATGATAAGGGTGCTTTATATGTCACTAAACATGCAACTATGCCCTTTAGTATTGGGATTGTGTGCAGGGAAGAAGTAGTGTATGATGTCATCCCCATGGGAGCTTCACATATGTTACTTCGACCGATATGTTACTCATGACGGATATAAGAACACCTATGTCTTTATTAACGATGGAAAGAAGATCATGCTGTAACCCATGACACCAACTTAAGTAAATGAGACTCATAACCAACTCACTTGAGTTAATAAGAAGAAAGCCTTAGTGATGAGCCAAAGAGAGCTCCAAGTTGCTAAGAATGCTGAAGAGCTAATGTTTTTATTGATTAGGAGATTGTTGGAGATGCGAGATTTAGAAGATGTGCGTAATGAAATCCGAAGATTGATTACTAAATTTTCCAACTTGTTCCTTGAAGAATTACCTAAGGGACTATCCTCAATACGAGGCATAGAATACTGCCTTGCTAAACCGACCTACCTATAGAATGAACCCTGACTGAGCTATCAAGATGAAAAGGCAAGTGGATAAATTAATAAAGCGAAGTTATGTAAGGGAAAGCATGAGTCCTTATGTTGTACTAACTCTACTCATCCCAAAGAAGGATGGTTCGTAGCATATGTGCATCAACAACCGAGCTATAAACCGTATTATAATTAAGTACAAATACCCAATACCGAAGCTCGATGACATATTGGATAAACTTCATAGTACCAAGATATTTTTGAAGATTGATTTGCAAAGTGGCTATCACCAAATTCGCATGAGGCTTGATGATGAATGAAAGACTACTTTCAAAATGAGACATGATCTCTATGAGTGGTTGGTTATGCCATTTGAACTTACAAATGCACCGAGCAAATTTATGTGGCTTATGAACCATGTGATATGTCCACAAATCGGAAGATGTGTGGTCATGTACAGTAACGACATATTAGTGTATAGTGCTAACCTAAACAACTATGTTCAACATCTTTGAGTTGTTTTTGGCATTTTACCAACTAAGAAGTTGTATGGGGACCTGAAGAAATGTATGTTTTGTCAAAATGAAGTTGTTTTTCTTGGGTATGTAGTATCAGGAGATGGAATCTAAGCAGGTGAGGAAAAGGTTTAAACTGTCTTATAATGGCTGACGTCGAAGAATGTCACTGAAGTACAAAGTTTTCATGGCTTTGCTTCTTTCTGCAAGTGATTCATTAAAAAATTCAATACAATTGCAACCCCCTTAATAGAGCTAAATAGAGTTTCAAGGAGATTAAAGAGAAGCTCACTTCTACCCTTGTCTTAGCTTTACTAGATTTTGATAAGTCATTCGAATTGGAATGTGATGCGTTAAGCATTGGTATTGATGCTATCCTAATGCAAGAACACTAACCAGTTGCTTACCACAGTAAGAAGCTCAATGGTGCTGCACTAAACTATTTTATGCATGAAAAAAGTTGTACTCTCTTTTCTAAGCTCTTACTATTTGGTAACACTACTTGTTACCTCGAAAGTTTGTAATATATACAGATCATGAGTTCTTGAAGCATCTTGGAAGTCAGAATAAACTTTTAAAGAGGTAAGCAAAATGGTTAGAATTTATGGAAGGTTTTTCTTACGTAATTCAACACAAGAAGGGAAGTGCAAACTTGGTCACAAATGCCTTATTATGACAGCAAACCTTGCTAGCAACCCTATAGACGAAATTATTGGGTTTTTCACTTATTACCAAGAAGTATGCTCATGACTCCCATTTTGGTCCTATTCTTAAGCAATATAGAGAAGGAGTTGCTGTTGGAATATATTTTCTCAAAGATGGTCATTTATTCAAGGAAAGAAGGTTGTGTATACTAAGCTATTGGTAAGAGAAGCTCATAATGGTTGATTATCTAGTCACTTTAAAGAGACCAAAATAGCTAATCTATTGAAAGAGAACTTTTACTGGCCTAGTTTGACCAAGGATGTCTACAAGGTAACCAGTAGTTACAAAGTTTACAAGAGGGCTAAGGGAAAAAGAGAGCCCCATGGAGAGTATATGCCCTTACTTACATTGATCTCACATTATGCAAACCTCAGCATGGACTTTGTCGTAAGGTTACCCCGTAACATCCAAAGGAAATGATTCGATCCTTGTTATAGTTAACTGCTTCAGCAAAATGACATACTTCATCCCATGCCATCAAACTAACGATGCTTTATACATTATTGATTTGTTTTTACAAAAAGTTGCCTGATTGCATGTAGTACTAAAGACAATTGTTTTAGATTGGGACACCAAATTCTTAAGCTATTTTTAGAAGACTCTCCGGAGAAGAATTAGGACTAAACTTCTATTTAGCTTTAGTAGTCACCCTCAAACTAATGGCCACACCGAAGTGGTGAACAAAGCGCTAAGCAATTTACTCCAAGCTATCATAGGATAGAATTTAATAGATTAAGATTTGTGTCTACTAGTTATGGAGTTCATGTACAACCGAACTATCTACAATACCATTAGGAAGACTCCTTTCGAGGTCATCTATGGCCTTAACCCCACTATTCCCTTAGATTTGTTCGATACCTACACAGTTGTTAAAGAAAGTCAATCTAGAATTGCATGAGCCTAAGAATTGCAAGAACGACATCAATCTATGGCAAGGAAGATCACTAAGTTCAATTAGAGACAATAAGAAATTGTTAGTTGTAGCCACTGAACTATTTCTTTCATACCAGGTGACTTAGGATAGACTTACCTTAGCCGAAAGAGATTTTGACACCTAAGATAGAGTAAGCTATCTCCACAAGCTAATGGTCCATTCAAGGTCATGAAGAAAATTAACCATAACACCTACTAAATTGAACTACTCGAGAACTATGGTGTTTCCTCCACCTTCAATGTGTTCAACCTAATTTCCCATCAACTAGAAAAAGACCTAGCAAATGCTAAGACAAAGCAAGAGCCGAAAACCTCTTCGAATTTGAGGACAAATCTTCTCGACCCCTAAGCAAATAATAGAAATCAACTCATTGGACCAATCATATGCAACCAAGTTAGAGGACTACATGTACTCACATGGATAATACTAGCTTGAAACCCCATTCAGGACAAGGATTCCTATTCTAATCTCCATCTTTTATAGTACTTCTAACTTAAGTGCTGAGCTCTCGTTAGTACCAATACAATTTCTAAGCTGCCAAGCAATCATGCCAACCTGCCTAGCATATGATAGGAATCAGGTTATTAGGCCCTTAACCTATACTAGGCCAGAGACTAAAAGGACTAACACAGTGAATCCCCTTGCTCTGGTCGACTCTTATCGAGGTTAAGATACTCCTTACTATCGACCGACTCCTTATACTGAGCTGAGTGATTGCACATTTCTCAGAAGTCATGCCAACCGGATAAAAGCTTTCTAATAGCCCCACTTTTCCATTCACTTTTGCTCGGCATGTCCGAACTAACCCTAAGCTTGGCTACATTTATGTCGAGATGGCAAGAGACCCCGTACATGTCCTTAGCTACTCCTCTTCAACGAAGCCCACATCTACTCAATACCCCTGCTCAATACCTAGGCTCGGTAGAAATCAAGTTGATTGTACGAAATTGTCTTTTCTACTAAAAAAGTCATCCACCCATAACGAACTACATGTCCAAGCAACCACGTGCCAAAATCCTTTGTACAGAATATTCATTTTAGTGTATTTTTCATTGTACCATTTATTATTCCTTGTACATTATTTCTTTGGGTTATTGCCCTTTTGTATCTTTTCCATTTTTAGGCAAGTTTCCCTAAATTCTCAAGTATAAATACCCATTGTAAATATAGCCGCAATCATCAGATTAACATCATTAATACACTTCATATTTTCCTCTCATAAACGGTGTTTGTTTGCTCTCATTTTACTCTTATCCTAACTCCTAAGCAAAGTTAGGTGGCGAGTAACCTTACCAATTCAACTTGTGCATCATATTGAGCTGTGTCATAAGTTCTCAAAAGTTCCACTGGTGCATTATATTCTTTAGAACTATTCATGGGTTTACTTACTTCCTATCATTTCTATTCTCTTACGTATTTCCCCATCACCATTTTCAAGCTTTCAGTAAGCTTGTGCCCATCCTTAGGACTGGCTTTGTCTATTCTTGGTTACAATATGTATCATCTTAGTATCAAAGCAGAGGTTTCTCTAGGTAAGTTATACTTAGATTCCGTGGAAGTAGTTGTTTAGTGTTTACTCTGTTTTCCCCTATTCTGAACATTCGAAAAAAAAAAAAAGCAAGTTTAGTTTTGGCAATTTGTTGGTTGGTGTTGTTACTGTGATACAACATAGCTAACCATTAGTGTAGAGAGTGTGTTGTGTTGTTAGATTTGGAGGAATAGTATCAGTTGTAACCCATATTTGAAGACTAAAATTAAGTTCGTCAAGGAAAATGACAGACCCAAGTATTAATGTTGGTGTTGGGGGTGATAACAGTGGTGTTGTCCACCATGGCCAACAATCTCAAGGTACTCCAAAAAGCATGGACGAGAGACTCGATGAGGTGGACAACCTCTTAGTGGACTTAACCTGAGCTATTCATACATTGGCTTATTGACCTGCTGAAGCCGCACATAACACCCCACAATCTACTCGACTTGTTAGAGGTCAAAACCTAGCTCAATAAGTTCAAGGTGGAGGAGTAAGTAGATGAGTGAGAAGAAGAATTGACTTAAGAGATCTGGATGTAGAGGACGAAGAAGAGTATAATGAAGAAGAAGAATGAGCTCAAGCACCTTGAGCATCCAACCATGTGAAGCTTTAGATTCCAAGCTTCAATGGGTCTGGAAGTACGGATGACTACTTAGATTAGGAGGAGAAGGTGGAGTGAGTTTCTTCTTATTACCAATATGAAGATTATGACAAAGTGAGAACTATTGTTGCTGATTTCTCTAGATATACTGTCATGTAGTGGAAGAATTTCCAAGCCATGAGAAGGCAAGAAGGTAACCAAGAGATTAGCACTTGGCTTAAGATGAAGAAAATACTTAGAAAGAGATTTATACCGGATACCTATCTACAAGACACTTTTTCTCAACTTCAAGAGCTGAGGCAAGGAGGCCGAGCAATTGATAAGTATGTCCAAGAATTCCAAATGCTCATAATACATTGTGAAGTGGATGAACCACCGATACAAACAGTCTCTAGATTCCTTACTAAGTTGAGGAGTGATATACGAAACATTATGGAGCTCTAACAATTTACCATAATGGATGAAGCTGTACGAATAGCCTAGTGAGTAGAGAGGCAGAAGAAGAGCCAAATGCTAACCCAAGTGCCAACTAACCGACCTATTCCATCAAGTTGACTTGCTCAAGGAAGCTACAGAGGTCAACCAAGTACTAAGGCAACCAAACAAGCAAATGACAAGATTAAACAAAAGGGTCGACTCGAAGGTGACATACCGACCCAAACATATGAGAAAAGGCAAGGATCTGGACAAAAGACAAGCCAAATCAAATGTTTCAAATGCTAGGGGTTTTGACATATAGCCGGTCAATGTCCAAACCAAATTACTATAATCATTAAGGGAGATGCCCCATAAGTCAAAGTAGATAGCACGAATGAAGGACCTAAGGAGAAAGAAGTGAAGGAAGAGGTTGATGTAAATGCTGATCTGATTGAGGAAGATGTGTTTGCTAAGGACTTGAATCAATTGATCCTAATTGTCCAACACGCGATGAGCTTGGAACCCTCACGCGAAGAGGAATAAAGTGAGAACTTATTCCATATCACATGTAAGGTGAATGACCAACTGTGCACACTCACTATGGATAGTGGTAATTGCACCAATGTGGCATTAGCCGATCTAATTACAAAGTTAAAATTGCCGACTACCACACATCCAAAGCCATACAAGTTACATTGGCTGAATGAAAAGGAAGTACTATATGTTACCCGATAAGTACTGATGCCAATCTCAATTGGAAATTACTCCAATGAGATTCTTTGTGACATGCTGCCCATGTGCATATCATACGTATTGCTTAGCCAACCATAGCTTTTTGATCGAAGGGTTATGCATGATGGGTACAAGAACACATGTGTTCGAGAAGGATGGAAGGAAGATTACACTTAACTCGATGTCATTGAGTCAAGTTAACAAACTGTAGGTAAAACTTGCTTGATGATAGAAGAAGACTCTAATGATGAGTAGAGTCGAGATCTAAGAGGCTTTTAGTACCAACATGCCGACCTTCATGTTAGTCAAATGACTATTAGAGTTGAGACAGCGAGGTGAACTACCCCTAGAAGTGAGGGAGTTGCTAAATGAATATGCTGACCTATTCCCTAAACAGTTACTCGAGAGGTTATCCCCTATCAAGGCATAGAACATTGCATTGACTTGATAGACAATGTCGCCCTACCGAATAAGCCAACTTATTAGATGAATCTCAAGTAAGCTTCTAAACTTCAGCAGCAAGTCAATGAACTCCTGGAGAAGGCTTATGTAAGGGAGAGTCTCAACCCTTGTGCTTTTTCGACACTCCTAGTGCTGAAAACAGATGGTACCTGGCGAATGTGTGTTGATAGCTAAGCTGTGAATAAGATCACAATCAAGTATCGGTGCCTAATCCCTAGACTAGATGATTTACTAGACAAACTGATTGGTTAGGATCTTTAGCAAGATCGATCTGAAATCTAACTACCATCAAATCTAAATGAAGCCGAGAGATGAGTAGAATATTGCTTTCAAAACTTGGCATACGCTATATGAGTGGATGGTAATGCCTTTTAGCTTATCGAACACCCCAAGCACTTTCATGCAACTGATGAACTACATATTGAGAGATTTGATAAGGAAGTGTGTTGTGGTGTACTTCAACGACATCCTAATATATGGTGTCGACATGCCAAGTCACTGTATACATCTCTGAGCTGTATTAGATGTCTTTCGAACCGAGAAGTTATCCAGCAATCTTAAGAAATGTTGTTTTTGCTAGGAGGAAGTGGTATTCCTAGGCTATGTAGTAAGTAAGGAAGACTTACAAGTAAATGATGAGAAGATTCGAGCAATCGTTGAATAGCCGATGCCAACTACTTGTGCCAAAGTAAAAAGTTTCCATAGACTAGCATCCTTCTCTAGAAGATTTAGAAGGAATTTCAACACCTTCACCGTACCCCTTATTGAGCTAACAAAGAGGAACATTAACTTCAAATGGAGAGAAAAGGAGGAGAGAAGCTTTGCCAAGGTAAAGGAGAGATTAACCTATGTACCTGTACTATCTTTGCTTGACTTTGAGAAAGCATTTGAGTTGGAATGTGATACATTATGCATTGGGATAGGTGTTATCTTAATGTAAGAAGGCCGACCAATCACTTACCATAGTGAAAAGCTCAAGAGACCTCAACTGAACTACTCTGTGTATGATAAAGAACTCTTAGCATTCATCTAAGCACTCTAAGTATGGTAGCATTATCTACTACAGAAAGAATTTGTCATCTATACAAACCATGAGTCTCTGAGGTATCTCTAAAGTCAAACCAAGTTGTCGAAGCGGCAAGAGAGATAGGTTGAATTCCTTGAAGGATTCCATTTTGTCATTAAGTATAAGTAGGGGAAGAGTAACGTAGTTATAGATGCTCTTTCAAGGAGACATGAGCTCATGATTGAACTACAAACCAAGTTGTTTAGGTTTGTTAGTATTAAGGAATAGTACTCCGCAAATCCATACTTTGGCCCTACACTTAAGTGTTGTTTCGATGGAAAAACAGTGGATGAATATCATGAGGAAGATGGGTACTTATTCCGAAGTGGAAAATTGTGTATACCGAGTTGTTTACTGAAAGAGTTGCTAGTAAAGGAAGCCCACAGTAGAAGGTTCTCCAAACATGTTGGGGAGAAGAGGACATATGAGCTACTGAGTGGGCATTTCTACTAGCTAAGAATAAGGCGAGACATGTACCGGATTGTTGAGTGTTGTATCGTATGCAAGAGAGCCAAATGCCGAGCTGAATAAGGGAAAGTAATGCCATTGCTTGTCCCAACAAGACCCTGAACTGAATTAAGCATGAACTTTGTTCTTGGATTACTAAGAACTATCCGAAGAAAAGATTTCATAATGGTTGTCATAGATAGATTTAGTAAGATGGCATGCTTTGTGCATTGCTCTAAGAATAACGATGCTTTGCCTATTGCTTCTCTCTTTTTGTAGGAAATTACTCAATTACATAGTATACCGAGAAGTGTAGTCTCAAATAGAGATCCAATGTTCCTAAGCCATTTCTGGAGAACTTCGTAGTGTCAGATGGGGACTAAACTACTATATAACACTTCCTATCACCCCTAGACTGATGGCCAAATAGAGTTGGTCAATTGTACTTTGGGATCACTACTCTGAGCTGTAATAGGTAAGAACTTGGCTAATTAGGATATCTGTTTGCTCATGGTAGAATTCGCTTACAACGGTACAGTACATGACACCACCAAGCAAACCCCTTTCAAAATTTTCTATGGGTTAAATCCCGAGTTATCCCTCGATTACTTCCTTATACCCACCTTTGAGCAAGAAGACCCTGACATGAGAACCCGAGCATAGTTTCTACAACAAATCTGTGACAAAGTTACTCAACAAATCGACTGAGCTGCCAGGAGAATGTGAGAAAAGACCAAAGGATAGATGTCAAAGCAGTTTTAGCCTGGAGATTTAATGTAGCTACACTTGAGCAAGGAAAGATTCCTGAGTAAGAGAAAGAATAAGCTGTCCACCCGAGTTGAAGGTCCTTTCAAAGTACTATAGAAAATCAACGACAATGCCTATAGATTGGAGCTGCCCAAAGATTATGAGGTCTCAGACACTTTCAATGTTGCTGACCTCAGTCCCTACCACCCTAAAGCAGAACTAAACAAAGACCACCCAGATTTGATCCAAAATCCAAATCAACTCGGAGGGAATGATAAGAATTAGGCTACTAAGCCCTTAACCCGTAGTTGGGCCAGAGGACTAGAAGGACTAATGCGACAAATCCTCCTGCTCCAGCCAACGCTTGCCAAGGCCGAAATACTCGTTGCTGCCAACCAACTCCTTATACCAAGCTGAGTTATTACTCATCTTTTAGAAGTCATCTGCCAACCAGATGAAAGCTTTGTTGACAGCTCCACCTTTCCATTCACTTCTACTCGGCATATCCAAACTGGCCCTAAGCTCAACCACATTTATGCTGAGATGACGAGAGATCCCGTACATGTCCTTAGCTACTCCTCTTCGACTAAACCCATCTTTACTTGACACCTCAACTCGACAGAAATCAAGCTGATCGTACGGAATTATCTTTTCTGCCAAAAAGGTCATCTACCTACAACGAGCTACGTATTTGAGTAACCATGTGCCAAAATCCTTTATACAGAATATTCATTTTAGTGTATTTTCCATTGTACCCTTTATTATTCCTTATACATTACTTCTTTAGGTTACTACCCTTTTTGTCTTTTCCATTTTTAGGTAAGTTTTCCTAAATTCTTGAGTATAAATACCTATTGTACATGTAACTGCAATCACCAAATTACCATAATAAATACACTGAATATTTTCCTATTCATTAATAATGTTTGTTTACTCTCATCTCACTCTTATCCTAACTCTTAAGCAAGGCTAAACAACGAGTAACCTCATCGGGTCAAACTCGTGTGTCATATAAAGCTATACCATGAGTCCTTAGAGATTTCACTGATGTGTCATATCCTTTGGAGTTGTTTGTAGGTATGCTTACTTCCTATCATTTCTGTTCTCTCGTATGTTTCCTCATCACCCTTTTTAGCCTTTTGGCAAGCTTAGACCCATCCCTAGGGCTGGCTTTATCTGTTCTTAGCTAGGGTACGCATTAGCATACATACCAATCTGCTGAGTAACCATATCTATTATCGAACCCTTACCATGATCCAGGCAATGTCTGAGCCGACCAACTTCAAACATTAAACTAAGCTAAGCTTCTAAGACATCTAACTTGGAGAGGATCAAAACACCTTTCAATACCTAAGCTCTGACCTGAAGTAAACTAGGTCAACTGTAACTGCTGACTTTCTTTTAACCTCATCTGAGTAAGATCCTACGATTGCTAAGTGGCCTCAAAACTCATTACAACTTAGCCAACCACACTACAAGCCTCCAACTACCTCTTGACATATGTCTTTAAGCATAACATTCTAGAAGGATTCCTTACTTTTTCTGTATAGAATATTCTTTATCCATTTTTCCCTTTCTAATATATTTCATGTATTCCATTTATAAATTACCCTTTTGCCTTTTCCATGTATGCCTTGTAAGACTAACGGGGTTAATATGTTAATGCCATTTACTTATATGTAGACATCATATTATTAAAATATTGATTACTGCAAGTTTCCTTTCTTAAGCAACCCTAGTGCTCTTACTTAACTCTTATCTATTCCCTTTAAGAAGGAGTAATGGCAAATGACCCTATAGTTCAGACTGGTGAGTCACATTTAGTGAATTATAGGCCAAGTAAGATCAATTAGTGTGTCATATCCGATTGGTAGCTACTTGGATTTGCTAATCTCTCTTTGTTTTTCTTTCGTCCCCTTTCGTTGTGGTGCTTCTCTGTGTATACAACCTCAAAGACGCATCATTAAGGCACAATTGAGATCCTACAATTACAATTTATATGCCTTAAACAATTAGCTCGAACGAATGACTAAAGTGATCACACTCCCAATCCAGATCAAAGATAATGAAAATGTAGCAAATGATAAAGTAGACTTCTTCATCATCAAGTGTTGGTCGGCTGACAACATGATTATAAGCCAACCATACAAAACTTGTTTGGCACAATCCCTTCAACGGCACACTTAAAGGCCAAATTCCCCAATCCCACTGGAGTTGGAGTATGCAAGGGAGATCAACAGTTAGCTAAGTCATTGTACTTAAGAGCAATCAAGTGTAAGGAAGTTTCCTACATTGAAGCGAATTTGGAGAGTAAGCCTACTAGTGTGGAAAGTGTTAAAGAAGAGGTTGAAGAAATTCAACTAAGAGGTGATCCTAACAAGATCACCATGATTAGGAAGCCTTTGCTAATGAAGATCAAACAAGACCTGATAAGTTCCTTAGGGACAATGCCGATGTTTTCACATGGGCTCTCTCAAATATGCCGGGCATTCCAAGAGAGGTCATGACACATAAGTTATAGATAGATCCTAATGCGAAAGTCATTCAATTGAAGAAGAGGCATTTCGTCCTTGGACAACAGGCTGCTATTGAGGAAGAAGTTCAAAAGCTACTAAAGGCAAGGTTTATAAGGGAAGAGCCTTATCCAACATCTCTAGCAAATTGTGTATTAATCAAGAAGTCGAATTGTAAGTGGTATATGTGCATAAACTTTATAGACTTGAATAAGATTTCCATCAAGGATTGCTTTCCCTTGCCAAGAATTGAATGGATGGTGGACTCATCTACCTAGAATGCCTTGCTTTCTTTTATAGATGTGTTTTGCAGTTATAATCAAACTAAGATGGAAAAGGAAGAAGATATGCACACCTCATTTGTCACTAATTTTGGAACATATTGCTATACAATTATGTCTTCAGGCTAAAAAACATTGGTGCAACCTATCAAAGGCTAGTAACAAATATGTTTAAATATCAATCGCAATGCTAAGGTGTATGTCAATGATATGATAGTCAAAAGTAGATAAGAAGATCTGCATCTTGCTAAGGAGATACAACTCGAAGTTGAACTCATAGAAATGTGTTTTAGGAGCTACATCAAGTAACTTTTAGGGTTACATGGTGACCTAGTGGGGCATTGAGGCAAATCCAAGAAAGATTGATGATAAAAAGAACATGAAGTCCCCAAGTACAATCGAGGAAGTTTAGGAATAAATAGGTCGAATTGTTGCCCTAAATAAGTTTGTTTCAAAGATCACAAATAGATGCACCAAATTTTTTAGGGTTTTGAAGAATCCTAAAGTGTTTTGGTAAACTGATGAATTCGAGGCCACATTCAAAGAATTAAAGGATTTTCTATCATCTCCACTAGTACTCTCGAAACTTGTTCTCAAAGAGGATTTGTTTTTGTATTTATCTGTTAGTAGTCAAGATCTTTCTTCAGTTCTGGTCCACATAAAGGGAAAGGAGCACTAACCGATCTACTATGTAAGCCACATCTTGTAAGGCTTAGAACAACGGCATACTAAGATTGAAGTACTCATGTTAGCCGTAGTGATTTCAGCAAGAAAGCTCAAGCCATATTTTAAAGCTCACAAGATTATAGTTCTTACATATCAACCATTATGGCAAGCCTTACAACAATCGAACACTTTGAGAAGGGTGATGAAATATGCCCTTAAGTTAAGTGTCTATAGTATACAATACAAACCTAAAATGGCATTGAAAGCACAAGTATTAGCAAACTTTGTGGTTGAATTTACTAAAGAAGAGGATAGCATTGAGATGGTTGAAAAACCTCTTTGGAACTTATACGTAGATGGCTCTTCTACATGAGAAGAAAGGGGAGTAGGACTTATTCTAGAAGGGCCCCATAATGTAAAAATACAATATGCATTGGAATTTAGATTTTCGACAAGCAATAACAAGGTTGAATATGAAGTCATAATTGTTGGATTGAACTTAGCAAAAGAAGTTGGAGTTGAAAAAGTTAAAGCTTTTTCAGATTCACAATTGATTGTTAACCAAGTCAAAGGAGACTCTGTGGCAAAGAAAGAAACAATGAGCAAATACTTAGCCATGGTGTGAATGCTCATAGAGAAATTTCAATCCTTTACAATTGTGAAGATTCTAAGGGCACGGAATATCATTGTTGATAAACTATCAAGGTTGACTAGTATAGCCAAGTCAAAGGAGACTATGTGATAAAGGAAGAAACAATGAGCAAGTACTTAGCCATGGTGTAAACACTCATAGAGAAACTTCAATCCTTTACAATTGTGAAGATTCCAAGGGCATAGAATATCGTTGTTGATAAACTGTCAAGGTTAGCTAATAAACTTCAATCCTTCCTAACCTGAATGATAAACTCTTCATTGAGTATTTGCCAAGTAAGAGCCTAGGAGCAATGGAACAATGTTGTGATGTACAGTCCTGTCCGAATGTAAGATCCTAGGTAGACCCGATCATTGAATAATTGAGAGATGGGGCATTACCCCCAAATAAGAAGGAAGCTTGAAGGGATGTATACTAGGTTACAAATTATACTGTAATTGATGGTGAGCTCTATAAGCATGGCTTTACTCAGCCATATCTCCACTACCTCATACCCAAGGATGCTTAATAAGTTCTCTTTTATTTGTATGCAAGAGTGTACAGTAACCATGTCAAAGCCTAAACGTTGTATGTTTGAGCTCTAAGGCTTAGCTATTACTAGCTAACCATGAAAGAAGATGCCAAGAATGTAGTTCGGTAATGCTCATAATGTCAAAAGCATGAAGTTTTGAGCCATGCATCTTCAAGCAAGCTACATAGCTTAACTAGCCTCTGGCATTTTTCTCAATGGGAATTAGATATACTTAGACTTTTCCCTAAAGCCATTGCACAGCAATGGTTTATAATAGTTGTAGTAGATTATTTCACCAAGTTGGTGGAAGTCAAAGTAATAGCAAAGATAACCGAGCAGAAGGTTAATTCATTTATATCCAACTTCATTTTATCAAGGTTTGGGGTTCCTTATATGATAATAATTGATAATGGCCTGCAATTCAATAATGACAAGTTTTGAGTTTTTGTGAAAAGTACAGCATTCAACTAAATTACACTTTAGTAGCTCATCCTTGAACGAATGGGTAAGTGGATGCTATCAATAAGACCATAATGTACAACTTGAAGCATAGAGTTAATCAAGCGAAGGGAAAATGGGCTTACGAGCTCCCTAATATCCTACAAGGATATAAGACTACTACAGCACATCAATAAGGGAAACTACTTGCTAATTAGCCTTTGGGTCAAAAACTATCTTACTAATCAAGTTGGAATTGCCTAATCTATACACTCAAATGTTTGACATAATTGTAAATCAATTCAACCAAACAGCTAATCTAGATACCATAAAAGAAATTTAGGACATTGTAAGAGCAAGATTTACCGTTTACAACATAAGGTGGCACAGTATTATAATTAAAAAGTCAAGCATATAGTCTTCTAACTAAAGGATTTGGTTTATAGGAAGATGGAAGCGACAGGTGTGCAAGAAAATCAAAGGAAACACGCTGCAAATTGGGAAGACCCGGTATGAGTTCAAGAACTAGTAAGGAATGGAGCCTACAAACTAGAGAGGTTAGACAAACAAGTCATCCCATGAGTATAGAATGCTAAAAATCTAAAGTTGTATTTCCAATGATTATGCTTTATTTCCTGTTTAGAGTATGATGTTTTCATGCTCTAGTACTCAGTCCTTGTTTTAAAAACTATGTAAGACAATAGCCTTGTCTATGCTAAAAAGAAATGTTTGATTTTCGATCTATTACTTAGATCCTTGTTGATGTTCTTAGTTAATCTTGATCAAATTACAATTAATGAATAACATAGTTCAAGCTTAAATGGCGAATGAGATAACATTAACAAAGCTCCGACCTATTAAGATTAACAAGCTTAAATTCTAACCTTAAATGGCCAACGAGCATGATTGGTTTGAAAAAGTTCTGACTAAATATAGTTAGTGAACTTAACCACCCTTGATAAGTTTTAATCTGTTTCAATTAATGAATTCAAATGCTCAAAATAAGTTTTGATCTAAAGCAATTAACAAACTTCTCTTCTCCATATCTAAGAATGAAAGTATAAGTAACCATCTCCCTAAAAACAAGGATATAAATTTAAAAGCCTCTTCAAGAAAATTTTGAATTGCTAATTTCTTAGAGTGCATGAAACAAAATGTACTACAGTTAAGAATGCAAAAATATTAGTAGAATAATTCAACAAGTTTAGAAATTGCAGCCAAAAAGGTCGGCATCCCAACCTAATGAAAGATTGACATACAAACAGTTGAATTAGTTGGATGGTTGACTAGCAACATTCTCTTTAGTAGAATTTGTAGAGTTAGGTTCTGATTGGCTACATTCTCCTTAGTATTCACTAAGTTAGGATCTTAACTAACACTAGTTATTTGATAAATGTGTAAAATTATACATTTATCTTCTCCAAAATAGCACATTTCTCACATTTTATGCAGTTTTGCTATTATTTCTGAGTTAAAGTAGCCAAAATGCATGTATTTAGATCAGTTTTGTTAAGATATAAAAATTAAGATCAAAATTTAGCCTCAAATGATTTGTATAAGATTATAAGAATCTGTTTAAACTATTAGATGTTCTTAGGAGCAAATTATACATGATAGTGTTTAATTCTTAGTTTCAAGTTTATATATGATGAGTGCTTCATTGGTCTAAACATTCCTTCATGTGATGACAATTGCCAAACATCCTGCTTGAGCACAAGATAACAGCCAGCAACTATATGAAGCCTTGAATAGTAGCTGTCAGTATGAAGTCCTAATGAACCAAGCACTAGATGATAGTAAGCAGCTCACTTAATCCATCTACAGCAGCTCAATGGAACTTATGCAGTTAGTAAGATTGAGCTTCAAGTTGGCAACTCAATGAAGATTCCACAACATGCTATCATTATTGCAATTCCATGACCAAACCAGTGAAGAGACCAGCTCATAGTAGCTCCTCCAAGAAAGTTCAACTACTCAACTAGCTCCACTTGATAAAAGAATCCAATCCAAGCTCCATTTGATAACCACTTGCACTTGTCTCGACTTAGAGTTAAATGTAGTGCATGCTACGAGTAGCAACAGGTATGTACTTGAGGATCTAACTTGATATAGCAGCTGCTCGAGTTTCCATCTAGGCGAATCATAGCTATATGGCACAAGCAGCTATTGACAAAAGACCAAATCATGTAATTTTTTGAGTACCTACAACAACGACCATAGCATAACATGCAACTTCAATTTTCAGATCAAATGCGAGCAAATGATGAACTTCAACCAAGGATCACTAGCTACAAAATGTTACAGTAGCTTCATTTCACTTGTATAACAACTAGGACATGGTCTCCAACTCCATAGCAAACCCGAGCTTCTAGACCAAGCAACTATCGAACCTGAGCTCTAACCACTTGATAAGGCTAAACTAATCTTTATACCAACAATTTACAAGAATAGAAGCACCGAAATGAGGTCCTCCAATTCCACCTAGTAGAACCACACATTAGAACATGAAAGTAGCAACTGAAGAGAATGATGAATCAACAAATTTGCATCAAGCACCTTAATTTAGACACAACTCCTAATCCAAGCAATATAGTTGCAGATGGGAACCACATGTTGAGATGCCAATTCCAATAGCTGTTGTTATCAATTTAACAACAGCACACTCAAGCTCTTAAAAGAACCAAGCCTTAGACTCAATTTAGCGAGAACAAAAATCTGCATTTCATTTTTATGTTGAGTTGAGATTGTGGAATTCCATTTTTTATTCGTTTTATTGCAAGCTGAGCAATTGAATTCTTCCAATTGAGCAGGTCACAATGACAGTAAAGGTCGAGCACTAACCAAGAAGCACATCCCATGCTACTATCTACATATCGAGTAAGGTTGCACTTTGACCACTCAAAGTAGAGCATGCCAATAGTTGCAAAACAAACCCTTTACGAACACAAGACAACAAGAATCTAAGCTGTTGATTTTAATAGCAACCAAACTGACGGCAACAATCAATTGAAGCCGACGAAGAACAACTAAGGAGCACAATAGCAAGGCACTCCACATAAGCCAACCAAGTGCACCAACTTACAAGTGATGTTTTGAGTAGCAAATGAGCCAATTTGTGATGACCAAATCAAGTTGAACTCTAACCAAGAGTAGGGCATTCTATGCATCAAAACAGTAGTAGGCCGTGATTTCCAACTATTTCAAGTAGCATTTGATCATTCCACCAAGTAATAGCCAAACCAAAACCAACTAGTAGTAGAGTGACAACATCAACAGCAAATAAAGAACAATAGCTCTTTCTTTTCTTGAGTTGAGAGCCAAGAACCATACACTCCAATGTCGAACATGTGACGGAATTCCAAGTGCACAAACTTCCTACACATTTTAATGCCAAGACAAGACCAACTTGAATGCTCCATTCATTTAACCACAGCAGCTTCTTGGTAGCTGTAACTTTCAAATGCAAACCCCGTCACAACTAAATAAAGCACTCCGTGCTCATCCAAACAGCCGAGCCAATTTCAACCGTAGATATGCATTTCCAACAATTCACAGTAGAACAACTCCAACGCCAAGCTACTGTCCTAATGTCGAGCGGGCCCAAATTTAGCTTACTCGCAACTACAGCAAACAAAAATAGCAGCTGCAAATAATAATTTCAACAGCATACTAAGGCCATGTCATCCTTAAGTTGCAATGTAATGAACTCCACAGCCAAATAATTGAAGAGAAGCAACTAGACCAAGCCATGGACTTCATGGACAACAGCTGCAACGAACAAACCAAGCAGCTGAATGAACAGCTCTCAATGTGAACTCTACCCAACCAGTAGCCAAGCAAGCCAAGAACAACAATTTCTCCATACGAGCTGCAAAATAAACATCAATTTAACAGAATTCTTGCACGCAACCAGCAAAGCATCTTATTATTATTATATTTTTTTTTATCTTACAATTCATTATAGAAGCTTTGTTTCATCTTATTGTAGATGTTTGCATAAACTTATTACTCTCTTGGTTTGTTTGACAGCATCTTGAAATCCAACATGAGATGAGAACCAAGTTAATGTAAAGCTCTTGAGTACTTCTAAGAAGACCAACATGGAACTTGAGTTGCAGTAGCAGCTGCGACAATTAAATGAACAATGACCGAACCGAGCACCAACCGGCAGCTTCTTTACGTGAACTATGTGCAGTAGTAGCTCGTATAACTCCATTCACTGACTTAAGTACCCATTCAGTAGGCCATGACTCATTTCATAACTAATCGTGAGACCAAGCTGATCTGAGCTAATTCTAGCAAAGCAAATTCCAACCGAATAGCTGCAGCAACTAGGCAACAACAGGCAGTAGCTTCAAAATGTCCATACGTGTAGGCCATAAAATTTCAACCCATGTCATAGTTAGTGGCTGACGTGGAGAGGGAATGTAATATTAAATTACAGCAACAGGATTAGAAAAGAGGCCTTCGGTCTATTTCACACACTCATACGTGAAAGCTATCTTTAATTCATACTATAACCAATTTTCAATTACACCTGGTGTAGGCCTTACCATTTTTGTTTGGAATAAGAGCAGTAAGTCCTAAACACTAGACCCATTTGCTCTGTCGGTTACACAGCAAATCAATAGCTTCCAACAATTATTCAAAAAAAGATGTATGGGTTTCATTTGGATTATGTCCACGTTAGGCCATTGCAACAAAAGGTTTGGTGGACAGAGAATAAAGAAGCAGCAGACAAAGACAGAGAGGAAGATAAGAAGAACATCCGGTAGCTTAGGGATTTTAATTTTTAGAGAATAGTCGAGAATAGAAATTGCATTTTGTGTTTACTTTATTAATTTTAGTATTTTTTCTTTAATTTCAGAACTTTAAATCATTTTATTTTAACTCATTAAAGGATTAGCCCGAGTTCCAAATGAATTGAGATATGCTGATTTTATATCGAGTGTTGATATTGATTATACAGATTAAAGTGTTTTATTTTCCTTGTTATTCCAATTTTATTTATATCTTAATTCATTTGGGGTTGCGATGAGATATTGTACCTAGTTTATTTGGGTTTTGTATCGATGGATTTGATGAGTTAATATATTTTATGTATTGTTCCGATATTGATTTTAAGTGTTTGAGTATTTTTCTATTGCATTCATTGTCTGGTTATTTAGTACTTAGCAATTAATTTTTAGCTATATAGAGTTATAGAATATCTAGGAGAATTTCGATAACTCATGTTGAACATAGCTTGAATTTTTGAAAAAGCTCATCATAGAGATATGCGGGTTTTAATTAAATTCATGAACTCATGCACTTAATACAGTTGAAAATATGGTTCAGGTAATGGGGATATGTTTAAACCATATTTCTAGCTAGAATAATAATTTTGGTGTGAGCAAATCATTATTTACTCGATAATTATAGATAAATTGTCCTAGTAGATGAATTTATGCTATAATTAGAATTCCGCTACTCCAAGAGGTAGGCAAGTTCTAGTAAGTCTAGTTAAATCCCTTTTAGTTAATTTCAAATATCGATTTAAGGCATCATGTCGATTCAAATGAGAATAGATTTATGAATCCTAGTTTCATCTTTTTTATCTCTTAAACCTGAGACCTTCATAGTATAGTTAGGACATTTAGTTTAGTGTTTACCTTACTATTTAGTTTTCACTCACTTTTAGTTTAATTATCGATAGCTTCGCTTAGGAAAAAACTCAAGTAATTTAGTATTTAGTACCTAACTTTCTGTAGAATACAACCTTAACTCACCATTTGTAATACTTTTACGACTCGATACACTTGTTGGTTTACACTTACGCTTTCAGCGAGTCAAGCATTATTTTAGTAGGAGCACCAGAAGCATCCTTTAGAGTAGAGAAGACATCTTTTTGAGCAAGTTCTTCGGCAATAAAGGGGTCTCAGCAATGGTAGGTTGGTCATCATTTTGTTCTTGGCTTTCAAAGCCCTCCGTGATGCCAACCTCTTCATCATTGTCATTCTCATCTTCATTGTTGTCATCTCCTCCCTAGCCAACTTTACCCCTTCCAACAGTTTCTTCATGCGTAACTTCTCGTATCGTCGACTGGGTGTGACAATCTCTAAAGCTTCCTTTGTAGAAGGCTTTGCCTTGAAAGCCTACTCCAATTTAGCCACCTGGGTAAGTTTAAAGTTTTTAATCTCTAGGTCCTTAACTCAGACCCTTAACTTGTCCTCCTTCTCACTTATTGAGGCAATTATCTACCCTAAGCTTCGGCATTTTTCCCTTCTTCACGCAATTGATCCTTCAACTCTTGAGTTTCCTTGAAAAGTTCATCGTTTGTGTCTTTAGAGTAAATACCTCCTCAAATACTTCACTAGGCCTTTTGCCCATATGCGAGCTCCCTCTCAACTTCTTAGCTTCCATTTCATCCTTCATTCTTACATTCTTGACTACTATAGTTTGTGCTTTTGAGGAGTTGCATGGAAATGATAAAGCGATAGAGTAAGAGGTTTCCAATGATATATATATATATAGAGAGAGAGAGAGAGAGAGAGAGAGGGAATACAGTGTACTTATCTTCCTCGTATCCTCCTTGGCCTCATTGATGGTTGTTAAACCATAGCTATTGATCTGTAGGAGCAAAGAGAAAGGATTAACAACTACAATAGCATTGCAAATTGAAATCACTTCAGTTGGTCTGAAACTTACGTCATATAGTTTGGCAAAATATTTTTGTCCTTGGGGAGGATGATCCCCTCCAACAAAGCTAAGGACTTTGTTACATCTCCTAAGGCAAAGTCTGTGTTTAGAATGGTCTAGCTTCAACATGGCACATAATAGTAGCTCTCTCCAAACTGTAGAGTAAACTAGCTAGAAGTAATCCCAAGAGCTTTCTCCTGAGGAGCCTTCTTGGCATCGTACTTTGGGTCTATAGTTTTCTTAGCTAGGGGGTTTGCTATAAGCTCCTTCCCCTTCCTCTTCTTAGGGGCAGGCAAAGATATTAGTTCTGGTGATACCAAGCTAGTAGCAATTGTGCCTAGTGGGGCTATTTCAATAGTAACATTAGGAATAGTTATTTGACTGGGTTCACTAGTTGGTTTCTCGATAATGGTCTTCTTCAACAAGGGTAGCATTTTCTCCTGTACAACCTTAGGAGCATTCCCTTGCCATGCTGTCTCTTTCTTGATAACCTGTTGATGGGTTACCAACTACCGGCCCAATCATGCATAGACGACTCAGAAGCCTTCGATTCCTCACCCAAAGGATTCTTTCTCGTTAGTCCGCCAATGACAAGAAACAGTATGCTAAAGGAGGATGGCTAAATTCCCTAGGAGCTCCGAGTGATTATACTATGCTCTGTTCATTATCATATGCCAATACCAACTTTCCTCAAGCCGAGAGTTCTATATTAAGTGACTAGACTTCCAACTCCCGAGAGCTCTGTGTCGAATGACTAGACTTTCAACTACCAAGTAAATGCAGCTAACTCCTCGCTAGGTACTTCTCTTCTGGCCTCCTTCTAACTCCCATAGTATCCTTTTACTTCTCGACTTCCTCATCACTGTAACACCTCGATTCCTCTCATCTTTTGTGCTCAGAGAACTCTTGCACAGATCCAATGCCACACTGCTACCTATCAACTTCATCTAATATTGTACTGTTTTTCTCTTTTTGTCTTTTGTCCTTTTTACCCTTTTTCATATGTACAAGGAATCCCCTTTTTGTATATACCTTCTTATAATTTCTTTATTTGTAATGTCACGCTAAGGACTTACTATAAATAGTCCCTTCTCCTTGTAAGCCGAAATCATCTGACTTTACACATAAGCATTAAATAGACTATTCTTGTGGGATAACCCTCTCTAAGTCCATTTTCATATACTCTTATCTAATCTAATCTTGCCGAGTTACTCAAGATTAGTGGCGGGTGAACCTTTACATTAACTTGTGCATCATATCGAGTGAAGTGTCAAGTCATATCGCATTTGTTAGTGTGTCATATCCTCTAAACAACTCTACATTAGCTACTTTACTCAGTTTGTAGATTTACTCACTTTGTTTTCTTTGATATCTTGAAGGACCCATTGGTTCAAATCTACAACGATAAGTTCTAGTAATAACTGAGCTCTTAGGTACATCACCTGCTTCCTTTTAACTTGCTTCAATGCTTCACCTCAATCAGAAGTAACATTAGTAGCACACTTATCAAGCTTCTGTTTTTTAGACTTAGCTTAGGCTAGCAATTTCCTAAGATTAATCGCTCTTGCACCTACTGATATGAGGCAAGTGCACCTATCGATTTTAATATAGCGAATGTGAGTCCGAGTCGATCCCTCAGAGATTTCGAGTACTAATATTAACCTTAGCTCTATTATCTAACCGGAAAATTATGATAAATTGAATGAATTAAAAATACTGAAATTAACCATCTAAACTAATTATGAGACTTAATTAAGCAAATTAAAAAGCAGTAAAACTACGAACAACTTCAAGAAATTAATAACGTATTTAGGAATTATTTCCCCTAGTGTTTAACATGTAACCACTTAAAATATATTCAATTCAGTTTCTATTATTCTTGACTGGAGGGATTCACAATTAAAGCTAATATCTTTCTCAAGCATATTAACCCTAATCCTAAATTATTTACCAGAATCTCTTCACTTAGTAATATAACTTAGAATTGCATTAATGTATAATGAATTCTCATACAAACAATCAACTTTCCGGAAGAAACATGTATCTTATCTCTAAGTATACATGTAATTCTCTCCAATTATGCTAAGATCTAATTACACATGCAATTTCTCAATCATCATGCATAATATCATATATTGATACTCTAAAATTATCAATTAACAATTAAACAACATAATTGAATCAAGAAAAGATAGAAACTTTATTGAAATTTATAATTCAACTCAAAAGTCACATGAAACCTTAGGTTCCATAATCTTAAATACTCGAATTCTAAGCTATCATAACGAATCTAAAAATGAGTTCCATCAAAAACATAAAATAAAACATGGAAAACCCCTTTAATTGATGAACAATCTCTCTAATCTTGAAGTCGGTGTTGTTCTCGCCTCTTTCTTCTCTTTCTCCTCAAGTCTCTTCTCTTCTCTTCTCTTCTCTTGTGTCTCTCCGTCCTCTCTAATGTCTCTCTTCTTTTGAAACCCTATGATATCCTTTTATATATATATTACAAGGATTCTATTTTCGTCACCAGACACGGCTTGGGACATGGCCGTGTCCCCAGGTCGTGTAACTTTCTGCACTAAGGCAAAATTTTCTACATAACTTCAAAACTTCATAACTTCTTCGTTTGAACTCCGATTTGAGTGAAACTTGATTCCTTTTCTTCGTTTTCGATCCTAGAATGCGTTCAAACCTTGAAATCAACATTTTACTCAATTAAGTATCAATTTCTTTAAAGAAAACCAAAAACGTAAGGAAAATACTATAAAATCACCATATGAAATATGTTTAAAATCAGAGTTATCACCTACATCTGCAAAAAAGAAGAACATTAAAATTCAAAATATCAGAGAGTATAAAATTTACAAACCCGTACTAAGCGAAGCTCAAAGACTAAAGGTACCCCCATGAATTGTCGAGCTCAGCTCCTCTTTAGCAGTAGCAGCTCAGTTAGGCATGGTAAGAAGAGTAAGTCTGTTGAGTTTTCTCATAAGTATTTTGATGATAACAAAAAGAATGAAGATATTTAACAAGTGTGTTAAATGTGCAAGTCAATAAGCAAAGGATAAGAATTTTGTTTTAGAACTAAATTGGAAATTCAAAACCAAATTCAAAGACAAATTTAAAACCTCAATACAGTATCAGAAGTTATAGAGCAAAATGATTTGTAAAGTATCTTAGACTTATAATTGTTTGAAGGCCCAGCTCCACTTGTTGGATATATTTGGGTAATGTATCCAACATTTTCCATTAAGTTGGTTAATTAAGAATAAAATAAGTGATGTTACACACAAATCAAAGCATAATATTTCAGCTAAGAGACCTTTAGAACCATTTCATCTTAATTTGTTAGGTCCTACACGTACATTGAGCTTAGTTAGAATAACTATGGCCTATTGATAGTAGATGACTTTTCAAGATTTACATGGGTCCTTTTTCTTCGTCATAAAAGTGATGCATTTAAGATTTTTGAAGTATTTACTAAACAAGTCCAAAATGAAAAAGGAGTTTCTATAATCAGTTTTAGGATGAATCATGGAAAAGAATTTGATAACTTAGATTACATAATGTTTTATGAGAATAATGGTATAATTCATAACTTTTCTACTACATACACTCCACAATAAAATGGGGTGGGTGAACATAAAAATAGGACTATTCAAGAATGACACGAATATTGTTGAATGAAAGTGGTATAGCACAATATTTTTGGGCTAAGGCAGTATCTGTATTGTGTTATATCATCAATTGTATGTACATAAGACCATTCACCAAGAAAACATCATATGAGCTTTACAAAAGTAGAAAACCCACAGTATCATACGTTCATGTGTTTGGTTCTACATGTTACATTAAGAAAACAAGTCCTGACCTTAGTAAGTTTGACGAAAGGGTAGATGAAAACATATTTTTAAGATACTCCTTAAATAGTGAAGCATATCATATGTTTAATAAGGTTACTAAAACGGTTGAGAAATCCATAAATGTTAAATTTGCTAATGAGTTTAAGTGGATGATTGTGATGATGATTCACATGAGAAAGCCAAAGGTAATAATGAAAATGTACAGCAAAATTAAACTAGAGAATCTAAGGTAGAAAGATCATCAAAACGAAATTCAGAAGCAAATCTAGAATCACAATCAAAAGCAAAAGCAGAAGCAAATTTAAAGGCTAGATCAGAACAATCAAGTTTAAAACATATCATCCACCTGAACAAGTGATAGGTAATATCAATGCTAAAGTTAAAACGAGAGCTAGCTTAAGAAATATTAAAAACCATTTTGCTTTATTATCTGAGTTTGAGCCTAACACTGTTGATGAAGCTTTGATTGACAATAGCTGGATAAATGTTACATAAAAAGAAGTAAATCAGTTTCAAAGAAATCAGGTATGGACACTTGTTCCTAAACCTAAAGATAAGTCTATCATAAGAACAAAGTAGATATTTAAGAATAAGCTAAATGAGTTTGGTAAAATTGTTAGAATTAAGGCAAGATTGGTTGCTAAGGGCTACTCACAAGAAGAGAGAATTGACTTTGATGAAACATATGCTTCAGTTGCCAAGTTAAAGGCAATAAGACTTGTACTTGTTTTTACTTATTAAAAAGGCTTTAAGCTATTTCAAATAGATGTTAAAAGTACATTTTTAAATGGATATATAAAAGAAGAGGTGTGTGTAGAACAATGTCCAAGGTTTGAAGATTCATTTAAAGAGAATTATGAGTATAAATTGATAAAAGCTTTATATGGATTAAAACAAGCTCTTAGAGCTTGGTATGAAAAAGTAAATGACTTTCTAGTTAAGAATGGATTCCAAAGGTGTAAGGTGGATATAACCTTGTTTCTCAAACACTATGATCATGGTATCTTAATAATCTAAATATATGTTGATAACATTATTTTTCAATCTATTAATGAGGCATTTTGCAAGGAGTTTTCTAAGTTTATGTAGGCTAAATTTGAATTATCATTAATGGGTGAGCTAAACTTCTTTCTTAGACTCCAAATAAAATAAACTAATGATGAGATCTTTGTACATCAAGAGAAGTACACCAAGCAGATCCTAAAGAAGTTTAGTATGGAAAATATCAAAGGCATATCTATACCTATAGCCTTCTCAACTAGGTTAGATCCTGATGATGCCGGTAAGAAAGTTAATGATAAGCTTTATAAAAGTTTAATTAGTTCACTATTATATTTGACTACATCCAAACCTGACATACTGTTTAGTGTGAGTGCATGTTATTAATCTAAACCAACTGAAACACATTTATCAACTATGAAAAGGATTTTCAATTATATATCTTATACTACAAAGTTAGGAATCTAGTATCCAAATAATCAAAACTTTGATTTGACTCACTATCCAGATGTTGACTATGTTGAATGTAAGATAGATAGAAAAAGTACCTCAGGTCCTTGTCAAGTTTTAAGGGACAAATTAGTTTCTTAATCTTCCAAGAAAAAGAATTCTGTTGCCCTATCTACAGTTGAAGCTAACTATATTTCAGTTGGGAATTATTATGCTTAGATTTTGTGGATTAAACAATAATTATTTCATTATGGGCTAAATTTAAAAAATAATCTAATAAAATGTGATAATGCAACCGCAATTAATTTGACTAAGAATCCAGTGCATCATTCTAGATCTAAACACATTGAGATAAGACAACATTTTATACATGATCGTGTTAACAATGTTGATATAAATATTGAATTTATGTCAATTGAAAATCAGTTAACTGATATTTTTACCAAGCCTCTTAATAAAACTAAATTTGAATTTATAAGAAATGAAATTGATGTTTGCTATCCATTTGTTTAAATTTAAGTAACTTACGTTAATGTGAATTTATGTATAATATTGTACATTGTGTTAATTTTCATGAGCCATGATTTGTCATATTTGTTAATTTCATGTAATATAGTTGTTGAAAAAAAAATTATTTATACAGTGTTTAGTGTTATTTAATATAGTTAAATAATATTTTGCATAGTTAATATATTTATTTGATTCATTAATAAATATATAGGACATTTAGTATTACTTTTCCTTAATCATTTAATTAATAAATGATTAATCTTCCCTTTTTACAGTTAAAGCTCATTTAAGGAGCTTTCTCTATTTTCTCCCATTTGAGTTAAGTATGATTAGCTCAAAAACATCAATTTTTCCTCATTCATGCGTGTTCTCCCTACATCCAATAACAATCCAATTTTATAATGACCATGTTTCCATCTTTCCTTCTACCTCACTTCCAGATCGTATTCCACTTCTCCACAACTCCTCAACATTTTCACGCGATCAGTATCTTATTTCTTTAATTTTCGAATCTCATCAACTGAAAATCACTTTATTTGCTCACTGTAGTTTTTTATTTCTCTTTCTAATCCATCAACTCTATTCATCTCATGTTCTTTTTATATCTCATTCATGGTGCTAAGAAAATCATCATGTCTTGGTCTCAAAACAAAGAAAACCCATATTTTTTTGTAGATAAACCTTCATATTTTGACCAAAGCCCTATTCAAGAATCTCAAAACCCTAACTTTGAAAACCATAACCTAAAACAAATCTAAACCACTAGCAAGGAAAAGGGAAATGGTGACAAGGTTGAGAGTTCTTCAAGTGAGGAAATTGCTGAAATAGAAGAAGAGACAGAATAAGAATTTAAGGATGATGAGGAAATAGAGAAAGGAGGAAAATCTACAAGTGAAGAAAAAAATCCTAAGACAAAACCACATATAGAGTTAAGTCCAAAGTATTAACCAGAAGTACAGATGATTGCTATATGTTTTGAACAAATTAATGCCAAAAAGAAAAAGGTAAATCCTAGAACTAAGTTTATTTTATCTTCTAAACAACGATAGTTCATAGAGCCAAGTATTGTTGAATTTGAATATTTTCAAAAGAATGGTTTTTATTAGGATAAGTTCTTAGATGTCTTAGGATGCAAGAACATCTGTAATGTAGAGACTATTGTGTATGGAGAGTTACTAATTGAGTTTTATGACAATCTCAATATAGATCAAAGAAAAGTGTAGCTGTCCAAAGTGAATGGATAGAAAATAGAAATTTTGAAGAATGATATTCGAAGATGTTTCAAGATTCCTAGAATGAACAATAAAGGGAATTAATGAAGTGGACTAAGAAGCAAATTTTTTAGGAATTGAATAAGGGTGAAAGGATATGGCCATGAAAGGAAGTTAGCATCTTTACTTCAGATCGATTATGCATATGCTGCACAAGATTGTCATTAGTTATATAATTCCAAAGAAGGGAAGTATAACTAGTGTTTCGAAGGAAGATGACATGGTTATTCTAGCCATTCTAAGGAAAAAGAAATCGGACAATACCGTAGAAATTCTTTGGCATGCATTCATGACTAAGGGAAAGAGGTTGTATGGCAATTTGTTGATGAAGTTGTTGGAGTTTAAGAAGGTTAAGATTCCAAAGGTGACAAAGAGGAAGATACCCATTAGAGTGATAGGAGGAGATCACGTTAATCACATGGGTATAAATGTGAAAAACAGCATTTGGTATACTAATGATTGGGCATTCTATGTGTATGACAGACACAAGAAGAATAGACTAACCAAATCATTGTTTGAGGGGGGAGTTGTCAGGAGCAATTTCAAAGTCTAATTCAGAACTTGAATCAAAGCATGTTAAGAAGGTCAACAAGAAAAGAAAGGGCAAGTAGATTTTCAAAGGCAAGAAGAAGAAATCTAAGAAGCATTATGAAGTCAAGACAGGAGGAAAGTTTGAATTCAAGGAGAAGAAAAAGGTACTTGAATCAAAAGATGATTCAGAATCTAATTCAAAATTGGATTTAAAGGAAGGACTTGGAGAGACATCAAAGTTAGAAATAGTTTCAAGGGTAGTGATTAAACATATGATCAAGATAAGAATGGATTGGCCATTGGAAAAAATACTTACGGAAGTTACATAATTTACACCCTTTGCAAAAGAGAAGTCACCATCTTTGATTCAATCATCTAAGAAATCCTCTCCTCAACCTGCTATGAAACAAGAATTTCCATCATTTGATCTACCATTTTATGACCAACTTAAACATCCACCATCACCAAAATCTCCAACGCTAACTGAACAACAACAATTCTTTAATTCTGCTACACATGTTTCAAGTGAACTTCCATATGCACAAGCTTAACTTAGCTTATCTTCTGATTTTTCAAAAAACTCTAACTGCTAAACTAGTCCAAGCATCAAAGGAACTAGCACAACAAGTTCCATTAACAACAATTCTAATGCTACCTTGGAAAGAGTCCACTCTGCCCCCTTTACCACTATCTTCTTCAAGCACTCCATAGATCAAGAAGAGATGCTCGAAGAAGTCAACCTAGATCAAGTCTCTTATGTTTTAGTGTCTGTGTAGAGTTTGATGTCCAAGTTCTGTTATATTCTGATTCAATGTTCTAGTTTTTTTATTTTTATTTCAAAATTGTGTTTGGAGTTGAATTTAGAATCAAGTTGATGTGATCAGACTTGTTAATGAATTGTTAGTCTTTCTTTTCCTTCAACTTTGTTATACCTTTTTTCTAACCATATCAGAGTCAAGGGGAGTAAAACATAAGTGATGATTAAAGAGGGAGAGAAATGTGGAAAAATATTGAATTAAAAAATAATCTAATTATGAGTTGATAAATATCTAAGGATAAGTACTAATATAAAAGGAATTCTGAAAATTTTTTTACTTTAAAATTTTCTAATTAAAACTATTATGAACTAATATGACTTATACTATAAAACCTTTCATAAATTGTTCAATATTTTCCTAAGAAAGAGTTTTGTAGGAGACTGTTGAGTTCTTTCATAAGTATTTTGATAATAACAAAAAGAATAAAGATATTTAACAAGTGTGTTAAGTGTGTAGGTCAATAAGCAAATGATAAGAATTTTTTTTAGAATTGAATTCAAAATTCAAAACCAAATTCAAAGACAAATTCAAAACCTTAGTACAATATTAGAAGTTACAAAGCAGAATGTTTGGTGAAGTATTTTGGACTTATAATTGTTTGAGGGCCTAACTTCACTTATTTGATATATTTAGGTAATGTATCCAACGCGTTCCACTAAGTTGGTTAATTAAATCCATGGGGATTAAGGAGGATTAATTAAATCAAATTAAGGACAAGTTAGTTAGACACATTTATCATGGAAATAGACAAACTTTTGATGGAGTCATATTAACAGATGTTCATTAGATCTTTCAAGATTTATTTGAAAGGTTTTTATTAGGATAAATAAAGGATTTCATGGAGAGATAAATGAAATATTTTTCAAGATTGTATCAAGTTGGATAAGAGAAGTAAGAATTAAGATAAGGATGAATCTTACCCATATTGCAACAAGATTTTCAAATTCGTATTGAGCTGAGATAAAAAAAATATATATTTTGAAAAGGATTAAGTTAAGCAAATCAGATTTGATACAATGCTATTCGGGCAAAAATTCATCAATAAGATATTCAAAGTTTGAAGATTCAAATTCAAGAACATCAAGCATCAAGATTTACTCCTAATTTTTAGAAAATATTTATTTTCAAAAAGAATACAATTTTCAAATGCCATATCTATTGAAAAAAAGAAGAAGAAGAAGAAGAAGAAGAAGAAGAAGAAACCAGAGCATTTATACAAGAATAATTGCAAATTTCAAAATAAAAAAGGGAAACAATGTAATGTTCAAATTGAAATCAACGAGTGTGATTTAGCTTCCATAATTCAAGAAATCACAACTACCAACGGCTAAATCTAGATTTTTTCAAGGATTTTCAAGATTTGTTCAAGATCTATCCAAGATCCCAACAAAGAGACGTTGCACTTGAAAATATAAAAAGAAAAGGAGTTCAAATTTTTGAGACACATCTAAGCTACATTCGTTTACTACAAACTTGATACTTAAGAAAATTCAAAATCATATTTAGAATCTAAATTAGAGACAACATCATCTATATTAGTTTTATATTCCGATATTATATTGTACTTTCATTGAAAGGATTATTGTATTCTATCCTCATTATTACTATAATCTTTATTATTCAAGTGATAGGCCTTATGTTAGAGAAGAGACTCAAATTTTTATAGATCTATGTATAGGCAATGGTAGCTTAGTGAAACAAAGTAGAAAGACTTGTAATTGTTTCTCTCTTATCAAAGATAATGGAAAGTGGATAGTAAAATGATATGAATGTGGAATACCAAGTCTCTAGTAGTAGAGTTGAAAGAGTATAGTAAGCATAAAGCTGAAACACAATAAATCTCTTGCCTGATCTTCTCATTCTTACTCTCTTTATTTTTGTACTTAATTTATTTTCCATATATTTTTTTGAGCCTAATCTTGCTATAGTAATCAAAGAAGACATTTTTAATCTAGTTTGTGAAAATGTTCAAAATTTTATAGTAATTGATTCAAGCCACCCCTACCTTCACCACCCCTACCCCCCAACCCTCGTCCCCCTTCTCTTGGTTATTTTTGGGAACTATAGAGTCGTACCTTCCTCATCAAAAAATATTGGCTCTCCTTTTTCACAAGGGTTAAATGATCCTCTCAACGTCCCAATAAAACATTTTATTGCACCGCTTATCTTGGTCCGTTTTCACAACAGTAGCATCATTCAACAACAGTTTTAAGTCTTTAGTCCTTTTGGTTCTAACCAAATGCTCCAAAAGTTGAGGTCTACTTCTTACTAGACTGATATGTATTTGTCATGCCAATTATAGACTTTGGACTCCAAACTGTAGCAGCCACATAAAACCACCCATCTGCTTGCCATTTAATTGTGAAGAAAAATCTAAATAGCTATACAATAACCATAACCTCGAGCTCCTCATAAATTATTTCAAAAGCAATAAGAATTTTGTAGGTGTTTAGGGAAAACATGCTGGACGAAACGTAAAAGTAATTGAAAAAAGCCTTCTAGAAATTAGAAAACAATAAACACAAATTGAATTCATAATACTCCAAATAAATGTAAAACTCATGATCAATAGGGAAACACACTAGTTCATCTTGTCTAGGCCTATGTAGCTTCCATTCTACTAGGAGATCCTTAAACTACTTATTGTATTTAGACACAAGTGCCCTAACAGCACTATTCTCCATTCCATTCGAGGAATCAACATTATACACTATGTTATTATATCAATACCTGGTTACCATCCTATCTTCCCCATCATCAGGATAGATATCCACCGGTAATATATCTATATGAGCAGCTTTTCATATCTTTCAATCGCACTATCAGCCGAGCCATTAGACATCGAAGTCAATCCAGTTGCTTCATAGGGGGGAGAAGGAGTAGCCTTAGTTTCCTCTAGACTAGTAGAGTAAATTCTGCTCCTAGCCATACCTAATAATGTTGGGAAATTGAAAGAACTAGAGAATTGGAGAATTTTTTTTTATGGTTTGAGAGCAAGAAGAATAAGGCACTAAAATGCAGTAGGGTGTTATGCTGATAAGCTATCAGAAAAGTATATAATGTAGTCTTTGAGGGTTTTATAACTGTCATTTAGGTTTAACCCTTTTTCTTAGGAATTAAAGGAAATTATTGGGATTCAAATGTGATTTGATTGTAAGGCTTTGATGAAGGACACATGTCTGCTAATAGAAATCCTGCGGATGTAGTATAGCCTATAGTTACAAAGGCGTGCAGTGTGATAATGACTAAACTAACAGCTATCTCATATATGCATACAGTACACAAACAGGTGAGGAAATGAAAAGTTATGATCCTTAAGTTAGAAATTTATGCGACATCTAATAACAAATATTAAGTAATATTTTGTCTATAAGAGCACCGTAGCCTTGTTCGAGAGCTAAGCAACAAACTAAAAGCATAGGCATGAGATTGCTTACTTACTAACTCGAGTTGAAAAACACCACTTTACTCATCTACTCCCACATTCGAATCGTTGATCATAGGAGTTAGAGGCAAATGATGATAGTGGATTTTTACCCTCCTTAACTATTACTCAACACATTCCTCGCTAACCTATTCTATCTTGTAAGGTCACATTGTCAACCTTCTCTGACCAAGAGGACTTTGAGCTTAGCCATCTAATGGACTAGAAAGCCCAGCCTGCCTTAGTCAAACACTTTGAATTTGAATGGGGGTGCGAATAGTTTGGCATCTGCAAAACTTAACCACATAATTACCCACTTCCCATGACTTCTAGCATGTGATTAAATTGAGGAATTGCCTCATGTCTCAAGCAGCAAAACTGCCTAGCAACATGAGTATCAAACAAACACCTGTAAATATGGAAACAACATTATTGTAAGAACTCCCTACATATTCTTAACATTTACTCATTTACTTATTTACTTAACTTCACTCACACAAACTCCAACTTAAGCATCGGAGTGGTTATGCTAAACTGACCCGGGCATCCACTTTAGCCTAACTTCTCTCTTTCTTTGAGGAATCGATACTTAGTATAAGTTCTAACTAACAACAACTATGTATCACATGAAATGGTTAAGAAGGAGTATAAGTGTGTGTATGATAAGAGTTTTTCGTTAACTTAGCCAAGATATACTATTCGCAATGAAAATCACTAACATTTTTTCATATAGGCAAAATAAGATGCTTAAGACACCGGTGCCATAAAATTACACCTAAATTAGACTTGGCGGAGATAAAGGACTAACTTTTAGACTCGAATCTAAACCTTATTTCAAACGAGTAGAAGAGACTATTAACTTCCTTAGCATTGCCAATCATCTTCCCTGAAGCAAGGTCCTATATAACACATCCATCACGAGAGAATGACAATTTATACTTCATATCTTTCATCAAATGACTAGCAAAAATCAAATTATACAGCATCTCAAGAACATACAGAGTATTTTTTAAAATCAACCTATTAACAAGCACTATTTTGATTCCTCTACCTACAGTAATCTCACCATTAGCCACCATTATTTTGCTAGGAGAACAACAAGAACTTAATTTTTCAAATAATGATATAGAATTACACATGTAATTAGAAGCTCTAATGTCAAGTATCTACAAACCCTTTTTAGTTTTGTCACTTAAGATCGATCGAGTGATTACCATTTAGGGTTACTACTACGATAGAAGTCACTTTATTAGGTTGAAAGTTGCCTAAATTAACATGAGTTTGACTTAGAATCTATTGTAATATTGATAGTTACTCACCCATTAAATTGATTGACGATCCTAAGCTCTAAATTCCTTCCATATTAGCCACTTCAACTACTTATGCCAATATAGTACTTTGAGAAGAAGACTTCAAGTTCTTGGCTTAGCATTTTCCCTTTAAGTTATCAAGCCTGCCATTCAACTTCCAACAAGTAGATCAAGTATAGTAAGGCCTGTAATAGAAGTCACACCATTGGTTTGATTTTATTGTATTGTTTGGCTCTATCGTAGCCCCTTTCTTAACAAGCAAAGCAAAATGAGGTAAGGAGGAGTCTACTAACAACATTATATAATGTTACAGATCAATGGCAACAGATCTCAAAAACCCAAAATGGGTCAAATGGGTATGATAGACAGGAAGTGAAATGATTGGTTTGAGCTCGAAATAGGGTTTAATATAACTCATGAACACTAAATATCGTTCGGGACTCAAATGATGGTTAGATGCGACTCATTAACCGACTCAAATGAAAGGATTCGCCACAATCTTGAGGACAAGATCAATAAAAACACAGGAACGATTAAAGCGTTTGATCTACACTCAATAATCCAACAATGCTAGCTCAAGAGTAGCCTTACTCAAAAAGGGAAAGATTCCAAAACACAAGAATATACTTTTCAATCTAATTTCATATATCTCTGATGTTTACAGATGTTGTTATTTATAGCAAGTCCTAAACCCTAGTGGTAAAATTGTAAATTATGTACAAGGCCTTATACTCTAAAAAATTGAGCCCATAAATAAAATAAAGGAAAACATGTACAAGAATATAAAACTTTGCGTTTTACGACCGAAGTCGGCATGCAGTCACTTGGTATGTCCTAGAAGGAGTAGTATCCAAATGGAACTAGATCGACAGTTAGATGTACAGGTTCAAGAAGGAATCTCAAAAGCCTTGCATGGCTTAGCCAAGACACTAAAGAGGTCGACCCACAATTGCTAAGTTCTAAAGTTAGTCAGCAATAGTCTTTCCATGCCGTATCGAGTAGATCCCACTCTCGTTAACATGGTCTCTCGGTTACTCAGTCGATGATAAACTTGTTGCTGAGTGGTTATTTTTGTTCCTCTCGTCCTTTTGGCTTCATCTTAGCCTCAGCAAGCATTGATCAGCCTCGATTTCAAATAGGTCTGCCTCAACTTGGATGTAATCGAAGGCTGATTCCCATCAATACCGTAAGTTTAAATGGAAGTCGTCCTCAACGTTAAGCATTGAGCACAGGCCAGGATGCTGAATAAGCTCGTTTTCCCTTTTCGCTTCACCATAGGTACAAAGTGTCTCTGGATTTTCTCAACGCTCATAAGAGTTAAGCAATAATTCTTCCTATCCTTTCAAACAGTGTAAGTATTGAGGAAGCCATCATGGATCACTTTCCAATCATACTCCCATGGTTGGCTAAGAAGTAAATTTGTGGCATTCATTAGGACCACACCGAAGTCAATCTCATGCTCATATTGTCCTACCTTGAATGCAATCTGAGCTTGCTTATACACATGGACCATACCCTTGCCGTTAAACCACTTCAATCCATAAGATCGGGGGTACAGGTAGGTCGACAATTTCATCTTTTCTACTAACTCGATAGAGACAATATTGGTGCAACTACCTCCATCAACAACCAAGGAACAGGTCTTCCTATTTACTAGGTACTGCATGTGAAATAAATTTTCCCTTTATCCAGGATCTGCCTTTAGGTTGGCTCATGTCGCCATAGTTAAGAGTTTATCTACGTCCTCCGTATAGACATCTTCTTCTATCAACTGGTCTTTCGAGCTCTTGTCACTCTAACTATCAATTTGAGCCTCAAGACCTCCATCCTTCAAGACCATGACCCTCTTATTCGGGCATTGGGACACAATGTGTCCATAGCCTAAGCATTTGAAGCATTTCATATCTCAAGCCTTGTTGTCGGGTACCTTTTCTTTCTCAACCCTCTTTGTCTTAGCATAGTTAAGTCGGCTAGGTTCTCCTTTCTCCGTCTTCCTCTCTAGCCTTTTTCTCTCGGCATATCTCTCAAGTTCAGGGCTACCTTATTGAGGTCAGCTAGTCAGCCTCTAATGCCGTCTTCTCCTCTATCTCTCCACTCTTAATGCCAAATTTATCAGCTCATCCATAGAGTTAAATGGCTACAATTTAACTATGTCGGCAATATCATCTCGGAGTCCATTTAGGAATCTAGCAATTGTACGATCTTGCGGTTTAGCAATCTCACATCTTGTCATTAGAGTTTCAAACTCCTGCAAGTATTCTTCAATAGTGTTTCGAGCTTGCCTTAGGTGCTAAAAAGCATGGAGCATCTCTTGCTTGAAGTAAGTCGGCACAAATCATTGGTTCATCAAACACTTCATAAGCCTCCAAGTTCTAATCGATTTTTCTCCTTCAACATCTCGCTTGGCACTCAACTTATCCCACCAAAGACTTGCATACTCAACAAAGGATAATGAGGTCAGCTTAACCTTTGTTCAGTCATCACACTCATAGCACTTGAACAACTTCTTGACTCAAGAAACCCAATCAAGGAATTCTTCAAGTCAACAGTTTAAGCTTGATATTGTTAAGTCTTCGACCAAGTGCTCGAGGTTCATCCCTTACATTCTTAGCAGGTCAATTCACCTCAGATCAGCTACTTCTATTGGAGCTATGCTCAGCCACATCTCTTCTAGGCCTTGGCTCTCTTCTCCGAGCTTCTTGATTTGCTTCGAAGTCAACAATCCTTTCATTTGTTCTTTTCGGCTCAAGTCGATTTTCTCTCCTTATCGACTCGGCAGCTTTTCTCAACTGTCGCTCAACATCATGATCAAGTTCAATACAGCCACTCCTACTGGTAGGCATTCATTCCTTTCTTTCTTCTCGGTCATCATGTCTGCGGCCTCTGACTAAACCAATGAGCTCTTGGATAAAGCCAGTGAGATTCTGAATCTGATACTCTAAGTTGTCAATACGTCTCCTCAAGCTTCCATATGGACTATCACTAGTGTTGTTGACACTATCTTCCGACATTCTTATACATATAGTAGCTTCTAGAAAATTGAACAAACGTATTTTACAATAAAAACACTCAACAATTAGAATCAACAACTAAAATTACTGTTACTCAACTTAATTAACACAATACTACTACTAAAACACGAATATACTATACTACAGAATGATGACTAACAGAAATGTCTAAACCATGAATCAAACTTTGAAGAATCACTAGCACACATGTCTTCCCAAAGATGTTACGGATCAATGGCAACAGATCTCGAAAACCTAGAATGGGTTGAATGGATATGACATATAAGAAGTGAAATGATTAGTTAGAGCTTGAAATATGGTTCGATATAATTCATGAATATTAAATGTCGCTCAAGACTCAAATGAGCGTTAGATATGACTTACTAACCGACTTAAATAAAGGGGTTTGCCACAATCTTAAAGACAAGATCAATAAGAATACGAGAATGATTAAAGAGTTCGATCTACACTCAATAATCCGGCAATGCTAACTCAAGAGTAACCTTGCTCAAAAAGGAAAATATTCTAAAACGTAGGAATATACTTTTCTATCTAATTTCGTATATCTCTAATGGTTACAGATGTTATAGCAAGTCCTAAACCCTAGTGGTAAAATTGTAAATAATGTATAAGGCCTTATACCCTAAAGAATTGAGCCCATAAATAAAATAAAGGAAAACATATACAAGAATACAAAACTGTGTGTTTTCAAGAGAAGTCGACATGCAGTCACTCGACATGTCCTAGAAGGAGTAATATCCAAACCGAACGGGATTAGCAATTAGATGTACGAGTTTGAGAAGGAGTCTCAAAAGCCTTACATAGCTTGGCCGAGACACTAAAGAAGTCAACCCACAATTGCCAAGTTCTAACGTTAGTTGGCAATAGTCTCTCAGTACCATGTCGAGTGGATCTCACTCTCGGCTACTCGATCGATGACAAACTTATTGCTAAGTGGTTATTTTTCTTCCTCTCGTCCTTTTAGCTTCAACCCAACCTCGACTTCGGACAGGTTTGCCGCCTCGACTTGGATGTAGTCAGAGGCTTATTCCCATCATATAGCATCAACTTTCTTCACACCTTACCTCAACAAAGGCTTCCTTAAGGCTTGGGAAAGGCAATTTCACAATTAGTCTACCTCTAACTTCATTCGAATATGAATTTAGACCGTAAGAAAAATCATATATATGGTCCTTCTCTAATACGGAGCTATATTGCAACCCATCTTTAATGCATTTCTACTCAATTTCATAGAATAAATCAACTTCCTACGAGAGCTCCATTAAAGTACTATAGTATTCAATCATACTCATGCTTTCTTGGCTTGTGGTTCACAACTTGGAGTGCAATTCAAACGACTATGAGAAGTTGTCAAGATCATAGTACATTTCTTAAACTCCATCCTAGATTTCTTTTGCAGTTTCACAAAACAAATAAGTTTTTCCGATCCTTGGCTCCATGGAATTGATTAACCAAGCCATCACCAATTAGTTTTCAACCTCGCATGAACTATACCCACTCGAATCCTTCTGAGGAGCCGTTGTGGAGCCTATTAAATACCCTAACTTTCCCTTGCCTTAAATAATAAGCTTAATCAATTGGAACCACTCTCTAAACTTTACACCATTAAGTTTGTGTTGCGTGATAGAGCTTTGCTAAGAGACACTATGGTTGGAGGAGTTGTGGTTCCAAAACGATACTTAAAACCTATTGTATTGTTGGGTTGATCATTCTTCCTGCCCATATTGATGTTAATTTAACCGATATAAGAGCGATTAGGCTCTTATATGATGAAGAAGAATTAGAAAAATTCCCTTGTACTTTTCATGAACACGTCAACATATATACAGGAGATACTTAACAATAGGGATAAGAGTAAGGAAATTTACATCAAAGGATATCAACGTTTGAAGATAAATTCTAATAAAAAATTAATATTTCAAAAAATTCAAATAAAAAAATAATGTTTCAGTGAGTGATTAAAATAAGAGATTGCAATTATAACATCATTAAATGAGTTTGATGTGACTATTAAGTAACATATGGTGCTTATATGATGTACATGTAACATACACATAGCGCTTATGTATATATTTAAATAATAAATAAATGGAAAAAAACTTTAAAATATAAAAAAATAAAGAAAAATTAAAAATATATATAAATATAAAAAAATCATAAAACTAAAAATTTAAAAGCTAACAGTATAATATAAATATAATATATAATATTATAATTAAATTTTTTATCCAAATGTAACATATATGATACAATGTAATATAATATAACTATTATATATAATAATAATAATAATATAAATATAATATATGTAATAATGATAATGCAATATGAATCTAATATATATAATAATAATATAATTAACAATATCATACAAAAAATTGAAATTTTAAAAAGAAAAGGAAGAAGCTATAGAAAATAAAAAATAAAATAAAATAAAACCTACTACCTTACCACCAAGAGATTGTCGATTAGGGTAATTGATAGCCACCTAGGAGAAGTCATATAACCCTACTCAAGTGGCTACCGACTATCTCCAACCTTAGCTAGCTAGTTCAACTTAAAAGTTCTTGATGGGTCATAACCCACCTAAAAAGGTAGGTCATCTACCCACCAACCAGCGATAGAGGTGACCACCGTCGAAGGAGGATTGCACAAAACCCTGCTCTCCCACCAAGAAAAAAAAAATTATGACGATAGATGGCTACCTCACCTTGATTTAAAAAGAAAACTATGGGTAAAAACTCAATTGGATTGAAAACCCAATTGGATTACCAACAAATCACGCAATCTAATTGAGTTTTCAATCCTATTTTCCTTTAAAAAAAAAAAATTTAAGGTGTGTATCCAAGGGGAGTCATGTGACTCCCCTTTGGTGGTCACCCACCAAGAACTTCTAAGCTAATTCGACCACCATTGGCTTTGAGGTGGTCAGGTTGTTTTTTTTTTTTTAATTTTTGAACATTTTTTCCTCTCTTTTAAAAAGAAACATAATTTTTTATTATTTTAATTTAATTATATAATATATTATACTTAATTTATACTATTTAGTTTTAACTTTTCTAGTTTCTTTTTTTTTTTTTTACTTTCCTTTTTTCATTTTCTAAAATTTTCTCTTTTTTTAGTATTTTTATATATTATTCATGTCTTTTCTATTTATTTATTATTTAAATATACATATAAGCACTACTTATATGGCATGCATGTGTCACATAAGCATCATGTGTCACTTAACAACTATGTCTAATGAAACTAACATTGTTATAATAGCAATCCTTTATTTTAACCTTTATTAAAACATTGATCATTTATTTAAACATTTTAAAACATTTTCTTTCCTATTTAAATTTACTCCCTAACATTAATATCTTCTGATATAATTCTTCCAATAAAAATAATATCCCTATGCAGTAGATAACTCTAAGACTTGCTTAAACAATATCTCAACAACTCCTAAATAACAGAATCGGATAAAAGAACAAAAAATATAAATAATAAGACTTATCGACCAAAACTAAACCGAAGACAAACTAACACAACTATATCGCCAACAATGTGCTACACCATGTTGCTCAAATCAGCCCACCCTCGATGATCGCTTACAACCTACCCAGTTTCGGAGGGCGACGTGACACACGGCCCCAAGGTAGACACCGGCCACCATCCATTTCTAAACTATATGATATAGAGTTGAATTATACATCATGCCGTGTATTGATTTATTCAATGGGAAATCAACTTGATTTTGTGAATCAGACTAATTAATGCTTAAATGACCAATAAGATTAGCTTACACCCAGTAATAAAAGTTGACAAAAGCTTAGGGGAGCATACGATACCACCTCGTCACAGAAGGTATATCATGCCAAATGCAACTTAGAGAAAAAAAAAATCTATGAGATTATTTCTCCTTCTCTCTGAGGCATGGCATGGACACATGAATCAGCTCAAACTTCCCACATTCCGTTTCCAAACTGGCATTTATATTAACTGTTAGTCTCAAAGGACTGTTCTTCCCTTGTTGTAGTAACATCTTTACTAGGATAAACCAAATCAAAAGAAAATTCTTGCCCCTATAGCACTGGATTATTTTCTTCTTTCCACTGTACTCTGAATCTGAGACGAAACTTTCAGAACTTGCCTGCCCGCCAGTTGCATGACATTGAGGTGCTCTTGCATCTGAAAGGCTCTCACTTGGAAACTTCCCCTTAAGGCAGTTATGTATTGCCTGCGCCTGGATGTTCCCGAAGAGGATTTCTGCAGCCTTGTTTTTCACCAGAAGAGGAATATACTCCATTTCGTCCCATACATATAACTAGAATATAACAAATTCCCAATGAGCAAGATGAAGAACTATAACAACCATCTCCCAGACCAATGGCAGTGGGAGTATGCATCATTTACAAAAGAAACAGAATTATTGGCATGAAGCCACAAAATGTAATATTTTTTCCTGATCTTTCTGGATAGTAATTCATTAAGTTCACAAAACAAAGGATTTCAGTCAAGGAGAAGAAAACATACCATGAAAGGTCTGTAGATCATGCTTATTGAATGAAGATGGTTGGCACTTTTTTCACAATATAGAGGAACAGAGTTTTGTTCATGTGCAGGTTTGCTGCAAAAAGATCAATCATTAGTAACTACCACATCCTACTTAAGTGAAAAAGAGACTAAGTTGTTTCATACCTACAATCCAACTCTAAAGGGGAACCACATAGCTGGCAACCTGTACATATCATATCTTCAGCTAAACTGGCAATTTCCATGTTCAATCTCTGGCTAATAAACATCATTTCCTTTTCGACATCATCAGGAGCTTTCTTTGATAATGGAAGGAAAATTTCACCAACGGATGCATGGAAAACTACCTTGATCGAGCTATTCATTTGTAATACCTCGGAAATAGAGCCACAATCCCTACATTCTCCCTCTTTTACAACTTTCCAGTTTCTTGCAAGCTGCTTCTTCTGCAACTGAACAGACATTGCTCAGTACTAGACATGCAAACATAATGCCTGGAAGCAATGAAAATGTATTGTACATGAATAGAAAACTCAAAAAATATGAATGAGCGGTTTCCCTTTCTTGTTACCAAAAGTCAAAAAAGAATCTAGTAAAAAAAAAGATCTATGGAGAAGCAAGTTGATTATCAAATATGAGCCATAAAAGACCAGAAAAAATGTTCTGGCATCATGTGCATTGTGAGAGTCCTATGTCAGCTACAGTGGAAATTAGCAGTATAAGCACATTCAAGTTATATTTGTTTGATTCTGGAATGTAATTTCCGAAATCTGGTTTCCTAGTATTTGTTATTCCACAATTCTTAATTCCTGGATTTGACTACTATTTGAAAGGTTATTAAAATACCAAGATGTCACAAACCTGTGAGTCTTATACTTCTATCCTAATTCACACCCTCACCAAGTTTTCATTAAAAATAATAAGAAATCAAGATCCACGAAATCAACGAAATAAGGTCCTCAGAAAAAGGAAAAACTAATAGCTTGTTTGCCAAATACTTCAAATCTAGTGACAAGCAGACATTGGCCAGAAAACACTGGAAGCCAGTGAATCATACCTGAGTTTCCTCATTAGTGTAGAGAAGTAACATGTCTCGGTGAAAAAGAGTCACTAGGAAGTATGAGAAACCAGAATAGATATCTCTGTTTGCTTAGATAAATGAATCTTCTGAATTAATACTTTTGTGTGGGGAAGATAACAAATATGGATGTGAGAGAACATACATGCTTAGAGATGAATCCACTTGTCTTCACCCATTCTACCACCCTCCTTAGCTTCGCTTCTGCTGTCATCCCCACCTGACATTTTACTATCAAGTCATCTACATCTGCACATTTCAAAGGAAACGCTTACTCTAATGTTGTCTATCAACATTCTCCTAGCAAATTCCAACTGCGCTGGAACACTAAGCAATGCCCTAAACATATACAAACAGGGGACAATCCAGTGAAAACATGATTATAGCAAATGAAGAGTAAAAAGCATACCCCTTGACCCGAGTGATTCGTCAAGAACAACCAGTGGCTTGATTGATGAGCAATAGACAGTCCTGGCACTAAGATGATCCTCAAACTTTGCAATTTTAACATCTGAGTTAAAATCATGAAAACCCAAGTCTCAAAACTGAAATGCACTACCATGCTTTCATACGACAATGAGATGATACACAAGATCAAACATTACAAAGCGTAAATCAGTATTACTTTGCAACAATATAACATGATGGGGAGTTGCTAAACCTCCGATGTGCTTCTGCCAAATGGACACCGTGAAATGGGGACGCGTTTCATCGCCTACCCTAACGTCCGTCCTTACTATATCGCAGCGTTTAGACAACTTGTACTGTCAAAACCAACGACAATTCGATTCAGTACTATATTAGTGTACGTAAACATGCAAAAACAATCAAATGCAACCCAAAACCATATGATGATGAACCCAGAACTTCTATTTTAAAAAACTAGAGAGCATTAGAGAAAGTAGAGAGTTTACCTGAATAGGAGAAGAATGGTGGACAAAGACTAGGAGCTGAACAAAAGTGCCAACGTGAGCAGAAGCATCCGAGATATCAATCAGTGGACCATACCACGGAACTGCTGTCGTCATGCTTTCTTTCTAGGAATAGCAATAGTTTCCAGCGACGACGAGGTTAATCTCACTTTCTCTTGCACACTCTCCCTCTCCTTTTCGAAAAACAAATACGAGGATTTCTTTCTTCTTCTTTTTTTGTTATTTATTTAACTACATATATTTAACAGTATTATTTTATTAAACTAGCATGGTGAAACAATTAAAATCGATAAATGTAATATAAGTAATGGTGATGATGTATATCACAAGTATAATTTCCAAATAAACTCCTAATAGTCCATCAAGTGTGTATAGTGGGGGACTTGTAAAAAGCTATTTATAGCGTAGCTAATGAGAACCCTTCAACACCCAAGTTAGCAAGAAAAGAAAAAGAATCATAATGAATGGGACAAAGAGATTGAGAGAATTCCTAAGAATAGCCAAAAAGACCCCTTACATGATGAGTTTACCCCTCTTTATAGGTTTAAGAGATCTAACATGCTCGAACATATAGCAAAAGGGGATTAGCTAGCACGGTATCTAAGGAGACGGTGCTGCCAATACAAGAAAAGATAACCAAACTTCTGTCGGTTGGTGGAGGCTTAGGAGATGAGCATGTCATATTAATGGGGTAACCGCCCTAATCCGATGACTATATACTGTAGGTTGTGTATCAAGTGATCATTCAATATTTAATAATAAAAGAGAAATAGGGGAGTATGCCTAGCTTGCTAACCAACGAGCTTTCCTAAGGTAATCTTGAAGACAAAAGGCAAGCCCTCCTCTCAAGGCTGGGAAACGTGAATGGAAGGCTTCCAATGAAAGGCTCTTGGAGTATTCGAGGCCAAGCCCGAGCAAGACTAACAGAGCTTAAGCGAATATTGGGGCAACCTTCATCCAAGCTAGAAAGGCTTCAATACTACACTAGTCGAGCTCTCTAATGGGTTTGGGCCTATAGAGCCTTAAGTTGAGGGCCAACTGTCAACACTTACCCCCCAACCCGTACTTTCCTTAATGTTAAAGTAGAAAGGAGAGTATAAGAGACTTATGCTAAGGAGACCAAAGCCCTTGTTGGATCCACCATGGAGAAGTAAATGTGTAATTATGCTAGGGCGCTTAAAAGAGTACTATGGATGGCCTTCTAGACGCAATGGTTGACAAGATCATTATCAACGGTCTTTTCCAATGTCTACCTTTTCAAAGCACAATATCAATGCTTAGGGAAGTGCTTGCATGCATGATCATTAATTTGCACGGGGAATCTACAAACTGAGATTAATGAGGGGCATTAATGGTGACTTTTCATTGTCACTTCTCCCTGGCTATTAGATGGGTCAACAATAGCACATAGACAGATGGGATCTCTTTCCCATTTGCTATATAAAGGGTTGATGGGGACCATTTTCCTCATTCTAAACTTCGCTTCATTTGGGGATCTTTAATAGTATAGTGTAAGCCTTTTGCTTCCCTAAGGCTTATGGCGAATGAGTGAGTCTAAAGTGATTATTATGAGTGAGAGAGCATTCAAATTTAGGTTGCACCCTTACGGTAGACTCCTTAAGTACTGGTTAAGGGATGTAACAGGTTGCCCAATAATTGGGGGTAGCTTTTGAGCACTAATCAAGGGATGTACATAGATGCCTCAACTCCTTGTAAGGTGCTCGGGTGTTCATCTCCAACTATTATAGCACCAACCATCATGTTTCTATCCCTAAGAGGATCTTTCCCCATAGCTTGGGAGCGTCCAACCTGAATCGATTTTGTAACTCTTGTGGGGGCCCTAAGCCTTGAGAACATGGTAGGTTATATAAGTCTATATGCTCTCTTGTGCTGGTTTAATGCACACACCTTTGAGTGCTTGGGTGATTTCCATGAATCTCGAGCCTTCAATGGTGATTTTTTCCAAGCAGGTCGAGTGCTCCTGAAGGGGACGATATTCCCCTTAAAGCTAATGATATCAACGTAATAGTTGGGTAGGTCAAAAGAAGAGCTCACTTTCACATTGGGCTAGACAAAACGAGGCTTCTTGTTCGGTGATGACTACAACTGTAGATGACGTACGATGAGCACATTTACTAAAGTCCGTAGCTATCAACATGAGCGATGTGGGGCAATTGTGGTTACCCTAGGCAAGCAAAGAAGCTGAGTTGAAGTTACAAGTAGACCAACCCAAGTAGGGGCCCTCGCACTATTAGTTAAGGTTTGAGAGTAAACCAGGTTAAGCAAAGACCCTCTCGTAAGGCTAAGTTGAAGTTGTAAACTTAGAGGCAAGCGTTTACACTAAGTAATAGATTAGGAAGGCTGTGAGCCACTCTAATATAATTTTATATTTATTCTTCTTTTGCATTAACATGTATTTGGAGCTGCTATGCTGACCCTTAAGCCTTGTAATCACTCCTTGAATTATCAATAAAATAGAGTTCTTACATATGCTCATGTTCTTTCCCTCGTTTTCTTTTTTGCTTCTTTCTTTCTTGTTTGGCTTGTTTTCACACTCAGTCCACATAAGACCGCACTGCATTGCCTTTGTATTCATGATCACCTATAGGTTACTCAAGCTAGTTAATCTTCTCCAAGCAATCAAGGTGCATGCCCAAGCTCTAACGACCTCAAGCTACCGAGCACTTTAGGTGCACTCAAGGACTTAGGCATTAATTATCCTTTGTAGACACTACATTTTTTTACTCCTTATAGTGCTAGAAATTTCTAAAATAGGACAAAGGGTCCTAATTTAAAAAAAAGTATAAGAAAAAATAAAATTTAAAAAAAAACATAAAATTTAGAAAAAGTACAAAATATTAAAAAATATTGAAAAAAAAATAGAAAGATAGATATTTTAGATTTTTAGGCAAATAAAATATTTTTAGCGAAATAGTTTTTAAAAAAATAGGAATTTAGGATTTTGTAGAGCTTTTAGATGGATTATTTTATTTGGTATAGTTTTTATTTTATAGGATTCATAGGTTATCTTAAAGATTAAATGCATTTTAGTTGCATAAGTTAATAGGACACGGGCTAACAACACAACCGATACTATACTTGGGCTTAAGAAAATAAACGAGCTAGAGATGTTAGGTTTAAATCTTAGGATAGGTACATAGCACCTTTTTTTTCCCCCTTGATTTGGACACATGTCAGTCGGTAATTGGCAACATCTTTCTTTTTCCCTCCCTTTCCTTTAGTTTCCCATCCTTTATCCCATGAACATAAACTAGACAACTCACTTCAAGAGCATTTTTTATCATTTTTTCTTCACGATTTCACCAAATTAATGGTGAAATCACAAAGTACACTTAGGATACTTTAGATTGGCACCCGAATGTTCTCCAAATATAGTCATTTAGAGTATCGAAAAGGCATTTGAAAATTGGAAAAAAACCTTAATGCGCGGATTTTGCTGAAGCTTAATTCATGCCACATTAAGGATTTTGAAGCTTCTATTGAATAGATTTGGCAAAGGCAAGCATCTTGGACACGATTTTGACTAGTTTCTTACTTTAATTCAAGCCTAATTTAGAGATCAATTTGTAAGTCATCCTCCCTCATTCAACTCGATTCAATGTCTTTCTATGATTAATTAGACTCTCAAACAATATAAATAAGACCTCTCAATCTCTTCTCGAGCATTAGCCATCATCAATCTTCACTCCCAATGTCTCAAACACACTCAATCTAAGCTATCTCTCTCTCTAAGTTCAACAATCTCTCTCTCTAACTCAAAACTCGACCATGTTGATTTTTAAACCAAACCAACACCATAGCTAAGTTCCTTGGGTCTCCAACATTTGAACCCAATTCACCCCAAACTTAACTGTAGCCCCAGCTCCTCCACTCAAACCGCTACCACTAAACCCTATCTCTACCGTACGGCTTAGCATAAACCACTACCTCTACCACTCCTTAGCCAAAACTGATGCAATGACTAAGTTCATGGCATCCTAAAACCTAAGACCTAAACATCCGATTACCCCCGGTAACTACGTCATGGCTGAGTTACCACCGTTGCCATTAGCCTAACCTCAAAAACCTACCCAAACGACCACCAATGGTCGAGGCACTTCGCCTACCCCCACTAAACCTAATAAAATTTACATAAAGCACTGCTTCCCCACTCATTTTGGCCAATAGAACCACCTCAAAGGAGCTCCATCAACTATTGTTATTATTGCCTCTCGCCAAGTCGATCCGACCCAATGACCCAATCTATACCCACATCTAAACCCAGCTCTAACCCATGTATTACTATCCAAGTCCAACCCTTTCTCTTATGATTCTAATTTGATTTTATTTTTTTAATTTATTTTTTGTAAATTTATTGTAATTGTAAAGAGAAAAAGAAAAAATTTGAAAAAAAAAAAAAAGAAAGAAAGAAGAAAAAGAAAAGAGAAACATAAGGAAACTTAGTTTTTATTTAATTATTCATTTCATTTTCTTTCTTCGATTAAAACATAAAAAAAAAATAAAAACAAGAACAAAAATAAAATAATAAAAAATATATATAGATAAAAAAATAATAAAAAAGTTTTATCACTTAAAAAATTCATTTTCCAAATAAATAAAAATAAATTAACCCTTTTCAAAATTAGAGTTTCTTTAGAATTTTTCAAGAAAATAATAATAACTATGACCTTTCCTCTTAGGTGTTTTTCTTAAATAAAATCAAATGGCTAAAAAACCTAATGTCAATCAATTTTCAATATTAAAACAAATCAACACATTTAAGGTTTGGGTATGAACTATGAAAAGTTTGATCCCTACTAAAGAGTATGTAGGCATATATGAGGTAACTTAAAATGGGAAATTGTTTTTATCTTCCCTTTTGTAAATAATTTTGATTTGTTATTTTTGTTTATGCAAATAGAAATAGTTTTAATTGTAGATTTAGAATTAATTGAAAAGGCTAATTTGAAAAATAAACTTAATTTCAAAAAGATAAAAATGGTACCTGATTATGATTGGTACTTGATTATGATTTAATTGGATAGCTCCTGGATCCAAAATCTCTTGTTTCAAAACCTTTTTCAAAAAAAATGGTTTTATCAAAATATCAATAGCTAAGTTATAACAAATCTACCTAATTGATTATAACTTAACTCTTTTTTCCAACTCCAATCGAGTGGTAACTCTTAATCGTTTTCAAAATTATAAAAAACCAAGTTTTTCTTATCTCTTAATCTAGGGTTAATATTTAATGGGTTAGGGTTTAATACTAATTAGGATAAGAAAAACAATAATAACTAAGAAAGTTTCAAGCTTGACATCTTCCAACTAGATGTGATTGTTGGTATGCTTAAGGCTCTCGAAGGGCATGCACCATCAATATCACACATGCAAATGTTGAGCTAGCAATCCGCTCATTAAACGATCTCTAGCCATCGATTCCCTAATCACAACACGTAGTCATTCATGATGGCTGTTAGCAAAGCGACGCTTCGCATAGCCTTTGCAACTATATAAGGGACTTATGGCCAATCCATTCTTCATTTATTGTTGCTACTCTGCTAAGACTTTATTAGAGCATTTCTTTTGCATTTTCGTGCTTTCTGCTTTTTGCTTTTCTTTTCTTTTCTTTTCTTTTCTTCTGATAAATTTTGCAAAGATAGTCAATCAACCACAATAACCACAAAGGAACAAGTTTACATGTAAGGCTTCCATGAACTAAGATCATACGAACGAGCCTGTCCCCACTTTCCCTTAACAGACGACAGCAGTTGGGACCAATAGCATAGATAGGAGCTACACGTGGGCAATAAGGAAAGCTCATGCGAAAGAGAAGCCTCAATTTAATTATCCTCCCAAAGAGAAGGAGGAGGAGATTTTTCCTCTATTGCCGACCATAGAGGGTGATGGGATTGTGATGGAGGTAAAGTATGTGCATAAGGAAGATTAGTAGCATAAGGTTTTTCAAGAAGTCAACTAAAACACCAATGCTTGGGAAGTAATCAAGTCCAAAGAAGGTGAGCAGGTATGCAACTACGAAGATGTAGGTGCTCGTTCTGTATATACTAGAGGGCAATGGACATGACTTTATGTCTACCCTTTACTGAGTTTCAACTAGAGGTATTTAATTACTTCAATATATGCTTGGGCTCCCTTCATCCGAACACCTAGCAGGTGTTGGTGTCCTTTAAGGCTGTGTTCATATTCTATATGAAGAGGCCTATAGCTTGGTTATTTAGGTACTTCTTCCATTTGAAGGGTAATCCCAGGGGTCAAGTGTATTGCTCAAGATAAGGGACCCATGCAAAGCTATTCTATCGGTAAAAGTCTAAGATTGAGGACTAAAAGTACCAATTTTTCCTAATGAAGTGGATTCACAAGTTGGACTTTCCTACTAAATAGACAAGGCCCATTCGGACAAAGCCGATTACTTACTTCCAAAAAGAGGATGAGGAGGCTAAGGAGTGGATCATTGATGTAGCTTAGTGGAAAGAGAAGGGGTTTGATGTAGTAGAGACTGTAGAGCTGTATTTGAAAGGGGAAAAGTTGAACCTATGGGAGATAAGTATGGTTGCTATTATGGTTAGGGAGAGTAGTTAAGAGTTCGCTACTGTTGGTCGCTAGCAAGGGAAGACCTCAAGGCTGCTTTCCTTAGTAAGTATCTTACTTAATGCTTATAGTGTCTTTTAATTACTAACTCTATTATTTTTCTCACAATGTTTGACCTATCTAATAGTACTTTTAAGGAGCAAATGATGGCGGCCTAGGAACAGAGGTGCTAGAGAAAAAGGAAGAGGCGGGTCGAGGGGTAGGATACAGCTCCTATTGCAAAGAAAAGTAAGAAAGCCACACCGACCAAGTAGAAGGGGAAGAAGCTCGTAGGTGAAGGGTTAGTAAGTATCCTAATCATGATGCCTCTTAATGTAGTTACTAAGCAGCAGTTGGCTATCATACCTATGGATGTGGTGGATACATCCAGGCAAGATGAGTACAAGTAGGGTGGTGATTCTTAAGAGTCACGTGAGTGCAAGGTGCATAAGGGGGAAGTACACCTGTAAGCGGGAACTAAGGAAGGGGTACACAAGTAGGAGCCAGCAGACTAAGTGTGTTTATGGGTGGTCAAGGAGACTTATCTCCAACCATGTGGTGTAAGAGGAGTGTTTGGGAAGGAGGTCCACTAAGGAAGGTTCGATGGTAAGGTTAGAGGAGTTGCTTAAGGAGTAAAGAGGGTTAGGTGTTGGTCAAGCTGATGGTATGTCACAAGGGCAGCCTCTTCATTTAGTCTACGTAGAGGTTGAGATAGGCAGGCTAACCAAAGTGTCTAGTAGTGTGTAGATGGCCATTGAAGAAGGCGCATGGTGTGTGGATGCAAGATAAACCTTACAATCAATGTGCTCTAGCTGCCTTAAGAGGACTAGGCCATCCTATAAGACTGTGTAGACATGCGTTTGCTCAAGGGGGTATCCTTCTTAATAGGGTCTGTTTCTGATCGTCCTTTGTTCCCTTTTATGTTTTTTTCAAGTCTTCATGAGTGCTTACTTATGTTTGTTTCCTAGTCAGGTTATGCGGCAACATGAGTAGGAGTGAAGGGAGGAGAATAAGAGGTTGAGGTAAGAGCTGTCTAGGTTAAGGGCATGAAATATAGCCTTACAAGATGAGTACAATCAAAACGAAGTTGAGAGGATGAGGTTAGAGCAAGAAATTAACAACATCAAGTCTAAGTAGGATGCTGCTAAGAAGCCGATCAAGGACCTGGAGATGGAGGTTGCTGTTTGCGACATAGAGTTAATCATAGCGAAGGAGGAGGTAAGAGCATTCAAGTTTACCAAACAGGAGGCTGCAGTTGCAATGGAGGAGGCTAAGTCCATGAGGAAAGGGAAGAAGCACCAAGGAGGAGGCCAACACTCTAAGGAAAGAGCTCGAGGAAGCCTACATTAGTTTTTAGATGAGGGAGGAGGAGCAAAGGAATGGGCATGATTTAACTCCACCAACAATAAATGAGTTGTTTAAGGAGTTTTTGTCTGGTGAGATTTATAAAGCCGCCCTTATAGGTGTTGGTTGAGATGGCGTAAGGATGGCGATATGAAGGCTAAAGAGGCGTATCCTGAACTAGACTTTAGTTTCTTGGGCAAGTTGATAGAGGAGAATGCTATGGGGAATGAAGGCGGCAAAAATGATAAGGATGAGCTCGATGATGGTGGCAAGGATGTTGCTAGTAGATTTATAGGGCTAGTCTTGCTCTTTGTTAGTTTCCTATCTATTATTGATGTACGTGGGTCAAGATGCTGGCCTTTTAACCTATGTAACTTGAAATGATGTGAATGAAATGTTTTGCAAGTATTTTTTACTCCGCTTTGTTTAGTTTCCATCATGTACATTGTATCTACTCTCTGCATTCCTTTATGTTTCGAATTTTCGTATTAGTTATCACGGCCTTTGGTTAGGCTATGTGATAGTAGGCATAGGTTCGGGAACCCTGGTCCGAATAACGCCTGGTTAGGAGCATTAAGCGCGTAGGGCATATGTTTAGGGGTCCAACATAATAGACTTAATTTATGTGCTCATCCTGTAGGACCCTCAAGTGTAGATACCCATTGGGTGCACAAGGTAAGGCTCAAGGCATGAGCTCTCTCGGTTGTAGGAACCTACAAGAGTATCCGAATGTCGAGGATGAGAATCGACTCAACTTATTCCAGTGCATTTGTGCTCCTTAATGGACGAGGGGCGAGGCCAAATGATGATTAGGCTATTATAATAAACAAGGCGAAATGAATACAAAAGTTGTTTTCTATTTCTCTTCTAAAAATATACTTAAGTACATGCAAGTGCTTGTATTAGTTACATAAAGTAGGGCCAGAGATTATACACGTTCCATGTTCTAGGGATGGGTTCTCAATCCAATGTTTTTAGTTTGTACACACCATTGCCCACATCCTCTTTAACCCGCATAAGGTCCTCCTAATTGGGCAACAACTTGCTATGTCCTTCTTGTGACCCTATGGCTTGAGCTTCCAACATATTAGGTCTTCAAATTAAAAGACCTTGTGTTTTACCCTTCCATTATAGTACTTGGCTATCTACTATTGGTAAGCGGCTACTCAAGCCCACACAACGTCCCTTCCTTCATTAATTGTATCAAAGCTAACTTGGAAGGCCACTTTATTAATACCAGCATCAAAATTCTAAATCTTACTTATCAAGAGCTACAACTCTATAGGCAATAACACCTTCGATCCGAACACCAAGTGTAAAGTAGTCTCACTTGTGATCATTATAGACACCCAATTTTTGCCTATTGTTTTTTTTTTTTTTTAAATAGGGAAAAAGGGTCCTAATTTAGAAAAATAAAAAAAATAGAAAATTTAGAAAGGTAAAAAAAATAGAAAAACACTAAAAAATTTAAAAAAGAAAAGGAAAAAATATTTTAGGAAAATAAAACATTTTAAGTAAAATAGATTTCTAGACATATAAAATATTCTTAGGAAGATAGTTTTTAAGAAAAATAGGAATTTACAATTGTGTTAAAACTCTAAATAAATTAATTTATTTAGCTAGTTTTAAGACAAATCAGGCTGGTTTATGGGTTAAGTAAAATTTAGTTGCATCAAAAATCCGAGCCCAGGCCAACAACCTATATGATATTGCACTTGGACTTGAAATGAGAGTGACATGAAGGACTTAGGCGCGAAACTCACTATAAGCGTTCAAACACCTTTTCTTTTTCTTTTTTGTTTTAGCCATGTAAGACACACGTCAACCTCTGATTGGCCAGTCATGCCTAGTTTCCTTCTCCTTCTTTTCTTTTGTTTTTCTTTTCCCCTGTTTTCTCACATTTTCCTCCTCAGTCAACCACTTTCAATCATGATTTTGAGCCTTTTTATTTTGCAATTTCACCATGTTACTAGTAATATTGCAAACTAGGCTTAAGATACTTTGAACCCAACACAAGAATTCATCTAGATTCACACATTAAAGCAATCAAACTTGAATCACAAAATGAAATGAAAGAAAAAAAAAACTTCAATGTGCACTTAACACTCGAGTTGACCAAGCTTGATTCAAGTTGCAATAATGGTTTTGGAAGCTTCCACTGATTCTTTTTTACATGCTCAAACACAAGTAAAACCATTTTGACTAGTGATTAACTTAAATTGAATCAAAATCGCGAAATCCAAGCTCAATCAAATGCTCAAATTAATTTTCAAATTCAATCAAAGTAAGGACTTTCCGAGCTTAATCTTCCTTCAATAAGTACAAATAGGGGATTAAAGAAGCCTTTCTGGCATCAAGAATCACACCAAATCATCCACACAAACTCAAATCCAAGATTTCTCTCTCTACATTCAAACACTTACGTAACCCACTCTCTCTCTAGGAATCGAGCTTTTGTAGTCACCTTTGAGTAAATCAAACCACCCAATGAGCTTCCTTAAACCTTTTTCTCTCTAACCCGACTATCCTTTTCGACTATTATAACCCCTAACCACCTCAACAAAGCTCAAAGTTCGAAACCCTGACCATCACCACCACTCAACCCCATCCAAAACTGAACACACGGCTGGCTTCACCACATTCGAGAACCTAAGGCCTAACCACCCACTAACTTCCAGCAACCACCCACGAAGCTTTACCACCACCACCCAAAACACCTCCATTGACCACAACACTTCACCTACCCCCTATATCCCCAATAGAATCCTCACAAACCACCTATCACCCACTCATTTTGGCACTCAAATCAATTAGAGTCGCCTCCTACAAGCTACTGTCCACCATCTATTGCTCGACCAACCTAAGTCTACTCTAAGCCAACCCACAGCCAATCCAAGTTCAATCCACTCCTTTTTCCTTCATTTCACATTGTATTTTGTTTTTTTTTTTTCTCTTTTTCTTTGTTTTGTTGTTTTTTTTTTTTTTTTTTTATGATTGTATTGTATTTGTAATTGTAAAAAGAAAAAAGAAAAAGAAAAAAAATCCAAAAAAGAGAAAAGAAAAAGAAGAAAGAAAGAAGAAAGGAAAAAAAAAAAGAACAACATAGAAAGCTTAAGTTTCTTATTTTATTTCCCCTCTTCATGTAAATACAAAGAAAAAAATAAAATAAAATAATCAAAAATAAAAAAATAAAGTTGAATAACGTTTTGCCACCCAAGAAAATCATTTGTCAAAAATAAAATAAAATCAACTTTTCTTTTCAAAATTAAGACCTTTTAGAATTTTCAAAAAATTAAAAACAAACCAATTTAGGACCCTTTAGAATTTTCTTAAATAAACCCAAATTGAATTAAAATGTAAATTCCACTAGTTTTTAGAAATTAAAAAGAACTAACACTCGTAAAAGTTTTTGGGAAATGAATTACGAAAATCTAATCTCGAATAGCGAATCCATAAGTAATCAAAGGAGACTATAGGGCGATTTAAAATATGAAAAATTTTATTTTCCCCCTTTGTAAATAATTAGTTCTTTTATTTGTCCATTCATCCTTTTTATAAATAAATGTGATTTATTTTTTTCTTACTTGTGAAATGGAAATTGTAAATTCAAATTATAAGGGTATATTAAAAAGTAAATTTAAATTAGAAAAGTTAAAAGTGATACTTATTAGGATTTAATAAATTAACCCCTGAATTCAAATATTTAGTTTTCAAAAACCATTTTTCAAAATTGACTTTCACATGGTCCACTATCTAAATTAAAATCAATCCACTCAATTGATTTTAATCTAAATTTTTTCCCAATCTCAGTAAGGTGACAACTCCAAATATTTTTCAAAACATATTTAAGAACCTAGATTTTCATTAATTCTTAGTTAAGAGTTAATATTAAACGGATATGGTTTAATATTGTTGAATTGAGAAAATTAATAAAAACCGAAAAAAATTCATACTCAACAACTTGGTGACTCTACTAGGGATGTCAAGGGGGCTAGCCACTTAAAAACTTTTCGAAATTAAATTTAACTTTCAAAATGTCCATATTATTTTTTAATTTATTTATACATTCCATGTATATATACTTTGCTTTAATTATTTTCTTTTTTGCATGCATCATACATAGGATTTTAGGGAGAATAATTGCATCAATGATACAAGGTAAATACAGTCAAACATAAGCCGTCTTAAGACCCTAGGACGAGGAGCCATTATGTAGGTTCCAGGTGCAGTAGGGTAACCAACTCTTGAGACTGATTAGACTACCCAACTTAAGCTTCGATGTAACCAATGAACCATTTCTTCGGAAACATGTAAGATTACAAAGCTTAAAGATCCCTAGAATCTACCCTAATTGCATATACCTCCCTTAAACCTTGAGTTAATACACTATTCCTAGAAGTTACAACCCCACTAATGTGATCAATTTTTGTACCTATTCTTTTATAAACATCGAATCAAACAATAGGGTTGCAACTTAAGGAATAATGTATCAACCCAAACAATTATAGCATTTGCATGCTCGCAAATCTTAAGGAGGTCCTGTAACTTATCCATTCTTTGATTGTTCACTTGGTCACCTGCCATTATCTTTAGGCCTAAATATTTTATGGACAAGAATCAGTTACCGATGAAACAAAAGAATCGATCATCTAGAAGAGAAGCTTGAATACTCGAAAGCTCACAACAAGGCCTTAAAAGCCTTTCTTGGACAAGTCATTGGAAAAATGCATGAAATGCTAAAAGACCTTAGAGCTTGTCTACAAGACTTAGTTTAGGGTTTTTCAGATTATAGCTAAGGGGGCTAGAATAAATGTCAAGTTTCATTAAAAATAAAAATTGAGAATAAATGTTCGACTCTTTGTTTTTGTTTTTCATTGTACTTCAATTTTTCAAATAAAAGTTCCCTTTAGCTTATTGTTTTGCATTCTTTAGTATTCCCTTTTGTAAATAGCGTTTCAATAGCATTCATCTATCTATTGTTCTCCCTCACTTAGAAAAATGTAAATAAATTCCATAAACTTATAAATAGAACCCAAAATTACCAACCTTATTAGATTTCTCAGTTTTTGTAAAATAAAGCCCTATCTTTCTCTCTAAAAAAAAAAAAGCAAAAACAAAAACAAAAAAAAAAAAAAGAAAAGTTGCTAAAGGTTACGAATTCTTATGGGATACTAACAAACCAAAACCCTCAGCCTGTTAAGGCAACTAAACCTAACCTTTAGCCCATTAAGACAGGCAACCCTAAACACAAATACTTGGCCTACTAGGATAGCCAACCCAAACACAACCACTTAGCCTATTAAGGTAACCAAACCAAACACGAACCCTCGACCCATTAAGGCAACCAAACTAAAACCCCCAACCCATTAGGGTAAACAAACTAAACATAAACCCCTTGGCCCATTAAAGTAATTAACCCAAACACTAACCCATTAAGGTAGTTAACCTAAACGTAACCCTTGGCCTGTTGAGGTAGTGAAACCAAACACTAACCCTCGACTTGTCAGTGTAACCGATCTAAACACAAATCCCAACCCATCAACATAACCAAACCAAACCAAAACCCCTTGTCTATTGAGAAAACCGAACCTAATTATAAACCAAGTCAAAACACAAAGTCAAATACAACTCTAGTCTCGAACTCAGATTAAATGAAAAATATCATTTCACGTTGGGGCATATTTTAAGAAACTAGGGGGCAAAGTTAATCTCCATTCCGAGGCAAATAAATATAGATTCTTCCCTAAAGAATTGGTAACTCACTTATAAAAGATTTAGGATAAAAAGAGGCAAACTATATCCCATAAACTAACCCTTAAACACTTTAAAACTTGAATGACATCATGGTGATGATACTTTGGACTCATTCCTTAAAGGAGATCCATTTTGAATTTGATACACAGATTAAAATGAAGTTAAGCATTTATTTTCTAATGTCCCCATACACAAATGTCCTTGTTAACCTCGTTGGACTAACTTGGACTATTTTCAAATTTAAACTTTGTCAAGAACCACCCCATATTAGGGCAATTTGGAGGTTAGAGTTATTGATTAGGAGAAAGAATAAAAACTGGTTTATGCTTACCTATGTGGCATCAATTCAAGGATAATTTTTATTTCTAATAATTTGTTTTCTCTAAAATGAAGAAGAGCTTAGAAGAACCTTATACATACAATCCAAACACTTTAGGGAGATAGTTATTTACGGCCCTAAGTAAAAAGGGGTAAAAAAAAATGAAAGACTGGGTCAAGAAAAAAAAAAAAGAAGAAGAAGAAGAAGAAGAAGAAGAAAGAAAGAAAGAAAAGAGGCTGCAAAATTGGGCCCAAGTGTAAGACGAAAGCCTTAAAAGATATATCACATCATAGCAAAAGCAGCAAAATTGAATCAAAAGGCCCGATATTAAAGCCCAAATAACCCTAAAAGCATAAGGCCTTAAGTCACATTCGAAGCCCTAAAACATAAAATCTCCACATCTACTTTGAATCACACTTCAAAATCATGAACAAAAAACCTTCTTACCCATCATGAATCACACAAGGCCTTCTCACCTACAATACCTCCTACGATCGATAAAAGCTCTTCTAATCTTAGAGGATATTCTATCTTTAGTAAAAACTATTTTTGAAACTGGGGCAACCACACTTTTAGTTTTTCCTAATGGTTCTTAACTTATACACCTAGGTTAAATAAGTAAATCTTTCAAAATAGGCCTTCTCATTAATCCCTCTTGAAACCATCTAACTAAAAGCCTAAATTCACAATACTAAACCGAAAAAGTACTAATAGATTGATCAAAGAAAATCACTTATAAAATGGACTATAATTTTTGGAACAATAGTCAAGAGTATGATCCAAACCAAGAGTGTAATCCAGACCAAGAGTGTGCAAGGAAGCCCTCTTCGACTAGATTAATCATAAGTTATCTTTTCCTTAGGAAATGAATGTTTAAAATCACAAGGCCCCACCAAAGAAAAGACTAAGAAAGAATATGAGATGCCGTACCTAGTTATCAAGGGAAAAGATAGTTCTTGCTACTTAAATAAGAATTTATACCTATTAGCAAACTTTCAAAAAAAAAAAAACAAAGAAAAGACAAAAGAAGAAAAAAGGAGAGAGAAAGTAAAAGGTTGTTATAAAGTTTTTTCCATCCATTTTCGAATTCATGTTGGCTCAAATAAATAAGCTTTCAAATTCCTTTCCAATGTGATCACAACTTTTAAAGTTGACCATAATAATCTAATGATTCTCACTGATGTAGTTTTTTATGTGTATTAACTCTTTTAGATTAAAGGACCTAAATCCCTTATTCCATTTTTATCATAAATGGCTTTCACCAATTTCTTTTTTTGTAAATATTTTTCAAGTCAGGAAGTTTTTCAAACTAATTACATTCCTCACTTAGCTTCTTAAATCCTTCAAGGTCCTAGCCAGCTGATAAAGCGTTGTCTTGACTCATATTCCCTTTAGCATTCTAGTAAGTTCATAAAGTGCTATCCCATTTTTTTACCAATCTTTAGAGTTCTAGCCAACTCTTAAAGCGTTGTCCTAACTCATATTCTCCTTTAGGATTCTAGTCAGCTCATAAAGCACTATCTCGATTCATTGTTACTCTTAAGGTTTAGCAAGCCCGTAAGGTGCTTCCCTTCATCAATCTCTCTATAAGGTTTTAGCGAGCCTGTAAGGCACTCCCTATCACCAATCTTTTTAAAGCCCATATGGCACTTCCTGTTTCCAATCTGTCATTTACCAATTTATCTTAGGGTTACAATGAGCCCATAAGACGCCTCCTATTACTAATCTCTCTTTAGGGTTTTAGCAAGTCCATAAGGTGTTTCTCCTTTTATTAATATATCTTTTTTTAGCAAGCCCATAAGGCACTTCTAATGCGTCTCTAGGGTTGAACACACAGAGAGACACCATAATGAAACAAACCAAAACAAACAGGGAAAAAGGTTAGCAAAGTCTTGGCAGCTACCAAATAGATATGATACATCACTCGATCTTACTCGGCCTACAATCCACCAGATATGACATACCAATCTAAACTGAAAGGTCACTCACCACTATTTCTTACTAAAAGAAATAGATAAGAGTTAAGAAATAACGAGAACACTAAAGTTACTCAACTGAATAAATTTGTATTGAAAAGTTAAATCCCTGCATACAAGGATGTGGGGGCTTATATACCTTTCCACTAGGGTTATTTTATATGTATGAAAAGACAAAAAAGATATTTTACACTTAAGTTACATGAAAGATACTAAAAGGGATAAAAGAGACAAAGAATATTCAGTACAGAAGGAAAGAATCATTTTGGAATATTGTGTTAAAAGACACATGTCGCTTGGTGGTCAATTATTAGGAATATGTTACAAAGTAGGCGGAAATAGGAAGGTGTTGCAGTTAAAGGCCGGCCTGATTTGGTCAAAGTTGGAGACCAATTAGTTTTGAAAAGAAGTTAGCTTACTTCGAGGTCAGACGCCTGTAGTATGATCAGGAGCTCACCTCAGCTATTCTTAAGTTGTCTCTTAAAGTAAAGCGTTACTACTAAACAGGGGCAGATTTGACGCATGTGAGGATTCGATAGTCAGGTCGATTAGAGATCAGCTCAAGGTAGGAATCCCCGTCTCGGCTATGGCCTAAAGCTAGAATCCTTTGAGCGAGTCCCTAGAATCCTCTAGTTCGGCTATGCATAATCGATCCAAAAGATTGATTCCTATCATCTGCCTAGGGGGTCAAAAAGATTTGTCCTCAAATCTGAAGCGGTCTCTACACTTTCTTTTAGGGAGCTTCCTAAGTCTTCTTCTGTTGGTTGGTGAGGGATCAGATCGAACACATTGAAGGTGGAAGAAACTCCATAGTCATCAAGCAACTCAATTTGATAAGCATTGTAATTGATTTTTCTCAAGATCTTGAACGGACCATCAGCACGAGGAGATAGTTTATTCTATCTCAAGTGTAGGAATCGCTTTCAACTGAGGTGAATCCATACTAAGTCTCTAGGCTAGAAAGAAACAATTCAGCAGCCTCAGCTACCAATCTGTCGTTGTCTCTAATTGAACTTAGCAATCTTCCTCGTTATAGACTAGTGTAGCTCATGCAATTCTTGGGCTGAGTCCACTCCGGATTGACTTTCTTCAGTAGCTACTGGGGTACCAATCATATCCAAGGGAATGGTAGGGTTAAGGCCATAGACGACCTCGAATGGGATCTTCCCAATAGTGCTATAGATAGTTCGATTGTATGCGAAATCTACAACTGGAAGGCATAGATCCCAATCCCGTAAGTTCTTTCCCATGACAGCTCTAAGCAAATTACCTAGCATCCTATTTACCACTTTAGTCTAGCCATCAATTTGAGGGTAGCTACTGAAGTTGAATACAAGTTTAGTTCCAAGTCTTCTCCAAAGAGTCTTCCAAAAATAGCTCAAAAATTTCGTATCCCAATCTAAAACAATAGTCCTTAGTACTCCATGTAGTCAGAGAATCTCCTGCAAAAACATGTCAACGATATATAGGGCATCATTAGTCTGATGGTACGAAATGAAGTGTGCCATCTTATTGAAGCGATCCACTACAACAAAAATAGAGTCCTTCCCTCTGGATGTCATGGGTAACCCTAAGACAAAGTCTATGCTGAGGTCAACCCAAGGTAAAGTTGGTGTTCATAGTGGCATATACTTTCCATAGGGTTCTCTCTTCCCCCTAGCACGCTTGTACACTTCATAACTACTAATTACCTTATGGACATCTTTAGCTAAACCGGGCCAATAAAAGTTTTCTTTCAACATATTGGCTGTCTTAGTCTCCCCGAAATGACCAAATAATCCTTCACTAGGAGCTTCCCTAATCAATAGCTTACATGTGGACCAATTTGGTATATATAGCCTTTGGTCCTTAAGCAGGTAGCTGTCATTGAGATAATATCCCTTGACAGCAATTCCGTCCTTACACTGTTCTATGATAGCACCGAAATGAGAATCATAAGCATAATGCTTGGTAATTAGTGAGAATCTCAATAATTTTGTCTATAAAGTGGTTAGCTAAGTTTGCCGTCGCGACAGAGCGTCAGCTACCACATTTGCACTTCCCTTCTTATGCCAAATGACGTACAAGAACCTCTCCATAAATTCCAACCACTTGGCCTGTCTCTTTGAGAGTTTGTTTTTTACTCCTAAGATGCTTTAATGATTTGTAGTCAGCGTAAATAACAAACTCTCCTAATAGTAAGTAGTGTTGCTATACAGTGAGGGCTCGAAAAAGGGAGTACAACTCTTTCTCATATACAGAATAGTTTAGGGCGAGACTACTAAGTTTCTTACTGTGGAAGGCGATGGGTCATCGCTCTTACATTAGGATAGCACCAGTTCCAACTCTCGATGCATCACATTCTAGTTCGAAGGGCTTATTAAAATCTAGCAATGATAGGATAGGTGCCAAGGTGAGCTTTTCCTTAATCTCTCTAAAGCTCTGTTCAGCTCAGTTAATTTACCTGAATCCTTTACTCTTCTTAGTCAACTCAATCAATGGGGTAGCTATTATACTGAAGTCCTTAATAAATCGTCTATAGAAAGAAGTTAGGCTATGGAAACTTCGGACCTCAATGACGTTCTTCGGTGTCAGCTATTCCAAAACAGCTCGGATCTTCTCCTCATTTGCTCAGATTCCTTTCCTTGATACTGCAAACCTTAAAAATATCACTTCTCACTAACAGAACATGCATTTCCTTACATTCCCATACAACTTCTCAATTCGCAAAATGTTAAATACTTCACAAAGATGTCAAACATGGTCGTTCAGGTCAATACTGTATACCAATATATCGTCAAAGTACACAACCATACATCTCCCAATTAGAGGACGCATTACATGGTTCATCAACCTCATGAATGTGCTTGGCGCGTTAGTAAGCCCAAACAGCATAACCAACCATTTGTAGAGTTCGTACCTAGTCTTGAAAGCAATCTTCGAAAATATTTTAGCGCCATGAAACTCATTTAACATATCATCAAGCCTCAGTTTCGGGTATCTATACTTGACAATAATTCTATTGATTGCTCGGCTGTCAATTCACTTGCACCGTAAACCATCCTTCTTCAGGACAAGCAGAGCTGGTACAATATAAGGGCTCTTGCTCTCTTTCACATACCCTTGTTCTACAAGCTTATCCACCTACCTCTTCAGCTTGGCAGCCTGCTCAGGGTTCATCCTATATGCGAGTCGATTTGGGAGAGCGGCACCCAATTGCAAGTCAATGCAATGCGCTATGCCTCAAATTGAAGGCAGTCCTCTAGACAGTTCTTCTAGAAACATGTTGGAAAACTCATTTAGCAAGCTTCAAATCTCTTCTAGAACATCTTGTAATTCCCTTATCCCCAATAATCTCCTAACCAATAGTAGCACGGGTTCATCAGCCTTCTCAGCAAATCAGAGCTCTCTTTAGCTCATTACTAGGGCTTTCTTCTTACTAGCTCATGTGAGCTAATTATAGGCTTCAGTTACTTAGGACAAGGTTAGAGATTACAACACAGTCTTCCTCCCATCCTTAACAAAGGTATAGGTGTTCTTATACCTATCATGAGTAACACGTTGGTCGAACAACCAAGGTCATCCAAACAGTAGATGTGAAGCTCCCATAAGGACATCATCATACACCACTTCATCCTTTTATACATTTCCGACACTAAACGGCACGGTCACATGTTTAGTCACATGCAAAGCACCCCTATTATGAAGCCAATGCAGCTTGTAAGGTCAGGGATACTTTTAGGTCAGCAGACCTAACCTTTGCATAAAGGATTGCACAACTACATTTATACAACTTCCTGCATCCACTATAATCACACATAATTGGCCTTTAACAGTACACTTAGTATGGAACAAATTCTCTTTCTGGTCCTCTACAAAGTTCGACAACGAACTCAAGACTCGTCTCAGGACTAGGGTTATTACTTCTCCCTGGTCGACATAGATACGGGTCTCCTCTTCCTCTTCAACTTCAGGTTTTCCAACATCTTTTTCTTTCTTAAGCTCACTCTCGTCAATGCTATTCACTATATCCCCTCAAAGGACCATGACGCGTCCATTCAGATACTCAACTGCTATATGTTCGAAGCCCAAGCATTTAAAGCACTTTACCTCACTGGTCTTCCATCCGAAAGTCTGCCCTTTCTCTTATGTTTTCGAGGTCAGCCTACTCTTGGCTCGGCCCTATTGGTTTCCTCGATTGTCTTCAAGTTGGTCATTCCTATCGTCAATCCTGTATGGCCTCCTCGGCTCAACTTGAACAGATCGGTACAGTACTAATACCCACGATAATGTCGGCCCAGGTCGACTCGAAACACTTTTCTTTTACCTTTCAACCCTCTACGCTATCTTGATGGCCTCTTCCAATGGATAAAACCTCTATATTTCTACAATATTGCAAATCTCATACTAAAGCCCAAAAACAAACCTTGATACTATACAGGCCTCTAGTTCTTCCACGTCGCCTTGAATCATTAGCATCTAGAACTCCCTAACATAGTCATCAATAGATCAACTTCCTTAACAAAGCTCCTACAATTTTGTAAATATATCTTGTAGGTAAGTCTCGAGTACAAATCTACCTCTTAACAATCTTTTTATCTCATCCCAAGTTCTAACACCTCGTCTTCTATCTCTTACTCTGGCTACATTCAGATTCTTCCACTACATAGTAGCATACCCAGTAAACTTCAATGCAGCAAGTTGGACTTTAACCACATCCTCATACCCATAATATTCAAATACTTTCTCGACCTTCTCTTCCCACTCCAAGTATTCATCTACGTCTCCACTTCCACTGAAGGGCAGGATTTGCACCTTAATGCTGTCTAGCCCTCGAAGAACCCGACGTCCTTATCTCTCTGCGTGGTAATAGTCTACCTCTTCTTCACCAAACTCCTCATCATCTTTCCCAATCTCCCCCAACTCCAGTCTTCATCTAGCAACTCGATTTGCTACTCCTCCAGCTCGTAACGGTTGATTTGGGTGATTGGTTCAATTACCTTGGCTATAGTATCTTTCAGGGACATCTTCCTATGGGTTTTGTTGTTGTACACCTTAGGGTTGTTATCTACTAACTTGCATTGCGGTGACAAGATTCTCAATAAGGTTTGTGAGTCTATCAAGTTTATCGTTAACTAATACTAAGGTGTTATTACCATTATGACCACAACCAGGTTGAGCACCACTATCATGGTCACTAATAAATCTTTACCATGGTCACCAATAACTCCTTGAACACTTAAATCGAACATGGTACAGTACTTCTCAAATGAATTAACAACTCATTAACAACTGTAATACTTGATGGCCACTTAAATAGAATAAAAAGAAACTTGTTCTATTTTCACAATGGGAAACAGAATAGAAACCAAATAACAATAAAACCACACTTGTAGTACACAAACACACTGTAGTAGCTACAAAAGGAACACAGCAGCCATTAACAGTAAAACGAACCAAAACTTCACCGCCACTTCACACACTCCCTTGTGAAATCGTACTTCAATACCAGCAAAGCTAATACATCTCCAGGATCGATCACATGGAAAAACACTACAACAAAATAAACTAAAACAAATAAGGAAAAAGGTTAGCAAAGTCCAAGTAGCTATCAAATGGATATAATGCACCACTCAATCCTACTCTGCCTACAATCTGCCGGATATGACACACCGGTTTGAACTGAAGGGTCACTCACCACTAGCCACTACTCCTTACTAAAGGAAATAGATAAGAGTTAAGAGATAATAAGAACACTAGGGTTTCTCAACTGAATAAATCTATATTGAAAAGTTGGATCCCTACATACAAGAAAGTTGGGGCTTATATACCTGTCTATTAAGGTTACTTTACATGTATAAAAAGACAAAAATGGTATTTTACACTTAGGTTACATGAAACATATTAAAAGGGGTAAAAGAGACAAAGAATATTCAATATAGAAAGAAAGGATCATTTTGGAATATTGTGTCAAAAAACACGTATTGCTTAGTAACTAGTTGTTCAGAATATGTTACAAAGTAGGTGGAAACGAGAAGGTGTTATAGTCAAAGGCCGACCTGATCTAGTTTAGGTTGGGGACCAATTAGTTCCAAAAAGAAGTTAGCTTACTTTAGGGTTAAATGCCCGTGGTCGATCGGGAGCTCGCCTTGACTATTCTTAGGCTGTCTCTTGGAGTAAAGTGTTGCTGCTGAGTAGAGGCGGATCTGACAAATGTAAGGATCCGATAGTCACGTCAATTGGAGATCAACCTGGGGTAGGAATCCCCATCTTAGTTATGGCCTAAAGCTAGAATCCTCCGAACGAGTCCCTGTAGTCCTCTAGCTTGGCTATACGTGATCAATCCGAGGGGTTAATTCCTATCAGCTTCCCTTTACCAACTTCTCTTAAGGTTTTAGCGAACCCATATAGCACTTCCAGTTGATGATTTCTCTTTAGTGTTTTAACTAGCCTATAGGTTACTTCCTCTTTTGTTAATCTCTCATAAAGTTATAGCAAAGTCGTAGGTTGCTTCCTTTTACCAATTTCTTATAGTGCTTTAGCGACCCCATAAGGTGCTTCCCTATTTACCAATTTCTCCTAGGGTTTTAGCAAGTCTGTAGGGTACTTCCCATTATCAATCTCTCTTTAGTGTTTTAGCAAGCCCATAAGGCACTTCCATATAACAATTTCTTTGAGTGTTTTAGCGACCTTATTAGGCACTTCTCTGTTTAACAATTTCTCCTAAGGTTTTAGCAACCCCATATTCCCTATTTACCAATTTCTCCTAGGGTTTTAGCAAGCTCATAAGGCACTTCCCATCACCTATCATTCTTCATGGTTTTAACGAGTCCATAAGGCCCTTCTCTTCATCAATTTCTCTTAAGGTTTTAGTGAGCCCGTAGAGTACTTCCCTTCATCAATCTCTCTTTAGGGTTTTACCAAGCCCATAAGGTGCTTCCCTTCATCAATTTCTCTTAGAGTCTTAGTAAACCCATAGGGTGCTTCCCATTAACAATATCTCTTTAATGTTTTATCAATTTCTCTTAAAGTCTTAGCAAGCTCATAAAGCGCTTCCCATCACCAATCTCTCTTCAGCATTTTAGTAAGCCCATAAGGTGCTTCCCTCCATCGTTTCCCACTCAAGGTTACTAGTCCCTCCTAAAGACGCATCTACCTAGGTTACTAAGCTCAAAGGAGTACGACCAAGTTTCTCAAATTGATTCTCATTTAGACTTACAAGTCCCCTAAAGATGCTCTTACACAGGTTAGCAAACTCAAATAAACACAACCAGGTTTTCTAAATTAATTCTCATTTAGGGTTGCTAACCCATTAGAGATGCTTCCGCGTAAATTAGTGAGCTTGAAAGAGTACAATCAGGTTTTCTCAAATCAATTCTCATTCAAGGTTACTAGTCCCCTAAAGATGCTCCCACTTAGGTTAATCAACTCATAATAGCAGGACCAGGTATTCTAAATTGATTCCAATTTAGGGTTATTAGTCGCCTAAAGACGTTCTCGCCTAAGTAAGTGAGCTCAAAGGAGCACGACCAGGTTTTATAAATCGATTCTCAATTTAGGGTTACTAGTATCCTTGAGACGTTCCTACTAGGTTAATGAGCTCAAAAGAGCACAACTGAGTTTTCTAAATCGATTCTCAATTTAGGGTTACTAGTCTCCTAGAGATGCTTCCACCTAGGTTAGTAAGCTCAAAGGAGCATGTTGAGCTTGATTTTTTTTCAATTTTTATTATTTTCTTTAACTCGATTAGTATTAAACCCTAACCCGTTTAATACTAACCCTTAATTGAGAGTTAAGAAAAACTTAGTTTTTAAATATATTTTGAAAATTACTTGGAGTCACCACCTAACCGAGATCGAGAAAAAATAGGTTAGGTTAAATCAATTGGGTAGATCAATTTTAACCTAACCATTGGTCTACTTGAAAAAGCGAATTCAAAGAAAAAAAGGCTTTAAAACTATATAGTTTGGATCCAAGGTCTATCTTATTAAACCCTAAACAGGTATCACTTTTACTTTTTGAATTTAAATTTTGCTTTTCAATAATACCCTTCTAAAGGCAAACATCTAATCATATGTAAACAAATAAATAATATTTAAAAAGGATATTTGAACTATTATTTACAAAGATGGAAAAAAGAAAACTTTTTATATTTTAAGTTGCCTCGTAATTATGTATGAGTGCTTACGTATTCGCTATTCAAAATCAAACTTCTGTAATTCATTTAAGAAAATTTTAATTTGTTGATCTTTTTTAATTTTGACAGATTGGCTGAGTTTAAGTTCTCTTTGCCACTTTATTTTGTTATAAAGAAACTATCTAAAAAAAAGGGTCCTAATTTTAATGGTCCTATTTTTTTGGGAAAAAAAATTCTAAAGAAACCCTATTTTGAAAGGGTTTATTCATTTTTATTTTTGGAAAGCAAATTTTTCTAAGTTATAAAATAATTTTCTATTTTTTTTATTTTTTTATTTATTTTGGTTTATTTTATATTATTTCATTCTTTTATCATCATATATATATATTTTTGTTTAAGTTTTAATCGAAAAAACATAAAATAAACTAAGCCAATCTATATTTTCTTTTCTTTTCTTTTTCTTTTCCCTTTTTCAGATTTTTTTTCTTCTTTTTTTTTAGTTACAATTACATTAGAATAAATAAAAAAAAATATAAAACATAAAAAATTGCAAAGAGGATCAAACCAAATTGAAGTTCGCACAAGTTAGAGCTAGGCGCTGAAGCGGCCAAGTTAATTCAGTTTAGCCGACTGGATCTCGATTAGGTCCTCATGCCTAGAACGCATGTAGGTTAAAAGAGAGAAAGAGAGAAAGAGAGAGAGAGAGAGAGAGAGAGAAGGAAGGAAAAAGCCAATGGACAATGGGACGCTTCGAGCGACTCCAATGGTCTTTTCAAGCGTAAAGAACCACTTTTATGTGGAAGTCATTGATGAAACATCCATTAGTGGTGGCATTTCGTAGTGGTTTTTTCAATTGCCGGTGTTGGATGGTTGAGTATAGTAAGAGAAAGTGTTCGAGGAGCTCGAATAACTATGGATTGAAATAAGAAAAGAGTGGCTCTTAGGGTTTTTTATGCTAAGGAAGATCGAGGACTAGGTGTTTCCGCTTGAAACTGGCCGAGAGTAAGGGGAAATTTTAGAAAGAGAATGGTGGAGCTCATGCGTTAATGAATAGAGAGAGAAAACTCTAATTCGAGCTTTGGGGATGTGTTTCAAGTGATTGTTGGTCCAAAAGGGATTGGGGACTTAGGTTTCTAGTCATGGCAAGCTTAACCATATACTCGATTTAGGTCGTAGTCAAGTGGTGGTAGGTATTTCGCATAAGGGAGTTGCAATGGCTAGGGCTTAAGAAGTGATGGTTTTCGTGGTTATGCTAAGACCTATGGCCAACGTTAGGGTTCATTAGGATTGGAAGCTCATGAGTTAGGCACCCTCTCCGTATTAATGAGTTACATCGAAACACTTATAACTCAAACAATAATCTAGAGAGAGGGGGGGGGATCTCACAATGGAAGGTTTGAAGAGAGAGGGCATCGTGAGTGTGTTTAAGAGATTGGGAGGGAGAGATTCTTGTCCAATGAGGATGGGGAGAGCCCTATTTGTAGTATTCCAAGCTTAAAAAAGGTTGGAAACTCCATTAAGGCAGATTTTGGGTATAAATGCACGACTTCCAATTTCAAGTTTTTCTCGATTTTGAGAGCCGATTTGGGTGTAAAAACAAGTGAATCTAGCCTTGTTTCTGGACTCAATTCGAAGAAGGCCATGTGTAGATTAGTATAGTACTGTGAAATCATGCGTATGCATGTAGAAATCACACAAAAATTCGAGTCAAAGTGAGTGAGGCAAGCTGTTGTCATGTGGGAAAATCAGGGAAAAGAAATAAAGGAAAGAAAGGGGGAGAAAGAGTGCTGACATAGCATCCACATGGCGCCACTTCAGCCATGTTGTCAAATGATGTGATGCCACTTGTCTTAACAAGACATGTGGTAAAATGTCACATGTCATTGTGCCACATGTCATAAATGTTGACATGACGCTACGTCAACTTATCGTGATAACTAAGTAATGCTATGTATCAAACACGTAGATAATGGTATGTTGACACGTAGCAAGTATGTCAACATGTGGCAAGTGCTTTGTAAAAGAATGAAAAAGGTAACCTTTACCTGTTGCAAGATTTGAACCTGTTTCTCTCTAACTCAAATGCAATATCAAGTCCAAGTGTAGTATCATTAAATCGTTGGCCTATGCCTTGTTTTATCTTACAACTAAATAGTACTTAACCTATAAAAAAAACTTAAAAATCTTATAAAATAAAGTGTTATTTAATTAAATTATTCACAACATTAAATATTATTTTCCTAAAAATAATTTATTTACCTAAAAAATCTATTTTACTTAAAAATTCTACCTTTCTTCACTATTTTCTACATTTTTTTTTTTTAACTTTTCTTAAACTTTCTATTTATTGTGATTTTTTCTAAATCATAACCATTAACTCTATTCTAAAAAAAATCTAAAATTACAGGAGGCAAAAATGAAAGTTTACAAATCACGACCAAGTTTTCTAAATCAATTCTCAATTAAGATTACTAGTCCTTTAGAGACGTTCCCACCTAGGTTAGTGAGCTTAGAGAAGCACAACTATGTTTTTTAAATCAATTCCAATTTAAGGTTGCTAGTTTCCTAGAGATACTTCGTCGAATGACCAGGATTCCTAAATCGATTCCAATTTATGTTGCTAGCTCCCTAAAGATGCTCTTGCCTAGGTTTGTTAGCTCAAAAGGGCACGAGCAAGTTTCAAATCGATTTTTCTAGTTAGCTCCTAAGGCACTAAACCCATCTAAATTCACTTTAATGTCTCCTAGAGCACCTTCTCTCTTGTTTATATTTTCACTATATCCCCAGTAGATCAAGCTGAAGATACCTAGCTAGTTGTAGCATTTCTTAGGGCAAATTCATCCCCCAAGGAAAAAGTGGTGTTTCTCCTTTGTCTTAGTAGTAAAGCTTTACTCAAATTTCATCATAAGGAGAGGCAGCTATAGGCACCCTATTTTTACCCCACGTATTTTTTTTAGAATAGGGAACAAGGGTCCTAATTTAGAAAAATACAAAAAAAAATTGAAAAATTTTGAAAAATAAAAAAAAAATGAAAAAAGAAAAGAAAAAAATGTTAGGGAAATGAACATTTTAAGTAAAATAGATTTCTAGACAAATAAAATATTCTTAGAAAAATAGTTTATAAGAAAAATAGGAATTTAGAATTGTGTTGAATCTTTAAATAGATTAATTTATTTAGGTAGGTTTAAGATAAATCAAGCTAGTTTATGGATAGTTTATGGATTAAGTAGAATTTAGTTACATCATAAATCAAGGCACTAGCCAACAGCCTATACGATATTGCACTTGGGCATGACATGAGAGTGACATAAAGGACTTAGGTGCGAAACTCACTACAGGCACTCAAACGCCTTTTCTTTTCTTTTTTTTACATTTAGCCATGTAAGACACGAGTCGGCCTCTAATTGGCCAGTCGTGCCTAGTTTCCTTCTCCTTGGTTTCTTTTGTTTTTCTTTTCCCCTATTTTCCTACATTTTCCTCCTCAGTTAGTTGCTTTCAATCATGATTTTAAGCCCTTTTATTTTGCAATTTCACCAAATTAGTGGTAAAATTACAAACTAAGCTTAGGATACTTTGAACACAACATAAGAATTCGTCCAAATCCGTACAATAACGCTATCAAACTTAAATCACAAAATGGAAAAAAAAAATCTTGAATGTACACTTAACATCCAAGTTAACCAAGCTTGATTCAAGCTACAATGTCGAGCCTTATTTCGATTTTCTTAATTGTTATTACATTAAACCCAGCCCACTTAATATAAATTACTCGATATTAAATTAAGGAAATATTTTTTAAATAATTTTTCAACTTATAAAAAATGAAATTAAGGTTTTCCAAATTAAGGTTTTCAAGTAGAAAAACCCTAATTTGGCTACTAATCTATGTATTTTGTAAAAAAAATGATTTTTTAGGAAATTAAACTAAAAAAGACCAAGTTTGGGGGCTAACCTATTAAAACCAAATCACCATGTAAAAACTAAAGAAAAACTGATGGGCTTTTATTTTTATAATTTCCTTAAAAAACATTAAAATATATCTAAATGTGTGAAAGACAACTAAAGTGAATTTTTTTTATTTTTTTTATTATGAATTCTCACGAAAAAGGGAAAAAAAAAATTTCTTTTAAACTGTTAGCCCTGCTAGTCGAGATCAAACCAGCCATAGTTCTTTTCTTATAAAATTTTTAGTGGATGGATTATTTTTATTTCGAAAATCAAGCCAAATTTACATTTTTTAACAATTTATTATTTTTTAAAAGAAAAAACCTAAGAAATCTATTTTTCCCGAATTAAAAAAAAAAACCCAACTAACTAAATCTTTTAAAAAAACTCGATTAAAATATTTTTTTTAAACCACTACGTGCCAAAAGATATTTTTTTCTAAATCCTAACTATAAGATATGTTGAAAATGTTAAATACGTATCTTTTCTAAATCTTAATCGCAAAATACATATCTCATACATATCTTTTCTAAATTCCAACTATAAGATGTGTATATTGATACGAGATATGTATCTTTTCAAAAAATAATATTTTATTGAAAAACACAATTAAAAAAATCATAATTATCTAAAAAAATCAAGCAAACCGTATGGAAATAAAATAAAAAGAATTTACACTAAACAAAAAATTAATTAGTAAAAATAATTGAATAAATAATAAAATAAAATAAAATTTTTACCGATGAATCGAGTTTTGCATTTTTATCATGTACGGTGTCGTGCTCATATTCGTGTCGGTGTTATGTGCGAAAGTGGCTCGTGCATGTGTATCGTATCATGTCGATGTGATTTGTTGAAGGGAGGCCTACTACGTTTTGAATTTCAGCTGCTACGATGGATTGTTATGCAGGGGATCATTGCTTGGACATGTGTACAACGGTGCGAAGCAGTGTGTATTGTGGACCTTGACTCCAGTGTATGCGCAGCACATTGACTCCAACGCGATTGCTGCTCGTGGCATGAAGAAGATCAAACTGTCATTATTGTGTCAGCATGGATAAAGAACGGTCAAGGGCAATGTTGGATTTGTGGGCATCAGGATGGTGTGAATTGTGTTTAGAATTTGGTCAAGCTAGGGCATCAGTCAGCGTTGGAATTTCAGGTGAAGAGCTTAAGGGTTCGGATTGTGGATTTTGAGTTCGAAGATTTGGACGTTCGATTTCATGTGACTTCGGATTGTGGAAATTTGGAATTGGATTTTAGCTTCAAAAATTTAGATGTTGGATTTCGTCTGACTTCAGATTATAGAAATTTGGAATTGGATTTCGGCTTCAGAAATTTAGACTTTGGATGGTCTAGGAATTGGTGATTTGGTTTTGTTTGGGAATTGGTGAATTGGAGCGTTAGGGAATTAGTGAATTGAGGATCCACTTGGAATGTTAGGCTTTATGGAAATTTGGAATTAATTGTGGAGATAAAAAAAATGTCCTCTACATTACGTGCCGACTAGCTATTTATAAACTTAAAATCAAATCTTTTATATCGAAGACACGGAAGATACTATTACGATTCATCAAAGATTTACCCTAACTTTTAGAAACCTTACTTAATTTGGACTTTCTATTTTTTAAAGGTTCGATCTGACCTAATTAGAGATAACACAATAACTTATCTAATAAATCCTAAGTCTATTTCAAAATTTTTTTATTTTTTGTTTTGTTTATTCTTATTTATTTCTCAACCTGGCTCAACTAACAAAAATGAAAAATGGCAAAAAATGAGGTGTCTACAAACAATAATGGTTTTGGAAGCTTCTACTGATTCTTTCTAACATGTTCAAACACAAGTAAAACCATTTTGACCAATGATTCACTCAAATTGAATCAAAATTGTGGAATCCAAGCTCAGTCAAATGCTAGAATTAATTTTCAAGTTCAATTGAAGTAAGGACTTTCTAAGCTTAATCTTCCTTTAGTTAGTATATATAAGGGATTAAGGAAGCCTTTCCAACATCAAGAATCACACCAAATCATCCACACAAACTCAAATCCAAGCTTTCTCTCTCTACTTTCAAACACTTGCACAACTCATTCTCTCTCTAAGAATCGAGCTTTTGTAGTCACCTTTGAGTAAATCAAACCACCTGACGAGCTTCCTTAAACCTTTTTCTCTCCAACCCAACTATCCTCTTCAACTGCCATAACCCCTAACCACCTCAACAAAGCTTAAAGTTCAAAACCCTGACCAACATCACCATTCAACCCCATCCAAAACCAAGCACACAACTAACTTCACCGCATTCTAGAACCTTAGACCCAACCACCCATGAAGCTCTACCACCACCGCTCATAACCGCTGCCTTACACCACCGCCCAAAACACCTCCATTGACCATGGCGCTTCACCTATCCCCTATATCCCTAATGGAATCATCATAAATCCCCCATCTCCCACTTGTTTTGATGCTCAAATCGATCGAAATCGCCTCCTACAAGCTGTTAACCACTGTCCATTGCTCGACCTTACCCAAGTTCACTCAAAGTCGACCAACGCCTAGTCCAAGTCCATTCTACTCCTTTTTCCTTTATCATTATATTCTCTAATTTTTTTCTTTCTTTTTTTTTTTTTGTTGTTTGTTTTATTTTTGTGATTGTACTATATTTGTAATTATTAAAAAAAAAGAAAAAGAAAAAAATCCAAAAAAGAGAAAAGGAAAGAGAAAGAAGAAAGGGAAAAAAATAACAACAAAAGTTAAATAACGTAAAACTCATTTTTCAAAAATAAAATAAAATAAGCTTTTTTTTTTTCAAAATTAAGGCCTTTTAGAATTTTCAAAAAATAAAAAACAAATCAATTTAAGATCCTTTAGAATTTTTTTAAACAAATTCGAATGAAATTAAAATATAAATTCGACTAGTTTTCAAAAATTAAAAAAAAAAACAACATACATAAATATTGTCAAGAAATTAACTATAGAAATCTGATCCCAAAAAGTAGATACATAGACATTCATAGGATACCATGGGGCAATTTAAAATATGAAAATTTTTTATTTTCCCCCTTTTGTAAATAATTAGTTCTTTTATTTATTCATTTATCCTTTTTATAAATAAATATGATTTATTTTTCTCTTACTTGTGAAATGGAAATTGTAAATTTAAATTATAAAGGTATATTAAAAAGTAAATTTAAATTCAAAAAGTTAAAAATAGTACCCATTAAGATTTAATAGATCAACTCCCATACTTAAATATCTAGTTTTCAAAAACCATTTTTCAAAATTGGTTTTCACGTGATTTAATGTCTAGATTAAAATTAATATACCCAATTGGTTTTAATCTAAACATTTTCCCAACTTCGGTCAGGTAGCAACTTTAAGTGTTTTTCAAAACATATTTAAAAACCTAGATTTTCCTTAATTATTAGTCGAGGATTAATATTAAACAAGTAAGGTTTAATATTAATCAAATTAAAGAAAATTAATAAAAATCGAAAAAAAATTTAAGCTCAATAATCATCTTGTAAGTGGCTCGGTACCCCCAAAGGACGGTAAGGAGTTGATCTACCTACTACCCACCTGCCTACTCCACCTTCTTTTTTAGGCTTCTATGGACTAACTTATTGATGGCATTGACTTGCCCATTAGTTTAAGGCTAAGCAACCAAGGGGTAACAAAGCTAGATATGATGCTTATCATAAAATTCCCCGAATTGCACCTTATCAAACTATTTACCATTGCCTGTGATAAAGGCATAGGGAACCCTGAACCTGGTGAGGATGCTTATCAAGACAAAACTCTTAGTTGCTCTAACCGTGATGCTAGCAACTATTTGTGCCTTGGCTTGCTTAATAAAGTAGTATACGTCCATTAAGATGAATTGGCGTCCTATGGATGCTTTTAGGAAAGGCTTGAGAACATTAAGTCCCCATTATGTAAAAGGCCATACAAAGAAGCTCTGAGCTAAGCATACGGTCAATGGATACATGCTTTTGATAGTTATGACATCACCATACTAAAGTTTTTCTCATCTTCTTTCATGCTCAGCCAGTAATATTCGAGGCGGAGAGCTTGGATGTATAAGGCTTAGGCTTGAATATGGTTCCTACAGATGCCGGCGTACTATTCTTCCAAGGCATGGAGGCCCTCTTTCGTCCTCAAATAGTAGAGGAAGGGCAGTTTGTGCCTACATTGATAGTGAACATCAATTATGATAGTATAGTTGGTCACGCTATACGCAAGCTTCTTAGCTTTGGTCCTATGCTCAAGTTAGTCACTAGTCTTAAGGTAGACAATGATGAGGTCCATCCAAGACACCTTAGTGGGTACTAAGTTAATCTCAAGGGTCTGTTGAGGAAGCTCGTCAATGGTCCGTTGCAGCATGAATTGGAGGAGCACTTGCTTGTTAATTTCACTAGGTAAGGGTACGCTTATGAAGGCAAGCTAAGATAGTCGGTTTGCCCCCAAATTTTCCACTTGAAGAATCTTGGTTATGCTCTAAGAGGAAAAGTTTGAGGCTATATTCCTCATTGTCTGGAGATACCTCACCATGTTTTCACGTTTCATCTCGTACTCTCCCCCTCACTTATTACACCACCAACATAGAATCCGACTAGATGTTAATCTTCTTAGTACTAACGTCAGTTGTGATCTTTAGTCCTATGATGAGGGCTTCGTACTCGGCCTCATTGTTGCTTGCGAGGAATCTGAACTTAAGCGCACACAAGTCCTTAGTACCATAAGGGTCTCACAAGACTATTTCTATACCATCCACCCCACCCACCCAAAGTAGTGGATCCATCTACATGGAGAGTCCATACCGATATATCGACATTATTAGGTGCTTCCTAGCAATAAAGTCCACAACAACACCTCGATGGCCTGACAAGTATGGAATAGGACACCATAAGCACTAAGCTCCAAAGAATACTTCACCATTCGACCTGATGTATCGGGCTTCTGTACGAGAATCCGTAATAGTTGGTCAATGAGGATGATGATAGGGTATGCCTAGAAGTATGGCCTGATCTTGTGCGTAACTATGATTACTATAAGGGCAAACTTCTCGACCCAAGTATATCTGACCTCCGAGCCTTATAGATATAGACAGACCTCTTCATTGGGGACTGGTTTGGAAAGCATAAGTAGGTTCTTAAGGAATTTCCTGAGCTGGTTGAAAGTAGCTTCACACTCCTCTATCCATTTAAATTATGATGGGTTCTTCAAAAGCTTGAAGAACTCATAACACTTGTCGACACTTCGTGATAGAAAACAATTAAGGGTGGCTATCTTACCTGTAAGACGTTGGACATCCTTGATCTTTTATAAGGCCTTCACATCCTTAATTGCTTGAATTTTGTCAGGTTTTGCTTCAACTCCACATTCCGTGACCATATACCTGAGGAAATTACCCAATCCTATGCTGAAAATTCATTTGGTACTTTCCCAATATGTCGAAGGTCTCGCATAGATCTATGATGTGGTCAACTTTGTTCTTGCTTTTGACCATCATGTCATCAACATAAACCTCAATGTTTCTACCGAGCGATAGTTTAAAGATAGCTATCACTAAGCACTCGTATGTTACCCTGACATTCTTAAGGCTAAAAGGTATAACCTTGTAGCAGTATGTTCCAAAGTTACTAACAAAGGAAGTGTGAACCTGGTACCGATTCTTAAGAGCCATGTGAATTTGATTATAGCCACAGTAAATCAATGAAACTCGATCTAACATGGCCTGATGTGGAATTGATGAACTAGTCAATTTGAGGGTGAGGAAAGTGGTCTTTGGATCAAGTTTTGTTAAGGTTAGTGCAATCGACACAAATTCACCACTTACCGCTAGCCTTCTTCATGAGGACCGTATTAGCAAGCCAGGTGGGGTATCTCCCCTCTTTGATGAACCCATCTTGCAAAATTTTTTGCACTTCCTATTCAATGGTGGTTAGCCTCTCTAATGCAAGACATTATCTCTTCTACTTCACAAGTTGAACATGTAAGTTAACTCTCAAGTAATAGGTGGCTTTAGGGATGTTGACTATCCCCGGCATTTCATCTAGAGAAATCGCAAAGACGTCTAAGTTGGTGTAAAAGGAAGTTATTGCATCTTCTTTTTCTTCTCAAGATAGAGAGGTTCTTATCTAAGTTGTTTGGTCAAGGAAATCACCGTACTGGACAACCTCGTTCTTCTCTGTTGGTTCTACCCTAGGAGCCTGTATGGTGTCTAAGGTGGACTTAATGTACATGATCTTGTCATGCAAGGTGTCACTACGGTAAAGAGTTCGGGACAACTTCTAATCCTTGTATATGATGCCAACTCCTGTAGGTGTGGGCAATTTCATCATGAGACATCTTTAGCTAATGCACGCATCAAATTTGTTAAGGCTAGGGCATCCCAAAATAGCATTGTAAGGAGACCAATGATCAACAACTACAAAGTCCATTAGTTGTGAAGCAACGTGCTTATCATTGCCCAACCAAACAGGTAATGTGATGAGACCTTTTTCCAGGACAATCTTTCCTCCAAGGTCGATAAAGCTCTACTTATAAGGTTAGAGTTCCTCATCTATTTCATCCTTCATTTGCTCATAAGGTGAATAGAAGAGAATATTAGCCAAATTGCCATTGTCAACAAATGTTTTAGGGACATCAAAGTACCAAATCTCTGCATTGATGACTAAGGGGTCAATGTGGGATACTCAATGCCCTCCTTATCGTTGTTGGTGATGGAGATGGTTATGTCAATTCTTGGCTTCTTGGGTTAAACTAATAAGACATCGTGCTGTAGTTGGGTAGAGCAATCTTCATCTGATAGGCCTGGTCCACTTATGTTTGTTTGTACTTGCCCTCGATGGCCCCTTTGCTGTGTGCTATCAGACGAGTTCTCTTGTTGCATCTGTGGCTATTATTGTGGCTCCTGAGTGTAGCATCACTGAGTTAATGGTTTCGTTCATCAATGATGAGGTAATTGATGTGGTCTTTACAAATAAGGCCTTTGACTACATTATTAAGGTATCTACACTCATCAATGTTGTGGCTACGGGTGTTTCTCTGATGCTTGGTGTGTAAGGAAGGCGCCCACGTACTTAGTAGAACACTTCCCCAAGAGAGCAATTTAATGGAGTATAGTTGGGGTAGTTGGCAAACTTTTTCTTTTGCCTTTCCAGGCATTGTCAGGATAATGAAAGACGATCTCAGCAAGGGCCAAGGTGGTCTTTCATAGATGTGTTGCACTACAGGTTATTCTCAAGGTGCGCTTGTATGGCATCCTCTTATGCTACATATTACTCGACAATGTTCATGAATTCTTCAAAGTCATCTAATCAACATAATGCTATGGCCTTAAAAATCTTACTATTCGAGTTTAGGCCATATATGATGGCTTAGAGAGCTGTTTCAAATTCTACTTATTGGATATCTCTCATATAATTTAATGATAACAAAAAGAGACGAATGTTAATGAATCATCAAAAAGCAGGTATTCGAAAGGGTTCTCAGAAAGTTAAAATTTACAAATTGAGTTATTTTCAAAAATTTAGTCAGAAGGTTTCAATTATTTGAAAAAGAGACTATTCTGAAAAGCTTCAGAAAGTGTTTCAAAAGCTTTTATAATAAGAATTGATACAGTATTTTAGAAACTTCTTCAAAGAAAAGAAAACCGATACTCTTTAAAAGATTATTCAGATAGTTAGTCTAGAAGAATAACATAGGAAATTAACTCATATCAAATTCAAACTAAACAAGGCCTAGCTCTACTAAATTGGGTGTATTAGAGAAATACACTTAATCCTGTTTCACTTAAGATGGAATTAAGATCCATGGGGATTATTTTTAAGTGAAGGTATCTTTGGATAAATCATAAGAAAACATCTAGCATTAGATCAGGATAAGGTTGGCTTTGAAATTTATGGGATTTCATTTTCCAAGATTAAAGCTAATCTAGAAACAATGGATAAGCGTATCTTACTGTAAATTTTCAAATCCAAAGTCTATCTAGAAGTTGCTAATCAAGCATAGAGAATCAAATTTAAAATTGAAATTACCAAAATCCTCTCCAAGATACCTTTAAATGATCTAGTCGTTGAAAAAGGATAAACATGAGTTGAAAATAAATCTCATCATCTTTTAGCCGTTGAAAGACTCAAGTATAAAAGAAAAAAATTGATTCAAAATTAAAAACACATGAATCTTAAAGAAAAGAGATTACATATACTTAAATAATGAGAGCTATTTCTTACTATCTAAAAGAGTACAAAAAATAGTTTAAATACTTCTCCAAAAAGTTGAACTAAAGTAGATTTTTCATCAATTGTATTTGTGTTTTTATCTAAAATTCCCTGAGATTCATATTGTTATTCTCACTTTTTTTCCCCGTAACAATTTGTTTATTATTTAAAGAAGAGCAGAGATAGATTATACTCTATAGATTTGTAATTAGTCTAAATCGTAGAGAAGCTAGATAGGCAAAGCAAGGTATTGTATAAGTCTATGTGTAGCAAGTGCTTGTAATCTTCTCATGATTTTGATTTAGTGGATCAAGTGAAATAGTATCGGTGAAGTAAACCGAGTCTCTAGTAGTAGAGCTAGAAGAGAGCAATAAGCAAAACTAACTTAATATGTTAATCCATATTTGCATTATTAATCCCCTTCCTTATTCTTTTAATTTACATTATTAATTGTTCTGTTAATCCATATTTACAACGAAAAAGCTTTTAAAAAGTTCAAAGATATCAACTTACCCTACACCCTCCCCCCTTCCTATCCCCCCACTCCCTCCCTTCTCTCTCGATATCTTATCCGGGACCAATACTACTTTAGGGATAAGTAACTTAGCGTTGTTAAAGCGTTCCAGATATGCTCATAAGGTCTCACTCAAGCACCAGTGCATGTTGTATAACGTGGAGGAGTCCCTATGTAGTACTTGTTACTCAAGAAGTGTTGTTGGAATCTTATGGCTAGATTGTCAAAAGAACAAATTGAATTTCTTAGAAGCTAGTTGAACCATATCAGCATAGCCTTCATCGATGTGCTCAAGAATGCCTTACACATCATGATGTTAGAAAAGTTATAAAGGCTCATGATTGTACAAATGTATGCTAGATGGTCGTTTAGGTCATCCATTCTATCATAGGTATTCAGGTGAAGGAGACACATGCCTTGTAGAATAGTTTCTTTAGGGATGATTGGAGTAAAGGGGCTCTTACTCTTGACTATGCCTGATTGTTGAATGGAGGACTCGAGGCACTTTTGGTTATGTAGTGATGCACTACCGATCAATGGTCCCATTACTCGCACGCGCTTTCGAGGCCTCCAATCCCTCTCCCAAAGAATTATCTCTTAACAACCTGCTGATGACGAGAAACTGTACATCAAAGAAAGGTAGTTAAACTCCTTGAGCTCCCAACATTGTCATACATTGATCTATATACTTGGTAGTAATAATGCTGACCATTCCCTGGTCGAGGACCCTGTATCAAGTACTCCGACCAACTACTACTAAAAATCACTTGCTAAGTGACGAGAGACTCACTTCCATGACCAAGTAGTTTTCTCTCAACATACCACCATCTCTCTTATCCCAACCCCTTTAGTGCCACAACATTTTAACCCTTCCCGCTTAATGTGCTCAGAGAATATTCATACGGGAACAATGTTACACTGCCAGCTGTCTACCTTATATGACATTTAACTACTTTTCCATTTTTGGTTTATTGTCCTTTTTACCCTTCTCATATATACTAAGAATCCCCTTTTGTAAATACTTTCTTGTAATTTCTTTATTTATAATGCTGCCTTAAGGACTTACTATAAATAGTCATTTTCTCTTATAAGATAGAGATAACTTACATCTTAATACTGAATACTCTGTTCTTGTAAGACAATCCTCTCCAAGTTCATACCCCTTACACTCTTATCTAATCTTACCAAATAGCTCAGGATTAGTGACGGGTAGACCTTAACATCAACTTATGCATCATATTAAGTGAGATATCAAGTCATATTATGTTTGTTGGTAAGTCACATCCTCCAAGTAGCTTCATGTCAGCTACTCTTATTCAATTGTAGACTATTTTCCTCTAATTTTCTTCAATATCTCGAATGATCCATTTCAGTTCAATCTTACCCTGGTAAGTCCTAGTGATAACTGAGCTCTTAGGCACATCATGTAGATTGGAGGCACATTGGATGTGTTCATCGAGCTCTCAGATATTCATGTCATCTAAATGCTTTGGTGAGCAATCAAGGGAGATGTCCCTCCTGATCCTACTCATGCTCAAATGAGTGCCCTGGTGGGTGTCTTGTAGCAAGTGGTCTTTAGTCAATCACATAAATCTTAGAGGAAGCGTTGCTCGACTTGAACACCATTACATAGGTACATAGGGTCTACCGGTAAAGTAGGTAAGCACTTAGGGAACTTCCTAGGTCAATTAAGAAAGCTAGCAGTGGTATCTTTGAAGTTAACCCTGTTGTCGAGGTTAGCCTTTCCTTTAAGTTTCTAGCTTATGACTAGTTGCTATCTCAGGCTAACATTTTCTTGAAGGACTTTTACATTGGTTTTCATGAGTTGTTAGAACATTGCCTTTATCTAATCCACATCTAACAATTGTAAGTCCATTTGCAATGGTGGTGGGTCAGTTATAGACAAATTACCACCACTTAAGAGTACCGGATGAGATTGCATGTTTTTACTCTTAATCATGTTTATAAGTTTGCATAAACTGTAGGCACCACATCGTGATGGTGCATATCATGAGTCTAACTCCTCAATAAACTCCTGGTGGTTCGCCAACCATGTGCAATAGAGGACCTACAAAAAGCCTTCTGTAGCGTAGCAAATGAAGGCCCTTCAACGCTCAAGTTAGCAAGGAGAAAAAAGGAATCTCAATGAATAGGGCAAAGAGATTGAGAGAGTTCCTAAGAGTGGCCAAAAGAATCCCTTACCTAGTAGATTTACCCCTATTTATAGGTTAAGGGATCTAACTTGCTCAAATACGTAGCAAAGGAGAATTAGTTGGCATGAAATCCAAGGGGACGGTGCTGCCAATACGAAATAAGACAACCAACCTTCTATCGATTGGTAGAGGCTTAGGAGATAGGTTATCACATCAGTAAGGGGTAACCACCCTAATCCAATGGTTAAGTTGTAGGTTAAGTGTTAGGCAACCATTCAGTATTTAATGATGAGAGAGAAAGAGGCAAGGAAAGGGTAGTATGCCCAATTTGCTAACCAATGAGCTTTCCTAAGGTAGTCTTCGGGACAAGAGGTGAGCCCTCCTCTAGAAGTTGGGAAGCAAGAAGGAAAGGTTTCAAATGAAAGGCTCTTAGAGTGTTTAAGGCTAAGCCCGAGCAGGATAGTCAAAGCTTGGGTAGATGCTAGGGTAACCTTCATTCGAGTCAAAGCGGCTTCGATACTACACTAGTCAAGCTCTCTGGTGAGCTTGGGCCTCTAAAGCCTTAAGCCAAGGGTCGATTGTCAATAAGTAGCAATAATAAATTAGTAATAAAACACATGCATATAAAACGTAAGGAAAAAGAAAAACATGTAAAGATGCATGAATGTAAAGTGAAATTTCACTTTTTTTTTTCTTTTTTGCTATTTGACTCATTCAATTATTAATAATGGACAAAATAAGTTTTGCCATTGCTCTATTAATTATTCTATCAATAAGTTATATGTATCACTTTTTAATTAATTTATACTAATTAATTTAACTAGCTATTACTATTAAATATTTTCATTAAAAGAAAAAGTATAAAAAGGTCTATAATGTTTACCTATGTATATAATTTAGTCCTTAACTTTTTATTTAGTCAATTTCGATCCTCAAAGTTTTTGAAAATTTACAAAAAAAAAAAAAAAAAAAAAACCTATCATTAGTTTTGCCATTAGTATGAACATGTGGCAAAATCTGATTCTTTCAAATAATTAATTTAATTAAATAAACTAATAATCTATATTATCTAACTAAAATTCATAAAAATAATAAGAAATACAAAATATTATAAAAAAGAAAAAAAATAAATATAAAAATCTAAAAAATAACACATATATGTTATTTAGTAATATATATTTATATACATGTGTATATATTAATATTTAATTTAAAATAAATTAATATAAATTAACAACATAAAAAGAAATTAAAAAAAATTAAATTTGGCCATCCCAAGGCCATTGGGCAACTAAAGACTACTAGAGGGGTGTTAGACCACCAACCACCCCCTAACTTTAGGGTGGCTAGATATGGCCAAATTTAGATTGTGAGTTGCAACTCACTAACAGTCATAGGTGGCTACCTACCCCAAAAGGAGGTCACATGACCCCTTCCTAAGGATGGGTGGCCTTTAAAATAAGAAACTAAGAATAAATCCATTTGGGTTGAGATCGAGTAACATGACCTAATCTCTATCCAATCA